>JBAIAA010000481.1:0-600000 GCA_037893245.1 Crossaster papposus
ATAATGGTACATGTATTTTGATGTAGAAATATCTGTACTGACACACGAACAACTTTGGTCCCATTTTTGGTCCCATCAGTACAAATTCGCACCCCAAATTACCAAAAAGTCGACATTTTTCAGGGTAAATAATGGTATTTAGATGTAGAAATAACGGTACTGGCACACAAATTAGTTTTGGTCCCATCAGTACAAATTCGCCCCCCCCCCCCCCCCCCCCCCCAATAAAATTCCTGTGTACGGGCCTGTTGAGTGATAGCGTGCGATGTTGAGTGATGTTCTGTTAACAAAACTGTATGTTAGATATATTATATTACACAGCATAATATTTTCAAAAAAATAGCGGTACGACTATAAGACTACAATTAAGATTGGTCTATAACAATTAACCAATTTCAAATCAGCAACTCTTGAAGATAGGAGTAACTGTGGAAACTTTCACGTTGAGAAAGAAACATTCACGATAAGGGGGTTCAAGGCTTACAAAGTGCACAAGTAATTTTTTCCATTAGTGAACTGTTTATCAGATCACAACCTGTAATATTTTTCTTTGGCAGTTTATGTGCGATATCACTGATTTATTGACCCGTTAATTACTTGAGGAAGAAAGGTTAGGATTTGACAAATAATCATAACAGTTACATGTGTTTGGGTGATTTTATCACAGAGGGTTTGACCAATCACAGTAAAATAACTATTCAAATGGTCAGCTATATGATGCGGATTATCATAGTTTCACCAATGAGCCACACGTGTGGATTTTTAAGAAAAGAGCGTTTTCGAGATAATCGCATGTGGAGTTTCTCATATAATTATATTAAAACTGCAAAAAATACTACTTTGCAACAACTTTTGCAGTAAGGAAACCTTCACATGATTCTATGAGAGGTGAATGTTTACATAAACCCAGCAATTAGAATTAACACGGTTGTTAATTAGCCTAAATTAATTTATGGAAATGCAAATTCAAGTTTTCCTACATTGCCGCCCTTTTTGTTCAATGGGTTTTTTCATAATGGAAGGGGCGCACGTGTTTACAGGCACGCGCGGCCGAAAATGTAACAAAGATGTGTGGCTCTTCGTGAAAAAGAAAATACCCATGACCTACTTTTACGCCTTTCTATGCAATACATTTTGTACACGTTCAAGGGGCAGTAACGTTTGTCTCTTCGTGAAAATACAAAATGCATTTATCGAGATGGCTGCCCCTTGCACCAATAATGTAACTCAAATAATTAATAATGTTTTGCTTACAGAAGCATGAGAAAAAAATTTACAGCGTTTTAAAGCAAAATAGTTAGAGAAAAAATAAATAAATAAATAAAAAATGTCAAGTTTGACATGTGTGGCTCTTTGTGAAGGTGTGGCTCTTAACCGAAGTTAAGAGTTTCAGAGGACACTATTTTGTTCGATTTGAATAATTACGATGCGATAAATATCGATGATTGGGCTTTATATTTTGTGTGTGATAGATTCTTTTATGAATATGCGACGTCACACTGCGCAAGCGTTGGTAAGGGATTTTCTTGGTTTCCGGTTTCAGGTAACAATGACCAAACAATGTAGAAATGTAGAACAATATACAACATAGTGTAGGATGTTATGTATATTTGCATTTGTTTTTGCTAAGGATGCTTTTTATGGTTTCATTGGCTAGAGTAGACTCTCAGCTCTCAGAAAAGTATTGGTAACATTTTTTTCCGTTAAAAATATGGCCGCCATCTTGGATTTCAAAATGGCCGCCGTTTTCAAAAGAATTTGCCCTAAAACTTTGGTTCTGAGCAACATATGGAGTCAAACTTGGTGGCAAAGCCTATGTTTTCAATATCAGGGAGTTCAAAAATATCATAATTAGGTTTATAGCTATATACGTATGACCGCCATCTTGGATTTCAAAATGGCCGCTATTTCTAGAGGATTTTGCCCTATAACTTTAGTTCTGAGCAACATATGAAGTCAAACTTGGTGGCAATAAAATGTATAGCTATAGCTGTTGTCAGCAATGTTAGGCTGGCAGGTGTAATTATGCAGCTATAATGTACATTATAAACTTGACAATAATAATTTGCTTTTGATGCTGTTTTTACTTAACCCTGTATGTACCAATGCCAGCCTCTGGCTATAAACCCCCCCCAGCAACATTCGGGATCTAACCCTGTCATCGCATCAAAACTCCACCAAGAACACTCGGATAGTGGAAGGTATTATTAGTGATCATGAGGCGGTATTGAGTGACATTGACTTTCAGCCTGCAGTAAACAAGAAGGCACCTAAAAGAATCTGTTTTTACAGCAAATGTGACATGGAAGGTGTGAGATCGGATTTAGTAACCTTTCAAGAAGAATTTTTCAGCGAGGCACCTCGGCGATCAACCAATGAGAACTGGGTCCTGTTGAAGACTTTTATTCTGCAGACAATGAAGAAAAACACCCCTAGTAAGATTGTAGGATCTCGTGCCAACCGGCCATGGATTACACCTTCCCTCGAACGTATGATCAGAAAGAAGGCCAGAATGTAAAAGAAGGCAAAAGCTTCCAACTCCAAGGATGACTGGGATCATTTTAAGTCATTCCACAATGAAGAAAGATCCTAGCCTCCTATATACTGGTCATACACTAACCGCATCCTAATGACAAACATAAAAATAATTTCTGGCGCTAGATACTACTGGTATCTCATGATCACCCCTCACACACAATAACAAGATCATCTCAGACAACAAAGGTAAAGCTATAGAATTTTGAACATGAAATTCATGTCTGTTTCACCTCCGAGAGTCTGTCATCAATGGGCAAGTCTTCGTTTCCTGATTCCGAGCACATTGAGATCTCAGTGAGTGGCGTGCGTAAACTCCTTGAGAAGAATAGCATTATCAAGGCAACAGGTCCGGATTCCATTTTAGCTTGATTTGTAAAAGACATGGCGGAAGAAATATCTCCTATCTTGTCATCCATCTTTCAACAGTCGTTGAAGTCTGGTAAAATCCCTCATGACTGGAGGATTGCAAACATGGTTTCCATAATAAAGACTACCGACCCGTATCACTCACATCAATATCATGTAAAATACTTGAGCATTATTATTTGTAGCCGTGTGATGGATCATTATGAAACTCACAACATTTTATTTTAAAAGTCAACATGGCATTTGCCCTGGCCGCTCCTTTGAATAATCACAGCTTATCATTACAACTCATGAACTTGCTGAGGCCTTGGATGACAGAAAGCAAACAGATTTCATAATTCTTGACTTCTCTAAGGCTTTTGATAGAGTACCCTACTAAAGGCTCTTCCTTATTAAAACTATATCATTACGGAGTTTGTGGCTCTCTTCTGAAGTGGTTCAACAATTTCCTCACCCAAAGAAGCCTGCGAGTTGTGGTGGATGGCGAAGCTTCGGAGTGGTCAGATGTTCTTTCTGGAGTTCCCCAAGGCACGGTGTTAGGGCCATTGTTATTTCTCACATTCACCAATGGTATATCAATCTCCATCACATCGATTGTTTTATGCACCGTTCTATTAACAAGGTGTATGAATGCGGAGCTCTTCAAAAAGATCTTGATTCAGCTGCATTCTTGGTCAGCCAAATGACAGATGAAGTTTAACATCGACAAATGCCATGTGATGCAAGTTTCCCACCTGGAAAACAACATCGGCTTTGACTACCACTTGGGTTATGATGTACGGACATCAGTTGATGAACATCCATATCTGGGACTATCTTTCAACTCCAAACTTTCCTGGAATACACACATATCAACACTTTGAAAGCCAACCGGATGCTAGGGTTAATTAAGAGGAATCTAAGGCACTGTAACCCACGGCTGCAGAAAAAAACCAAGCTTACATCTCTCTGGTCAGGCCACATTTAGAATATTGCTCAACAGTTTGGAATCCCCATCATCAAACCCCCATCAATCAAGTATAAGCCATCCAGAGGAGAGCAGTTAGATTTGTGCAGAACATCTATCAGCGCAATGAAAGTTGTACTGCAATGCTACAGAATCTGCAGGGGCCTTCACTTCAAGCTAGAAAGGAAGCAGCCACCAACATTATGATGTACACAATTCCCCACGAGCTCATTGCCATCAACAGGGATCCTGTACCTGACCCCAATGACAGATACAATGACATCCATGCCTACAGCTGTCCGGCAATTAATATTGCATCTTCTTGGCAAACTCAATGCTGATTATGGCATTCACATCCTAAGTTTTTAAGCAAACTGATTCTAAAATGGAGGCCATTTTGAAATTTAAGACTTTTCATCCTAATACCCCTGTCAGAGCGGTGTGCGATCCCACGGCGACCTTACTGCGATGCAGTTTTCATCAAAAACGCAGTGGGGTCGCCGAAAACTGGCAAAAAATCCTGAAATCTTTGAGGTAGGTAGCTCACAGTACGCTCTTGACTCGCTCACTGCGCTCTCACTACACTCTCACTGCGACCTCTGCGTTCCCAGTTTGATCATCGCCGCGCTCTCACTGCGCTCCTACTACGCTCTACGCGATTTTGCTGCGACCAAGGCGACCTCGCTACGACCTCGCTACGACCTTACGACGCTCTCACTACGTCCCCACTACGTTCTGTGCGTTTGTACCGCGTTCGTGCGGCGACTATAAATACAGCGAGCTCGATGTTGCTGGATATTTGCTATCTGTTGTACAATGTTTATGTTCTGCCTCTATACAGCCATGGTGAAGAGGAGATTTAGAGGACATTAGTAGAGGACATTAGTATGTTGTGTGGAGGATATAGGCTGTATTTATACCATTTGTGGCCTTTACGCATGTCAAAGTCAGAACGTACTATACACGCAGTATAATCGCAGTATAATCACACTGTGATCGTACAGGAAGCTCCACAACATCGCCATGGACGCATTGGGGGCGCCATAGTCGTACTGGCAGCCCCGTGTGGACGCAGTATGAGCGTGAAGAAGCCCTATAAGACGTAGTAGAAGTGCAGTATGAGCGCGGTAAGAGCGTAGTGAGAGCGTGACAAGCGTACAGCGGTTGTACTTCAGACGTACTTCAGTCGCAGATTAGGCAGACAGCGATACCAACTCGCTCTTGTTACGATCATATGCCACGCCCAGGTAGACTTCACTACGTCCCAAGTACGTTCTTTGATATCCCGCTACGCTCTCACTGCGCTCCCGTTGCGTTTTGGACCAGATCGCCGAGGTTTGGCGACCATGGATACCCTCCCACGACCTAGGTAGACTCTACTACGTTCCCATTACGCTCTTGGCAATCCTACTGCGCTTCTACTGCGTTTTTAAACTCCTTAGCATAATACATACTGTGGGTATTGACACCAAAATGGAGATCATACGAAATTCCAATCCTGGGTTAAAAAACATTGTCCTAAAGTGGCGGCCATTTTGAAATTCAAGATGGCTATCAACCAATGAGATGGTATCAATCAATACTAATTGTATCTGTAACTCCTTGGCTTAATAAATTGAAGTAATTGTCAGTAAAATGAACTTCGCATAGCATTAATACTTTGATTTATTAAACATTTGGTTAACAAATGGCGGCCATTTTGAAATCCAAGATGGCGGCCATACGGTTAATGGAAAAAAATGTTACCAATACTTTTCTGAAACCTGGATGTCTACTCTTTCCAATAAAAAAAATAAATCATCCTTAGCAAAAAAAAATGCACAACTTTGAAATCCTACATAACAGCCTACACTAACAGTAAACTGAACTATTTGCATGTCATTGGTGATTAGAAACTGACATGACTGGTTACAATGTCACGTCACACCTGGTGATACATCTTGACTGAGTAGAGATCAGCCACTGCCAGCTGCCCATCTGATGTGAATGTGATTCCGCAGGGACAGTACAGACCCTGTGCAATGCACTTGAGAAAGCCACCTTGAGGGTCATAGTGGTGGATATGGCCCATGGTAATACCATTATTCATTGCAACATAGATACCTGAACTATCAGTGTACACACCGCTGCAGTACTGTACTGGTTGACCATTAAAGGTGGGTTTGATGGTGCACCGTGTAGTACCATTGCCATCAGCAACATTTACTGTTTGTGACCGTGAACTGATGACAATTCTATCATTGCTGTCTACAGCCAGATAGTAAGGTTCAACCTTGACTGGTATGGTACGTAGTAGCTCACCATCAGTGGGGCTGTGTTCAGTCAACACCAGACTCTCGGCATCACCTACTACGATGGTACCATCATTCTTGACAGCTACACTATGGAGGTTAACTGCGGTCTTACCAACCTCACTCGGTGGCACTGTTGGGAACTCAAAGGCCAGCGTGTTGTCGCTGTTGAACACCTTTACACTGGATGCGCCTTCCTCGACGACCACCAAACAATTGTTGGTGCGTGTAGATCCGATGCGGAGTGGACCTGTAGGAGTCATGATGTCAAAACAAACAAACAAACGACCATTATGCGTTTATTGCACAATCCTTTCAAAACGGACATAAAAAAAGTAAAAACTGCAGTAGAAAAATGTCTGTCAAAGAATACATTTTAAGATTTGGTATGTACAAGTTTTAGAAGTCACCTTGTTTTATAATTCATCTTGCATAATCTTGTTATGTTTAGTGTTTATTTATGCCCCACAATGTGGGGCATAACATGCTTCATTGGATTTATCTTTCTGTGTAAATAATGTGCTACATGTATATAGAATTTTTTTAAATGCCTATATATGTAGAGAGGAAAATTCCATAATGTTCTGTTTTAAATACATTTAGTAAACTAACCTTCCACCCCCCTTATTCTTTGTTAAGCATGCATTCAGACAGAAAACCCCTGCATGCCTTGAATGGAACAGTCCAGATAGGTGGAGGGCTAGCCGTGTGTCACCGCCGTTTCTTAAGCGACATACAGTTGTGCGCATGTGTCATTTTCAAATCTAGATTAAATAAAATGCATTATTCATGAGCGGTAACCCGCGACAGAGGGACGATCAAAAAAATTACCGATGAATACTGACATTAGGGGCTTTTTTTATTTTGATGAGTTCATTCATAAGAATATCTGTGATTTAATAAACCCCAAAAACCAAACAAAATTTGAATGACAAGCGCAAAATTTAAACTTAAATACAGACGCTCCGTTTCGTTAGTCATTAAGGAAAGAATGGTTTTCGGGACAAATTTGACAGTGAAGGTGAGTTTTTCCAAACTCAAAAAATGGTTTGTATAAAAAAGCAGATTGTGATCTCTTTAATTCATGTGTTTTCGAAAGAGCAAACCCAACAAGTGATAAACAAAACTAGGTTTGAATATTTAGTTTTTTCCATCTTTAACGGAGTTTTCTGCAACGCGACATTGCGGCCTAGTATGATACCCGTGTAAATAAGTCTCGCATATTGTTTAAGGACACGTTTGGGAATACGCGGTTCTAGATTTCGAACCAGAGTGGGCAAATATCAGGCTGAATACTGTTTACAATTTTTAATTTGCCGCGTATTCGGCCCGTGATTTGCCAACTTGGATTCGAAATCTAGAACCGCGTATTCCCAAACGATATGCGTATTCCCATTTGGACAGGTATCATGCTAAACCGCAATGTCGCGTTGCGGAAAACTCCGTTCAAGATGGAAAAAAATAAATATTCAAACCTAGTTTTGTTTATCACTTGCTGGGTTTGCTCTTTCGCAAACACATGAATCAAAGAGATCACAATCTGCTTTTTTATACAAACCATTTTTTGAGTTTGGAAAAACTCACCTTCACTGTCAAATTTGTCCCGAAAACCATTCTTTCCTTAATGACTAACGAAACGGAGCGTCTGTATTTAGGTTAAAATTTTGCGCTTGTCATTCCAATTTTGTTTGGTTTTTGGGGTTTATTAAATCACAGATATTCTTATGAATGAACTCATCAAAATAAAAAAAAACCCTAATGTCAGTATTCATCGGTAATTTTTTTGATCGTCCCTCTGTCGCGGGTCACCGCTCATGAATAATGCATTTTATTTAATCTAGATTTGAAAATGGCACATGCGCACAACTGTATGTCGCTATACACAATGTCAGAAACAGCGGTGGTGTGGTTGTGCTGGTCACTTGGTCACTTGGTCACTTGTGGCAGTGTTCCCACTAAGTGAACAGTACAACCAATATTGTTATACCACGGCAATAGATTGTGAATTTTTATTGGTCGAGAAGCGTTTACGTGACATGCCACAAAAACGCATGTATCCGAGTGTGCCGATGTATGAGCATGGTATTGATGATGTACGCTGAGTACGCGTGGTACATGAGTTCATGTACCCCACGGGGTACATGAACTTTCTTTTTCCAGGCCGCGGAATTTTTTTTTACACGCCAGCGCATAGCCTGGCCGGCCATTTCTGTGATAAATACCATGGAAGCGACTGATATTAGAGTCTAGCAACCTTTGACTTGGCGCTGTGTTATATTAGCTGGTACTACGTAAATTGATGTATGTTCCTGTGCGATGTAAACAGGGAACAGTGAAGTTAGCACTTTCGGCAACGACTGACGACCGCCATTGTTGTTTACACCGGCTTTCGTTTATGCTGTTCGTCTGCTTTTTTTCTGTTCCAATTTTGCCTTATTTTCTCCGTAATGTCGGCAGACGACAGCATTAAAGGTAGTATACACCATTTGCAGATATCGAAAATATTTACTACTGAATTATTAAGAAATACCTTACTCAATTGAAAGTAAATAATGATTCTAGGCATTCAGCAAAAGGATTGCGCTAGATATCCTGAAATTATTCCAAACAAATGAATTTTTTAAAGAAAAATTCGCTCTCGCCGGACGGCGAGAGCGAAAAAACAAAGATAACATAAGAATAACTGTAAAACTTCGGAAAAGTCAGTTAAACGATATTTACTATGAAATACAACCCCCCAAATCTACCCATTCATGATAATTCAAGCAATTACCAATGGTGTATACTACCTTTAAGTCACCTCCAAAGAAGCGATTTCTGTCTCGTTCAAAAGAGGAGATCAGAAATTTGATTTTCGAGCAAGACAGCGCCAGTACGAAGAAAAACACGGAACATTCAGTGCAACTACTTCGGCAATTTTGCACCGCAACGGGAACGGAATCTATTACCGTGGTATAACAAAACAATTGTTGCCTGCTGTGACATGGTCCATGGCGTTTTGTACACCCTCGGGGGCAAATGGCACCCTCGGCTTTCGCCAACAATTGTATATTGCTCTCCCTCTGCCATCCTTTTCCAGGTTGTTGAAGTTGTGTACTTAATTCGCAAACCTCCTATATATCGCGTTGGTCTTTCCGTTTTTTATTCCATTTTTTTGTATTAAGAGACAAGTTTTGTTTTCCTTTGTTGATCTACGGTAAATTCCTTTTAAGCTTAGAAAGTTCTGAAAAGCCGGTCCATTTTGTAGCACGTTTTTTAGTCTTTTGGTCTTAATCCTTAGGTTGTTTTTTAAAGTTCAAAGTTCAAAGTTTGCATCAGTTTCTTGTGGTTTTTATAGGTTTTTTAATAGGGTTTTGGCTTGGTCATCACTTTATTAATTCTATTTTGTTTCGGTCTCGAAGTATTGTAAATAAATTTCCTGTTGTCTTTGTTTCGGAATCTAGAATTTTGTATCTTGGTCTATTAACTAAATTCCTCGCGACCATTTCTTTCAAAGATCCTGTGTTTAAAGAAGTTATAATTAGTTTTAGGCGAGTTCCCTCACTGTGTCGTTTTTCCAGGTTACATACACTACATAAACTGTGTTTATCGTTTAAACACTTTTCTAAACACTTTTTGCTATCAGTTTGTAAACGTGTATATGCTAAACATGCCTGTTTAGCATAAGGATGGAGTTTTAATAATTGAACATCGAGTTTAGAAATTGGATACCGGTATTTAGCTGCAAAACATGTCAACTTTAAGCAAAACAAGTTTGTTTACTTGGTAGGCACAAGTTTTAGAGTGTAAATCTGTGAATATCAATGTTTACCGATGTTTTCCTTTCTCAAATTCACAGTATTTATGTGTGTTTTTTTCTCTGTAACTATCAGATGTATTTTGCTTGAAATTCCCATCTTTTGCAAAGAGCTTCAGAAATGAAACAAATCAAATTACTGAGGTGACACTTTTATTTTTGGTTTGACCACTTTTAAAATGTTGTTTTCATGGAATATACATTGAGGTTGAAAAACATTCCCATGTCATGAATACCAACTTATTGAATACAGTAGATCATTATTTTGTTTTAAATTTTACAGTTTCAATGGAGTTTTATTTACTTTTTTTTTACCTTATTTGTTTAAATACAGAGGATATTAGTGAAGAGCGAATGGAAATTGTTCAAGTGCATTATTTTGCAGATGGCATGTAATTTTTACTTACCTCCTTGCATCGGGATTGTGCTTTTCTGGTTGCCATCGATGCTGCAGATCACAACTCGTTTGTTGCCGTAGTCAGTCACTGCAATCTCATCAGGTTGACGAGCAGCAACGCCCCAAGCCCCTTTGAACTCTCCTGGACCGCTTCCCTCTCTACCAAACTCCCCACATAGCTCCAATTTGTCTTCAATCACCACCTCACCCAGATTAATGTCACCAACACCCTTACTCTGCTTGAACTTCAGAAATGCCAACCTGTCATCAACTCTAGGAATAGCCTGACCGGCCAACAGTTTCAAGTCTTTGCTGATTGTAGAATAGAGTGACAGGAAGTCACTATCCGATGCAGTCCTTGTCACCTCTCTAGCTGTATCTAGTGAAAACTGAAACCTCTCCAAAGCCAAGCTCGCGGTTTTCTCACATTCTTTAAGTTTCTGCTCACGATCCGATTGAATGTTTTTGAAGTTGTCAAGAATGAGATTTTCTTGAGCCGTTACCTCTGCTCGTATCTTAGCTGCTCTGTCTTGCACTTCTTTCTTGACCTTCTCAATTGTGAGATTTAAATCTTCTTTCAGGCTTGAGATCTTTTCTCTTGATTCGTGGATTTTCTTCACCGAGTTTTCAAGTGGAGAAAACAGAACAGCCAACAATTGCTTGTACGTTGATGAAGCCAGATTCCTGTCAATGTACGCGTGTTCTGGCTTACAGTGGTCAACGACGGTACAATCTCGGCAAATCAACACATCACATGTCGTGCAAAAGAACCTTGCTGCTTCACCCTCGTGGATCGGACATTTTGGATGTTGTTTCTGAGGTTTCTTTGTCAGTTTAACCTTCCCCTCACGAATGTCCTTCAGTGGTGTCACCTTGTGGTTTGACATTGCTGCAAATCGAAGATGCATTTTGCTACAGGCTGAGCACAAATTCTGGTCGCAGTCCAGACATCTATGCGTTGCCTCATTGGCTTCCTCACAAATACCACACAAAATACCAGCATCACCCAAGCTCACTACCTTCTCCTGAAGTACAATCTCCTCAACCAAGCCGATTACATGAAAGTTGGTTTTCAGACCCTGCACCCCCGCCTCTGTAAGCTTCGTCTCCTGTCGACACACGGGGCAAGGAATCTCCGTACAGCCCTGGTGCTTCGTGCTGTGGTATTTCAGCAGACATTGCTCACAGAAACTGTGCAGGCATTCTAATATCTTAGGGCGTTCGTATCTCTCTTGACAAATACAGCACTCCAGATGCTGTCTGCTAATTGTCTCTAGAGCTAAACTTATTGCAGGGCCGGTCGCCATTTTGTTTTGTCTGGAAAAAAGAAAAGTAATGTGTTCATGTATTTAATAATAGGTATCGACAGCCGTTAATGAGAATGCTGAGAATTTAGAAGAAAGTTACATCCTAAAACCCTCACCCCCCTAGGCCTTACTTTGGGCTAAAGAACTGCGTACTAGCCCTACAGAATACTACTTAGTATTTTGTAGCATTGGGTCTCTTCGTGACTGATGATTGGGTGTGTACTGACAGAGTACAGATACTGCCAACTACAAAATACTAATAGTGGCAATACAGGTCAGTAATACTTACCTGGCAAAAAATGCAGTAGTCCAGCCTTGACCCATTGCTGTGTCCCAAGAGACAAATTTTGCTGTAGAGTTTAGAACACCTTACACAGCATACATGGGCCATGCACACTCAGCAAGCAGAGGGACCCAATGCTAAAAAGTACTACGAGTACCAAATACTAAAAATTACTACAGGCATTGCACACAAGTCGGTGAGAGTACTGCATACTACTTTTTACTACTAGTAGTAAAAAGTAGCATTAGGTAGGGTTAGGGTTAAAAGCCATGCAAGTTGTTACAAAAACATTAAACAGAATTTCATACATAATATTCAGGGAATTAAGATGTGGTTTGAGGTCATGTATCATGCACGTTTGACCTTTGATTTTTTTTCTGCTGGTGTTAGAGTCCATAGCAGGCATCATTAGGAAGACAGTCTAGACGTTAAATTGAGGAAGTACATCGTTTGGCAAAATTATTTGAGCACAATCGGTGTGTAACTCAAGATACAGGGGGTGGTCATGACAGTATTGCCACAAGTTGTTACAAAATGTGTTCATCACAAAATGTACAGATATGCAATAAACTAACCACAGCTAGCTACTGTCAAAAGAAGTATTACATTGATAAGGGAATAAATGTGTGTTCAAGAGGTTTTAATCACTCTCTTTAATACCGCTTGGAGTCTGGGTGCTGATAATTACCCGAGCCTTCGGCTCGGGTAATTATCAGCATCCAATTACCCGAGCCTTCGGCTCGGGTAATTATCAGCACCCAGACTCCAAGCGGTATTAAACAGAGTGATTAATACCGAATGAACACACATTTATTCCCATTCATAAATACTTTTTTGTAAAATTCAGCCAAAAAAGCCCAAAAAAAATTCCCAAAAATTGTCGCAAGTACATTTCGGTGTTTCGCCATTCTGTGTGAGTCAAATGACATGTTTCCGCCTCTGTCGCTCTACACAATACATGCAATAAAGCGTAATTTACTATGAACCAGACTATTACTGCCATTGGCAACCTCGTTCCCAGGGTGTCGAGCTGTACGCGCCCAACACTGCCCGCTCTTACTAATACTATTGGAGACGAGGTACAGTTAGAAATAAGGTGAGCTCTGGGGACAGGTATAATGCGACATCGCTTTGTTGCCAGGTGGTTTTAAACACTTCCAGCCATGTCTTTATCGTCCGTTTATTACCAGTCACGTGACGGGCTCTCGACCAATAGGAATGCCTAAACTGTCCCAGGTATTTATTAATACATATTAAGAGTGGGTCCACGTAAATATTTCATATAAGTGTCCTCGGCATTTTTTTTTTTTTTTTTAATATGAAAGGACTTAGTAAGCAAGTAACCAAAATTGAAATAATTTTTTTTTCTATTGCCCGTTGCCATGGTAATGGGCTATTTTGTGTTTTGGGCACTTTTAGCCAGTTTTGGGGCCCCCAAAAAAGTTTTATACAAAATTTTATCACAAAATAAACTATATCATTACAAAGTATCATCCTTGCCCTTACTTGAACAAAAAAAAAAGTTTTAAATTTCACCCTTATGCTATTTTGAGAACATGCATTAAAGCATGTTTTCAGAACTTGTAAAATTGACATTTTTAAACTATTTTTGTCCCTCTAAAAGTCACTTTGCCAGGGGTCTCAGAATATTTTCCTTTTGGATTGGATTAGAGCCAACATTGGTCTTTTCATATCTGGTGAGAAAAGTTTGGGGGATTGTATCCTCTTAAGGCAGTACTGAATCAAAATTTGTAATTGTAATTCTATTTTAGTCCCTCAAAAAGTCAACTTGCCAGGGGTCTTAGCCTGAAATATTTCCCTTTTGGATTTGATTAGAGCCAACATTGGTCTTTCCATACTAAAGCCCCTGTCACACTTGTCCGAATCGTCACTCCGTTCATGTTCCGAGTAACAAATTGTGAATTCAGTGTTTAATCGGTTTGAACTGAACTCAAACGGATTTCCCTCGGTTTCCCTCGGTTTCCCTCGGTTTTCCAATGCTATATATACTCGTGTACGTTCGGTAATGCACTGAGGAACTCGGAGAAATTATTAAACCTGTTTAATAATTTATCCGAATTGTCGCAGCAACCTCAATACGGACGGTATCCGGTATACACACGGAATATGCACTGTACTCATTCGTTGCCATTCATTGCAATGTGGAATAGGTACGGAAGAGTACGGAAAAGGCCTACGATTTCGATCGATAACCGTATGTATTCAGATTTCATTCCGAACCCACACCAATGTAATGCCGATCAAAAAACGGACGCACCGACTTTGATGTCACTAAATCCGACGATATACCGCATTACCACTTCAGTTTAAAGTAATAATACACACAGCAACTGTACTTTTATGAATCTGGCTCTTTTTTCAAATTATAAGAGTGAGTTGTAGGCCTGTGAATTACTCCTACTGAATAAGCTGCATTTGTTATGGCGAAAATCTAGACTAACTCCCTCCACAGCATTTCTTACATTCTATTTTCTGATAACATTTTATTAGTGGTATATATAAAGACAAAACAATACTTGTTGTGAACTAAAACATTATTACTACAGAACCCAACTAAAGCATTATTTCACACACAAAACCAACAGCCCCTTTAAGCACGTCACCTCTCAAAAACAAAACTTTATTACCTGCTAGTGTATCCAAAGTGTTACATTATAGCGCTCCCTTAGAGCTATGTCAGTTCGAAGAACAAAACATAGGGCTTTTTTGCACTTGTATTTTTTTATATTTGAACTATTATACCATATAACAACTTTTTTAAACCAACCAAAACGAAAAAATGTATACGGTTTATTTGTGTAGTATAAGATAAAAAGCTGTATCCTCATTGAGTGATCCCCACAATGTCTCTTCCCAGGTTGTATCGTAAAATCTAGTGTGATCCCATGGCCACACGGCATTATGGTGTTTTTGACTTCCGACTGGCGTCCTCGAACAAAGATACTGACAATTTGGGAGACTGCCAACATAGTTGAATGGTAGTTGACTGCGTGAAGAAGCTATGCCTATATTCGAATGGTCGAATTTGTATTAAAAAGTCACGCCCCATTTAAGCAATTTGCAAAGACCATTGCGTGATCGAGGGAGCTGATGGGAATATAAATCGTGTGCGGTTGCACTGTCGAATACAGTGGTAGTTGGCAAAGACTATAAGATAGCTCAGTTGGTAGAGCGCCGGTCCGTTATTCTGGAGGTCGCAGGTTCGAGTCCCGCCAATAGGCGGCGCTAAAACGCAACACTTTGGATACACTTGCAGGCGATAAAGCTGTGTTTTTGAGGGGTGACGTGCTTAAAGGGGCTGTTGGGTTCTGTAGAAATAATGTTTTAGTTCACAACAAGTATTGTTTCCTCTTTTTATATGTCACTAATAAAATGTTATCAGAAAATGGTATGTAAGAAATGTTGTGGAGGGGATTAGTCTAGATTTTCGCCGTCAAAAATGCTGCTTATTCAATAGGAGTAATTGATAGGCCTACAATTCACTCTTATGATTTGAAAAAGGCGCAAGATTCATAAAAATATTATTGTTTGTGTGTATTATGACTTTAAACTAAAGAAAAAGTTCAAATTTCATTTTTTTGTTTTTTGGGAAAATGACAATTTGTGATGCAGTACTGCCTCAAGAGGATACAATCCCCCAAACTTTTCTCACCAGATATGAAAAGACCAATGTTGGCTCTAATCCAATCCAAAAGGAAAATATTCTGAGACTCCTGGCAAGTTGACTTTTTGAGGGACAAATATTTGTTAAAAATGTCAATTTTACAAGTTCTGAAAACATGCTTTAATGCATGTTCTAAAAATAGCATAAGGGTGCAATGTAACAATTTTATTTTGTTCTCAAGTAAGGGCAAGGGTGATACTTTGTAATGATATAGTTAATTTTGTGATAACATTTTGTAATTTGGCTGGGTGATTTGTTTTAAATAAACAAAACAAATGTTTTTACGGCCCCCAAACTGGCTTAAAATGCCCAAAACACAACATGACCCGTTACCATGGCAACGGGCATAAGAAAAAAAATGTTACTTGCTTACCAAGTCCTTTCATATTAAAAAATAAAAAAAAAATTCCGAGGACACTTATATGAAATATTTACGTGGACCCACTCTTAATATGTTAAAATCCAGATAATTATGTACAATGAAAATAAACACTTGACTTAACTTTTTAGCATTTTTGCACTGATTGGTTGCGGTCCTAAAATATTGTTCACCGACAACACACCGACAACCTGCACAGCACCGACAACACACCGACAACACGCACAGCACCGACAACCCACCCAAAACGTAATCTATTGGCAAAAAGGTATAGCAAATACTGAAATAGTACACACGATACAAATGATTGTGATTGACTTGAGTCTGGACCCTGGCCTGGCCCTGGCCGCCTGGCTGGGTTAATACATTTCTTTTGTGAAAATGAAATTTGTTTTTACGCAAAAATATATCTCTAATCCAAAAAACAGGATCAGGTTGCACAATTCTTTTCCATTTTCTAATTGACCGATAATATTAATAATATCTTTGCTCACTTTTTGTTATATTGGTCCTTCTCAGTCCTCGAAGCAACACGGAAGTTACATTTTTGTTATATGATGTACTAGTATTGTCGATGATGAATAGCGCCCCCAAGACAACACGCCCATCGTTCTGACTCTGGCCGTTTTCCAAGCCCAAAATACGGAAGTGTATTTAGGACATGACAAAAAACAGGACCACTATTTTGCCCTGGCGGATTACTATTTCGCCCGGGCAGATTACTGTCCGTGAATCAGAAGATATACAAACGTGTATCACCATTTCGAAAGTAATCCGCCCGGGCGATATAGTATTCCGCCCGGGCGATATAGTATTCCGCCCGGGCGATATAGTATTCCGCCCGGGCGATATAGTATTCCGCCCGGGCGATATAGTAATCCGCCCGGGCGAAATAGTAATCCGCCCGGGCAAATTAGTAATCCGCCCGGGCGAAATAGTAATCCGCCCGGGCGAAATAGTAATCCGCCTGGGCAAAATAGTAATCCGCCCAGGCGAAATAGTAATCCGCCCAGGCGAAATAGTAATCCGCCCGGGCGAAATAGTAATCTGCCCGGGCGAAATAGTAATCCGCCCAGGCGATATAGTAATCCGCCCGGGCGAAATAGTGGTCCTGAAAACTTTGTTTGGTCATGTCACTTCCGTACAAAACGGAGACGGCGAAGCTTGGGCTTTTTTTCTATGGCCACCTTGCATGATGAGGCTGTACCACTGATCTCTATAACTGGATAGGTCGAGCGGCTCTGCACGTGCAGCCATCAGCGGCCATATTGGGATATTAAAAACTTTGCAGGCGTACACACGTTTGTATAGCGCAAGACCGAGAAAACGAATGTAATATCACAGGAAACGAAGTTAACATCACAAAAACAATCCAGTTTGATCAGGAAAATTAAGTTAAACATAATAACACCCAAGAATTACATGTATACGCCAAGTTTCAATGTTAAATAGGCCTATTTTGGGGAAAAGATATGAGACATTCGTGTGAGACGATGCAATGCAGTGCAAAGTCTATAGGATATGTCGGACAAGTATTTTCAAGAATTTCCAACTTCTAAACTTTTTTTTTTTGGGTTGTTGGGGTTTGGTTTTTTTTTTTGGGGGGGGGGAAGAATTCCACATCATAACCTTATGCACAAACCATAGAAAAAGGCAAAACTAGTTTTTTTGGGATTAAGGAAATTCTTGAAATTGTTGGTTTAATTTTATATCCAGACACTAAAAAGTGCGTTTTATGATAAAATCAAAAAATGTTGAAAAAATGGAAAAAATGTCAGTGTGTTTCAGGAAAATTTAATTGGTTTGTTCGTGGGGTTTTAAGGCAGTGTTCAGATTTGGAATCAACCTAATGTTTAGTAATTTTATTAGAAAGGGTCCCAAAAATTCTTGCTGGACAAGTGGACAAAACAAAATTATGTGGTTTTGAGCTTAAACCATAGAGCTGTATAATAAAGATACAGCTCTATGGCTTAAACTATGAACTTGAGAAACTTGAAATAAATAACAATTAAAAATATCAATCACATGTGTAAATAATGACATAAGTCACACAATGGATTCAATTTTGCTTAATGCTTTTATTTTACATTGATACACATATAACATGTAATAACTACTGCCATAGTAACAATATGCTTATTATGTATTGTTTACTGGTGTTATAAAACCAAATAAAAATTAACAATTAACCCCCGACTGTTTATGAATTTAAAACCAAAACAAAACTTGCGATGTCATTTTAGAATAATAATTGTTGATACTATGCAAAGATACATTTGGCAGCATTCTTCACAGGCCAAATTTTAATAGGACACCCTTGTACGGCTTTAACTTTGAATTGTGAGTGTTTCTAGATATTTGTGCGATATGAACACAATATTAAAGATTTGTACACCACAATTTTTGTTTTGTAACAAAGCAAAATAAAACCATGATTGAAAAGCAACATTTGACCGGGCGGCATAACATTTTAACAGGGCAGCATAAAAATATGACAGAACAGCGTAACATGTACACAGGGCGGCCGCTACCCAGTGATTGCGGAGAACACTGACTGGGTAAATCCATGTCATTTTAACATCTGTATAATTTGCTTTGAATATTAACAATACAATTTTAACCAGATTTGTCAGTTTTCATAAAACACATGTTCAATATATTTCCATGTTACAAAGATAGGTTTGTGACTGTTGCGACTGTTTTATTATCTGTACTTATATTGTTGAAACATGAAATGCCAAGATGCAGAGTTCTGCAATATTTGCAGCACATCTATAGGGATGTGGAACACCGAGATAGCTTATCTTGGAAAACGTAGTTGGTCAATTAAGCTTCCGTATTTACTGATGGTTAAACAAAATAAGTTTTGACATTCGCTGTCATCTGTTGTCCCTCTGTCATAATGGGAGCAGTTCGTCCTATGACTTGTCCTTGTCCAGCCGTAATAAGCTGTACAGACTGACATCTTAGTAGCAAGAAGTGCACTTGGGTAAACCAATTAGCTGAAGTGAACAAAGAAAGAAAATATACAGGTATAAATTAAATGCCAAGGAAAGAATGTTGTAACATGACGCTACATTTATTTGGCATACCCATTTCTTCAGAGAGTGAAATTTCATTTGAGCACTGTAAGGAATGTCATCAGGAATACGTTTTTAAGAGAGATTTGTGGGCGAAAATGAAATTGTTCTGAAGTATTGGAAATACGTGTCTACATCCTTCCACCATGATAGCCTTGGCCTACACCATGCATTTAATAATACTATTATTATTATTAATAGGTGGCTGTGATCATTGCGATATTATACCTCCAAATGGGCACTTTGGGAGACAATCCCATAGAGTCGTGCACAATCTTTATTGTAACCTAACCCGTTTTTACCTGGAGCTTTTTCCACGAAATTTCATATTTATGCTATTTAGACCCAAATCTGTCTTCTCCGAGCAAAAATAACTCCCAAATATCGTTTTGTGGGGTAGATAGACACTTAGGGAGACACTGAAATGTCTCCCTAAGTGCCACTGTCTCCCAAGTGAATCAAAACTATCGCTAATTTGTCTCCCAAAGTGCCTATTTGGAAGAATTGGGATAATTCTACAGAACATTAAATTTATGCACGTCAAATAGTTCATGACACAATGTTGTGTACGAATGTGTACACAAATTACCACCATGAACTGTTTGACGTGCAAGTCAACGGGACAGTCTTCATGGAATGGGTACAAAATTAGTCTGAAAATACCTGTATTGTGGATTTCAATCATATTGTAAGGGTATCCTAGACTAACTGATTCTTCTACTGTTCTTTCGAAATATCCCAGTTTTTCTTTCAGATAAAATGATGGATAGGACCACAATATGAACAAATCCCGCTGGAATTCATGTGGAAACGAAAATATCGTTTTCGCCCAACAATGTTCTCCTAAATCTCTCTTAAAACCGTAGTCCTGACATTTTTTACAAAGATAGATACTGATCGCACTGTCTGCGAGTTTATTTAATAAATTTACTTATTTACAAAGGATTTTAATGCATTTTTACCCACCATCGCTGCTGCCACTGTCTCACTCTCGACGTGTCTGCGCGTCTTTTGCATGCACGAAGGCAATGTTTTGAATACCCCAACATGGCCGCCGGTGACTTCATAGTCTTGGTTCCAAGACCTTCGTGTTGTTTATTCCGCGATCACTGACACAAACCACCGATGTTATAGAGGGCGCCCTCTACAGACGAATCGCACCCGCGAACTCAGTGGACTCACTCGAAGGTCTTGGACAAGTTGGCACACAGGGGGCGTGGTCAGACTATTGTAATATATGCATTATTCATATCACGTGATAATGATGGACGGTTATAGGCAAATTCGTGCGAGGGTTACGCAAAACGTTACACGCCGCGATTGACCCGGCCGGCGTGATGTGCATGTACTATACTGTACATGTATTCGCATTTTTGTATCACTGTGGACGGAGACATGGCTTCCCTTACCGAACATGACATGTTCTCGTGTACAAAATGGTTAGAAAGTCGAGCACTTTTTTCAAAATGCTCCCATTTTAACCACAATTATTTTCCTGGGTTGAAATTTCCAACCAATAATACCCTATATTATACCCTAACCCAAACACTAACCCACATCCTAACCCTAGCTTTTGAGTAATTTAAGTACAATCCAAAAATCTAATTCGTGAAATTCCTAATGGAGACCTAAATATAAATCACCCTTTGGAGACCTTTTTACTCCCATTGTCCCCATTGTGTTCACGTCTCCAGAGGTATATTTCGCACCATACAGTACATGTACATGTACATGTACTTTACATGTACATTGACACAGCAAATCATAGCTGCCCCGGCATTTATTTGTGACTGCGGGTGAATTGAAACAACTTTGCTCTATGGTGAAAACCTCCAAAGCCCCAGTCCCACCGAAAGCCGGATACGCTACGGATCGACCCGGATTCATATCCGGGGTCATCCGGAGTGGAACCTTAGTCAAACCGTGATAATCCGGGACTATCCGGGACTATCCGGGGCCATGCATCCGGGACCATCCGGGGACATCCGTAGTGAGTCCGGGAAGTCGAGCGTCACCCTGGATCAGCATCTAGCATCCGGAGTGATCCGGGGCCATCCGGGAAGGGAGAGGGGGGCGGCGAAGAACCGTAGTGAAACCGTAGTGCGATCGTGATGATCCCTAGTGTATCCGGGATAAACCGTAGCGTAACCGTAGTGTAACCGTGTTTATCCGGGATGAAACGGGAGTTGGTTCCACTACGGTTCCACTACGGATCACCACGGATTCACTACGGTGTCACCACGGTATTTCCCGGATGAACCGGGATGAACCGTAGTGAATCCGTGACCATCCGGGGTCATGGGGGAAAAACAGGCTTGAACCGGGGTGATCCGGGCCCATTCGTGGCCGAACCGTAGTCAAACCGTAGTAGAACCGTAGTAGGATCGGGGAACATGTCACTTTGTTTTTGATTGCCTTCCCGGACCACCCCGGATCAAACGTAGTTTCATCCGGGGTCATCCGGGGCGATCCGGGGCGATCCGTAGCATATCCGGCTTCAGTGGGACTGGGGCTACTAATTTATATGGTGGCCCTGAGGGATATCAAAAGTCGTGAACATTTTCGCGACAAATTTGCGACTTGTCGTTAATTTATTTGCGACTGGTCGTAAATATTTTTGCAACTAGTCGCAAATAATTTCACAACTAGTCGTGACAAAATTTGCGACTAGTCGCGAATTTTGTCACGACTAGTTGTGAAATTATTTGCGACTAGTTGCAAAAATATTTACGACCAGTCGCAAATAAATTAACGACAAGTCGCAAATTTGAGTCCTGAATTTTTTACGACATATTTTTTGCTACTAATCGTAAATATTTTTTCGCGAATAGTCGTCAATATTTTCAATAGTCGCGAAAAAAATTCGCGACTAGTAGCGAAAATATTCACTAATAATCACGAATTATACGACTAGTCGCAAAAATATTAACAACCAGTCGCGAATAAATTCACGACAAGTCGCGAATAGTTTCACAACTACTCGCAAACAAATCACGACTTTTATGTCCCTTCATGCAGAGCCACCATAAATTTCCCCTTTTATTTCAGGGAAAGGTAGTTTTTGCAGGTAATTAACTGTTTGCCAAAATGAAGCACGACCTCACTAGATTTGGGGCTAATACTGACGTACTGTACGTTCGATACACTGGAATACAAAAAAACGCACCGCGCTGAAGCACCATAACATAGCGATGCTGCAGCGGGCAGACCCGCGGTACGGTACCGGTGGCCGGCTGTAGCTAGCTTGCACTGCCATGCCCCGGAAGATCGGACATGTACACTGTCTTGTGTACACACACACAGTATCTTATATTTGTGTATAATGAATAATTCATGATGAGGCTCAAACTCGGTCGCTGATTGGATCCCTCGGAAAAGCGAGGGAGATTCGTCGAAAACTAAGGTTAAAGTTAACAATTGATTGCCAACTAGTGCTAGACCCATTGGGGAATCCAAAATCATGTACGTTTGTCAAACGTCGGCTCCAGTGCGAACATGGATCCAGCCGCATTTTGTAAACTACGCATGCGTGAGACCAGAACGCACACGAAGCCGGGATTTAAAAAAGAGACAGCGTTAACGAATCTGCGCGCGTGGTGGGCGCCGAAATAACACAAGGGTCTAGGGCTAGACTAGTGACTTCACGGCTCGCTATCCCATCAATGTACGCTCGACCTATCCAGTTATAGAGATCAGTGGGCTGTACACGTACATGGTGATGAGCAAAACCTGCGCGCGCGAGGCCGAGGGCGCAGCGCGGTGTTACTATACTAGGGTTTATCGGGTGCACTACATGTACGTATGTGGGCACGATCTACCACTAATTAACTACATTTTCTCGTTGTCACACAGAAAAAGGCCATTATACCATAGACTGCACTCGTTCACAACCACACATCTCACCAAAGAGTACAGTGGCGTTACTTCAAACTATCTTATTCTTATTGCCATTTCGCAATGCAAACCTTTAAAGGTAGGATACACCATTTGCAGATATCGAAAATATTTACTACCGAATTATTAAGAAATATCTTACTCATCTGAAAGGAAATGTTGATTCTGGGCATCCAGCAAAATGATTGCGCTAGATATCCTGTAATTCTTCCGAAAAATAGAATTTTATAATGAAAAATTCGCGATCGCCAGACGGCGAGCGCGAAAAAAACAAAGATAACATAAGAATAACTGCTCGATGCCGGTTGAAAAAAACCGCTGTTTTTCGTACTTTTCTCGGCATTCATGATTCTAAAACTTCGGACAGCTAAGTTAAACGATATTTACTATAAATACAACCCCCCAAATCTACTCATTCGTGATAATTCAAGCAATGACCAATGGTGTATACTACCTTTAAATCTCATCTAAACTGATTATGACATCCATGAATATAATATTCAATACACGTTCTAAAATTAATCTAATGTTCCTTACAATACCTCCATGCTTACACTCTTTGTAATTTCCCTGTAATGGTCTTTGGAACCTGATGAGCCTATAGACACAGCTTTAAGAACAAAGTCGTCTGTGGGCTGCTTCCGTCAAATCTGCTTACAACTAACAAATATCTCATCTCATGTTGCGTACCGTAGATTCTTCCCCATTGTCTTAATTATGTTGTATTGCCTCTTCCGCAATAATTTGTTCCTTTTTATTTTAATATTTTCTTATTTTCTTTACCGTTTGAATGTGGTTATTGTTTTTTTCCATTCTTTGATTGTTTTATTTTATCATATTTTGATCCCCTGCACGTATTTTGTTGTGTCAGTCATTGCCTTGTTTGTTTGTTTGTTGGGGTGATTGTTTGAAAACACGTTTATTAAAAATTATCTACTTCACCTGCACATTACAGGGCCCTGTTACGTAATTCGTTTGACGAGCAATGTATACCCAGCAAGATATATGGTGGAAGCCGCCCCCCCCCCCCCCCCGTCCCGGTAGCGATATTTTTTCTGCAGGTAGGTTGGTACATTACCCAATCAGAACACAGATGATGTTGACGTCATCGATGATGTTAGAGTTGTCTGGGACAAATTAACCCTAACCCCTAACCCTAACCCTAACCATAGAAAAAGTTCCTTTCTCTATGCCCTAACCCCTAACCCCTAACCCTAGTCAGATCCCAGACAACTCTAACATCATCGATGACGTCAACACCATCTGTGTTCTGATTGGCTAATAAATGTACACTATGTACCAACCTACCTGCAGATAAAATTATTTTCTGGCCATGTAGTCTGGTTTCCTTACCTGATAATTCTCTAACATCTATCAATTGCTATGTTTTGTCTGAACGATGTCAAGGAACAGCATTAATGTTCTTGGTTTTTCCCAGCATTTATTCACGCAAAACTTAAAAAATTGATCTCCGTCACAATATTTACCATAAATATAAACTTAATTCAAACTAATACAATTTAGAATTACAACAAAAGCAAATGGTGTATACTACCTTCAAATCATGTAACTTTAAAACCTAGAGGAGTACACTCAGAAATTCAAAAATTATCTATAAAGCTAAAAACAGTTTATACAGTATATCTATTTATTTCTCTATCTATGTGTCTATTTGCCTCTTTTATAAAAAAATATTCCAAAGGAAACTATATTAGTCCAGGGAAAATAAGTTTTGACCTCACACAAATTGCAATAGAATATACTTTTCACCACAGTGAACTTCTATAAGGTCACTATAATGACATACTAAAAATCTCTAAAAATCCAAGTGGTGGAAATATGACTAATTTGCACAAATCGTTAATCCCTGCCGCGTAATTTATTTATTCCTATATTTGGGTATATTATTATTTTTATTTTTTTGACAAGTTTACTTTGGTGATTCTACTTACATTATCCTTGCTTTAATAACATTTTCGAAAGCATATAAGTGACTGAATAAATATGTGAACATAGTAATTATCCAAAATGACAACTTCGTGAACCCAAAAATGTGCGCACATTACACTGTCTCCAGATATCATCAAGTAGTCAGTATCGGTGAGCTTCAAATTTACCAAGTTGCTTACTGGCACAGTTATCACATTAAAACCTAATGGAAAATCATATGAACAATGATAACATTGTGATATTTAGCCCAGCAAACAAAAACTGGGGGAAATGGTGTGTCCATAGATTAGGCGAAAAAGTAGTTAAAGGGTTGCCTAACATAGGAGACTTGAAGTGCAAGGAAATCCCCAAAATACATTTTAACGTAGATAGGATTATTGTAAGCAACAACAATCTTTAATTTGGGGGTTTCCTTGAACTTGTTCAAGTCTCTCACCTTAGGCAACCCTTCACCTACTTTTTAGCCCAATTTATGGACACACCATTTCCGCCCAGTTTTTGTTTGCTGGGCCAAATATCAAAATGTTATCATTGTTCATATGATTTTCCATAAGGATTTAATATACTATACTGGGCCAAGCAACTTGTTGAATTTGAAGCTCAATACCGACTACTTGATATCTGGAGACAAGGTAAATGCGGGCAAATTATAGGGTATAATTTTAGTAATTTTGAACCATTACTATATTTTCATAATTATTCAGTCACCTAAGCTTTAGAAAATGTTGTTGAAGTAAGGATGTGTAAGTAGAATCACCAAACGAAACTTAAAAAAATAAAAATAATAATATACCAAAATATAGGAATAAATTTATTACGCGGCAGGGATTAACAATTTATGCAAATTAGTCATATTTCCAACACTTGGATTTTTTTAAATATGTCATTCTAGGGACCTTATAGAAGTGCACTGTGGTGAAAAATATTATATTGCAATTTGTGTGAGGTCGACAAAACAAAATTAAGTATTTTCCCTGGACTATATCAATACCTTAAAAGAACTATAAACTACCTGGGGAGTTTTCCTGTAAAATCTCTAAGAGAGTACAGCATTAACAAACATTGAAAACGGGTCCTTTTTTCATCTATCGCCACCACGACATTATTCAAGTGTACACCTTAGATCTTGCTACATTATGACCCACACTTCACTCTTTTAGAAAATGAAAGTTTTAGTAAACCATTTATTCATTTTGTGTGTAAAATAACATTAACATTATCATATTAATTTAATATAGGTTTTCGCGACTAATTTCTTAAAAATAGCCTTCCAATTCTTTTTAATAGTGCCAATTTGAAGCGAATGCTCTCTGCTGACGTTCCCGTGGTTGGTATTAGATTTAGACGTTCAAATTCGTTTTCATACCCGACATATTCATGTTTTACTCGTCCTACGTTGATTTTTTTGGCATTTGGTTTAAGTGGTCATTCAATTTAGCAGTCGGTATGGTAAAAGCTTATTTGCATAAGATCCACATTCGTCTATTCGTTTTCATTTTCGCTCATTATATTTAGCACTTTCTGCATCTAAAATAATAAAAGGGAAACGACTCACACAAGATGCGAAGTTATTTGTTTAAACTTTTTCACAAGTTTAATTCTAGTCGAGTTTGTTTAGTTTTAACGTATCCGTCTTTAACCCGAAGAAGTAAAATATAAGTTAGCAATATACATGTATAATATAAAATTATACATGTGTGGAAGTAAAGATACAAACAATGAAACTTTGGCAATATTAAACTTAGGTTTTCCCGCTTTTTATCGCGTATACACATAGTTTTTGTATGTTTTTACTTGTTACTTAGCTTTCTTATTTTCTGTATTTAATTGAAATCTGTGTTTATGTTATCTCTGTTTTTCATGCTTCTTTTTTCTAACTGATTTTTCTTTTTGATGTGTTAAAAAGCGGGAAAGAGCAATCAATTTAGTTATTTTGTTGCTGCTTCTTTGTGGCAGAATGTTGTTAGAAAAGTTCTCATTTACTTAATAAATTTGGAATAAGGCACTGTATAATTCTAAAGAACTAAACAGTTTTCGAATTTCTTTGCTTATATTCCATATACTGGCCAAACTGGCGCAACTAGAAGCTCGAGCGAATTTGAATGACCCAATGTGAAATGTTATTGCCTCATTCTTAAAATTGAATTGTTGCAAAATGCAGTTGCATGCATTGAGATTAAAATTGAACAATCTATTTAGTTCATTGAAATGTTGATCTAAAACGTGCATTGGCTGCCAAATCTATTAAACTGACCGGGAAAACCTATATTAAAAGTATAGTTCTAGATTAGCTATGTACATAGATGTTATTATGACTAATACATTGTACTGCCATCAGCAAACATAATCAAAGAAAATGATTTTGACGATTTAAAAAAACCAATTAATGTAAATAGAGAACAAAAGAGGTCCAATGGTGGATCCTTGAGGGACGGCATATGGAAGTTGTTTAGAGAGAGAAGACTCATAAAGACAGATAATTATAATACCATGGTTAATAGTACCAAGGCATTAGAAAGGTTAAACAAATATTCCAAGTGTACTAATAAAAAAGGTGAATTAATATTAGTAGTTACTTTATCAATTAATTGAGTGATAGCGTGCGATGTCGAGTTATTTTCCCGTCAACAAAACGGTATAGTAGATATAAACAGTACATGTACTTTTACACTATTCCATGCAATACATTTTGTACACGATCAAGGGGCATTAACGTTTGTCTCTTCGTGAAAATGCATTGTTAAGATGGCTGCCTCTTGCACCATTAATGTAATTTATATAATTAATAATGTTTTGCTTACAACCATTTGTGTAATAAAAATTTATACATTTTATTGGTTATCTTCTCAGAGTACTTTATTGGAGTACTATCTGGTAAGAAAGCCGGCTTGCAATCGTCCAGCGACCAGGGAATGCCTGGGATATTGAAATCACCACCTAAAATGGTCAAGTACAGCGTTTTAACCCTCTTATGGTTTTACCTTTCAAAACCTTTCAAAATCTGCTTAATGGGCAAAATGGCTATCAATAAGTATGAACCTTTCAAAACGCTCCAGAATTGTTTGCTACTGCACTACTACACCTTTCAAAACCTTTTGATTTTTTTATTTTTTTTTAACACCAGTTTGTTCAGAGAGTTGTTTTACCTTTCAAAACCTTTCATAGGTTCTATTTGTCAGACAGCTTTCTCACCTTTCAAAACGCTTCAGTCCAGAAAACTTGAAAGGTTTTGAAAGGTCTGACAGCTCTAAGGTAACTGCACTGTATATAGGAGGGTTAAAGCAAAATAATGAGGGAAAAATCGAAAAAAATAACAATGTGTGGCTCTTAACATAAGTTAAGAGTTTCAGAAAACACTATTTTGTTCAATTTAAATAATTACGATGCGATAAATATCGATGATTGGGCTTTATATTTTGTGTGTGATAGATTGTTTTATAAATAATGACAAACAATGTACAAATGTAGAACGATATAGACCATGTGCCTCTGTTTACATCTATATTTAAATGTGCCCGGCAATATGCGCACGCATTGTGTTTTACATAAATTTGGTAAGAGGCGACATCAGAGGTGGCATAATTCAAAGGTGGTCTAACCTGGGGCGTCACTCCTCAACCAAATTTTATGCAAAACACGATGTGTGCGCATATTGCCGGGATGTAAACACGCGACGTCAGAGGGCACATCATCTATACAACAGTAAACTGAACTATTGGCATGTCATTGGTGATTAGAAACTGACATGACTGGTTACAATGTCGCGTTACACCTGGTGATACATCTTGACTGAGTTGCTGTCAGCCACTGCCAGCTGCCCATCTGATGTGAATGTGATTCCGCAGGGCCAGTACAGACCCTGTGCAATGCACTTGAGAAAGCCACCTTGAGGGTCATAGTGGTGGATATGACCCGTGTTATTACCATTATGCATTGCAACATAGATACCTGAGCTATCCGTGTACACACCGTTGCAGTACTTTACTGGTTGACCATTGATGGTGGGTTTGATGATGCGCCGTGTAGTACCATTGCCATCAGCAACATTTACTGTCTGTGACCATGAACTGATGACAATTCTATCATTGCTGTCTACAGCCAGATAGTGAGGTGCAACCTTGACTGGTATGGTACGTAGGAGCTCACCATCAGTGGGGCTGTGTTCAGTCAACACCAGCCTCTTGAAATCACCTACTAGGATGGTACCATCATTCTTGACAGCTACACTCCGGAGGTCAACTGCGGTCTTACCAACCTCACTCGGTGGCACTGTTGGGAACTCGTAGGCCAGCGTATTGTCTCTGTTAAACACCTTTACACGGGATGCACCTTCCACGACGACCACCAAACGATTGTTGGTGCGTGTAGATGCGATGTGGCATGGACCTGTAGGAGTCATAATGTCAAAACAAACAAACAAACAAACGACCATTATGCAGCTACTGTATTGTACCATCCTTTCAACACAGACATCCTTGAAAGAGTAAAAACTGCAGTAGAAAAATGTCTGTCAAAGAATACATTTTTAAGACTTGGTATACATCTTATAATTCATCTTGCATGATCTTGTTATTAAGTTATTAAGTTATTAAGTTTATTTATGCCCCAGATTGTGGGGCATAACATACTTCACCGTGACTTCTTTTTCTGTGTAAATAATTTGCTATAGAATTATTTTAAAGGTCTTCCATGCCTAAGATGATAAACATACACTTCAAAAACTGTGTTTAGCGTGTAAACACTTTTCTATCAATTTGTAAACGCTTTTACATACTAAACATGCGTGTTTAGCATAATGATAGAGTTTTAGTAGTTTAACATCGAGTTTAGAAATTGGATACTGGTATTTAGCTGCAAAACATGTCAACTGTTTACTCGGTAAGCACAGATTGTTTAGTGTAAACCCGTGAATATCGATGTTTACCTATGTTTTCTTTCATCAAATTCACAGTATTTATGTGTGTTTTTTTCTCTGTAACTATCAGATGTATTTTGCATGGAATTCCCATCTTTTGCAAAGAGCTTCAGGAATAAAGCAAATCAAATTACTGAGGTGAAATTTTCATTGTTAGTTTGTCCACTTTTAAAATGTTTTCATGGAATATACATCGAGGTTGAAAAACATTCCCATGTCATGAATACCAACTTATTGAATACAGTAGATCATTATTTTGTTTTAAATTTTACAGTTTCAATGGAGTTTTATTTACTTTTTTTTTACCTTATTTGTTTAAATACAGACAATATTAGTGAAGAGCGAATGTAAATTGTTCAAGTCTTAGTGCATAATTTTGCAGATGGCATGTAATTTTAACTTACGTCCTTGCATTGGAATTGTGCTTTTCTGGTTGCCATCGATGCTGCAGATCACAACTCGTTTGTTGTTGAGGTCAGTCACTGCAATCTCATCAGGTTGACGAGCAGCAATGTCCCAAGCCACATCGAACTCTCCTGGACCGCTTCCCTCTCTACCAAACTCCCCACACAGCTCCCACTTGCCTTCCATCACCACATCACCCAGATTGATGTCACCAATCCCCCCACTCTGCTTGAACTTCAGAAATGCCAGCCTGTCATCAACTCTAGGAATAGCCTGACCGGCCAACAGTTTTAAGTCTTTGCTGATTGTAAGATACAGTGACAGGAAGTCACTATCCGATGCAGTTCTTGTCACCTCTCTAGCTGTATCTAGTGAAAACTGAAACCTCTCCACAGCCAAGCTCGCGGTTTTCTCACATTCTTCAAGTTTCTGCTCACGATCCGATTGAATGTTTTTGATGTCGTCAAGGATACGATTTTCTTGGGCCGTGATCTCTGCTCGTATCTTAGCTGCTCTGTCTTGAACTTCTTTCTTGACCTTCTTAATTGTGAGATTTAAATTTGTTTTCAGTCTTGAGACTTTTTCTCCTGATTTTTGGATTTCCTTCATTGAGTTTTCAAGTGGAGAAAACAGAACAGCCAACGATTGCTTGTACGTTGATGAAGCCAGATTCATGTCAATGTACGCGTGTTCTGGCTTACAGTGGTCAACGACGGTACAATCTCGGCAGATCAACTCTTCACATGTCGTGCAAAAGAACCTTGCTGCTTCGCCCTCGTGGATCGGACATTTTTTGGGATGTCGTTTCTGAGGTTTCACTGTCAGTGTAACCTCCCCCTCACGAATGTCCTTCAGTGGAGTCACCTTGTGGTTTGATGAGACAGCTAATCGAAGATGCATTTTACTACAGGCTGAGCACACATTCTGGTCGCAGTCCAGACATCTATGTGTTGCCTCATTGGCTTCCTCACAAATACCACACAAAATACCAGCATCACCCAAGCTCACTACCTTTTCCTGAAGTACAATCTCCTCAACCAAACCGATTAGATGAAAGTTGGTTTTCAGACCCTGCACCCCCGCCTCTGAAAGCTTCGTCTCCTTTCGACACACGGGGCAAGGAATCTCCGTACAGCCCTGGTGCTTCGTGCTGTGGTATTTCAGCAGACATTGCTCACAGAAACTGTGCAGGCATTCTAGTATTTTAGGCCGTTCGTATCTCTCGTGACATATGCAGCACTCCAGATGCTGTCTGCTAATCGTCTCTAGAGCTAAACTTATCGCAGGTCCAGTCGCCATTTTGTTTTGTCTGGGAAAAAGAAAAAGAATGTGTTCATGTATTTAATAATACTGGTATCGACAGCCAGAGCTCGAGCCTCTAGATATGATGTGAATTTGAAAGAAGTGTAAAATCACGCTCTTACCAATACTGCACATCCTCTTTAAACTATCACTTTTTTTTTTCCCCCACATTTTTGCATGATTGGTTGCGGTCCTACAACACGCACAGCACCCACAACACACTTTGTATAGGCACTGCCACAGTGTGATACACACGATTACATTTCTTTTGTGAAAATCATATTTTAAATGGAATTTGTTTTTTATACACAAAAACATATCTCTAAGCCAGAAAACAGCGTCAGGTTGCACAATTCTTTCCAATTGACCAATAATAATATCTTTGCTCACTTTTTGTTACTGGTCCTTTCAGTCCTCGAAGCAACACGGAAGTACACAAACTCGACATGCAACATAAGGAGCGCCCCCAAGAGACAACACGCCTAGCGTTCTGACTCTGGCCGTTTTCCAAGCCCAAGCTTAGGCTCTACTCTGGCTCCATTACCATTGACGAATTGCTGCATAAACGAAGCATTAAACGGAGACAAAGCTCTTGTTCACGCTTGGCTGTCTTGTTGAGCACAACTGCCGAACTGCGTAAAGGCCGCGGTTCATACTTCATGCGAATGCGTGTGTGAAGCGAATTTTACGTCATCATCCTGTTCGCAAATGCTTCGCTGCGTACTTCGCAGGCAGTTTCGCCCCAGTTGAGCAATGTTCAACTCTAGGGAACATTCGCAAAGCCAACAACCAGTCAAATCGCAGTATTAACTATTATCTACCGTGACCATTGATCTCCATTATGACCGTGACCGTACTACATGAGGGCGCACTTTTAGGGCCTTTTCGAATTCCTGGATTCTGAATATTATTCGTCTTAGGATTAAGGGGATTTTAGGCTACTGCGAGAACTCCAGCCACATTCTGATGTCTGTTGTGCTTCAGAAATTCAATCAGTCAGTTGATATGAACCAATACAAAGTTTGGATATTTCTATTCCCTTTATTTATATTTACTTCTTGGTGATTCCGAAGTCGCAGGCGAACCGAAGTCGCAGGCGAACCGAAGCCGAAGACGCGAAGCAAAAGTTTAAGTACGCGTAGCAGACGACAAAATAATGATCGGCGCAATATCTTTGCACGAACATTCCATGCATTTAATAGTGGTTGTTCATTCATTTTACCATTACTGACAATTTTGTTCTTCACTTCCATCACACTGAAACAATAACATTTAACTTCGTAGCAATTTCTTATCAACATTTCTTGTAAACACTGAAAGATGGTTGACTTAATTTGCATCAAACGATTCGCAAAAAGTATGAACGCCATTTTCGCAACGAATTAATTCGTCACATCGCGCTGCGAATTATTCGCGCCCAGTCAGGGTCTTCGGAATTGTTTTTTGTATATCATGAGGGGGTGGGGTGGGTCTAACCAGGTCGCTGACACATTTTTATCAGGAAAGAATTCTGAAAAATAGAGGTTGGTCCGAGCTCCATTATGCCTCCGAGCTCCATTGAGCCTCCAAAAAAAAAAATCATGCCACAAAAAGGAGTTCCAAGCCTCAATTTTGACGGATTGTTTTCCCGCAACATCAGAAAGGTAGGTCTTTCATCAAATGCTCGATAAATAGTAATTTTTGACATGGAAAACTGCCACAAAGTTTGCCACAAATTACAAACTGCGACACATTCGCGTCACGAAGTTTCACAAACACTTATTCACACTGGAATCCGGATGTACGGACCACGACCCAGATTAGTCTCGTTCGGTCCCTTCAGGCAAAGTCTATCCGGACGGATCCGAGATAATAGTTATCAAAACGGTATCGAGTTGGTATAATATAATGTGCAAACTGTGGGAAGTGCCTGCCTGAATAATGAAGCCCTAACTTTCGCGCTCAGGCTGCTCCATCAAGTTACCAGCACGTTGTCGTGAAAGTTGGTACCTTAATACTTCTACACAAAACCCCCGACACCGGGGGTTTTGTGTACAAACCTTAAGGCCCAGTCCCATTGCCAATGACGCATAAATCACGCATAAATCACGCATAAAATTGGTTTGTGCGTGATTGTTCGTGGAGAAATTGGTCATTTTCTGGGGTTGTGCGTGGTCAGAATCACCGATGAATCGCGTATAAACTGCGCATGTATCACTTACAATCACTGACAAAGAACATTCCACGCACAAGCCCAAACCCGATACAATTTCTGACGTTTTGGTAAGTGATTGTAAGTGGAACATACGTGGATTGTGCGTGTTTTGTAAGTGATATGTGCGTGTTCTGTAAGTGATTCGTCAGTGATGTGCGTGCTAGGAGCCAGTTCCTGACGCACAAGCACTGACGGAACACTGACAGAACACGGACATATCACGCACCTTCCACGTCCAAACTACGTACAAACTGCGCATAAACTGCGTATAATCGCGCACGTTGTGCGTGAAATTTTTTTTGAACCGTTCAAAACCGGCGATCGCGCACAAACCCGTCTCCGCGTACAATCACTTACAAAAACTGATGCTCCACGTGTGAAACACGTGGGATTTACGCACATCACTGACGAATCACGCACGAAGAAAATTTTATGCGCAATTCATGAGTAATTCGTGCGCAAGTGCAGTGGGACTGGGCCTTTACCAGCTGGATCAGACGGTTATTTACGACCCCCATGACAGCGGCCAAGCCGCAAGGACCTTTTCAGGCTTGGACTAGCTGACCGCAGTATTATAAGTGCATATACTTATGGTGTACAATTTCTATGTATGTACAATTTACATGCGGCCAGCTGTAGAAACTATATGCACACATGCAAGATTTTACTTTGTCAAGCTTCAGGCATTGAGACTTCTCCCACCCGTGAAGTATATTGTTCATACAAGCATATAATGCATTGTTTGTGTATACACTTTTAATTATCCATCGATAAATGATGATTCGTGCAAACAACAAACTGAGACAAGGTGAACAGTAAAGCTTAAAATGTTCAAGAAACACATTTTGCTTTTTAAAATCCTTGTTAGAATTAATATAATATATAACAACTGTTTTTAGCGAGTAAACATCACTTTTCTTAATTGCTATCAGTTTGTAAACATGTTTAGAAGCTATATACGGCGCTCGTCTGTTTGTTGCCACTTCCTGACGAGGATACGCCGATGGTCATCTCGATCGATCCAACATGCAACAAACAGCGATTTTTTTTTTTTTAAAGGCGGGCATATAGAGATTATCTTATTGGCTGATCTGTTTCTATAGGGATGATTGTCACCGTGACTTTTGAAACTAGGCCTACGACTATTTAAATGACAATAACTCCGCTCCCCAACATCGTATCTCAACAATCGAGGTGTCAGAATACGCAGAACAAAATTATGCATTGTTTTTTTGCTTCGATTAATCCATACCATTTCGAACCGTTAATTATTGGCTAATTTTTAAGTGTCTCGGTACTTTTTGTGATGAGTTGAGTGTACATGCACATGCATGGAATAATGCAAAATAAATTGACTAAACCTTAATTAAATTAGGTATACACATGTAATTTAAAATGAATAATAAACAAATGGTTACATATCGGATGCATATAGCTAAACTCATACAAACACTTCAATTTCAAAATGGAATCTGTCTATTAATTCAGGTAAAAAGATAGGGTAGACCATAGTCAATCTGTTTTCAAAACAACAGGTGGCTGAACGCGTACGTAGTTGCTTCGTGATAGAACAAAAACGAAACGTTTTTTTTTTCTGGACTAAAGGCGTAATCGTGTTCTTAAAGGAAATTAAACTTTACTTCATGTGTAGGTTAACTGAACTAGTTGGTGTCTAATACTTGTAATAGGCGTCCCCTTTAATACATTCATAATTTTTTTTTCAAACTGTTGCAAAGCATTGGCGTCTCCATATATATAAGCTTGGAGAAGCCCACCAATTTGTTTCATCTGTTTGTTGACATTGTTGTCTTAATCTTTTATGTTCACATTTATTCAGTGGCAATAAATATGAAGATGGATACAAATAAGATTGAGTATGAATGGTTTAATTGTCCCCAACATGCACCTCAGGCCAACATTATGTATGGCACTATTAAGTTTTGCGGTGTAAATATAAGTATTGACCGATAAAGATACAGTTGCCATGACTTCCGTTCGCATTATTCCAGTGTTTGTTTAGCTGTTCGCTCTTGTTCTGCCGTTTTGTCTTTACTTAGTGTACATGTGCAATGAATGTCACGTGGTGTGAGTTCCACCAATCAATAACAAGGATCTGTATGTCAGTTATATAATTGTTGATGATACAACGAACTCGACTCGATCCCAACTTTAATCGTTTTAGTTTCCTTTGAAATATTCTTAAGAACTTCATCATGTCACGTAAAAAAATATTTTTAGAAAAGACTAGATGCGAGTTTTAAGTGCATATACGTTGTGTATAGGCACGGTAGAGCCCGGTAGGACCTAGGACCAGGCCAAAAAAGGGATGCGAAATTTATAAAAAAGGGATGCGAGTTTTAAGTGCATATACATTGTGTATAGGCACGGTAGAGCCCGGTAGGACCAGGCCAAAAAAAGAATGCGAGATTTATAAAAAAGGGATGCGAGTTTTAAGTGCATATACATTGTGTATAGGCAAGCTAGGGCCCAGTTAGCCTTTAAACAAGGCCACATGTCTGATAGACGCCGAGCGACTAAAAAGAGACTAATTGCGAAAACCTGAGTGAACGCCAGTGCGAATTGCCCAGACAAGTGGCCTTTATCAATCTGGTTTGGATTTCTTATGTTAACCTTTGTTTCCGACTGGAATCGCTACCGAAATGGTAGCGTCCAATCAGCGAACGTATATCCGCGTGACGTCAGCTTATATTTGAGTTGGACTAGTTCATTTTACAAACAGGGAATGTCCAATCATGTCACTTACAATATTTAGCTCAAATCATCAGTTGCTTTCTAATTTATTGCAATTTTGCATGTAAAATAGATTTAAATGTGATATCTTGTATTTATCATTCATATATTCAACTCAGAAGCAAAATTTATATACGTTTTTTTACCTTTTCCTACATGCTTTGATATTGAACGAATCACGAACGAAGCCAACTGGGAGATCGCCGTTCCGATTGGGCGTATTGGCATGCTAATATGTATCTATGAATAATTCATGCCGAGCAGTGAAACCTACATTGCAAAAGGCCTCGTGACATTCGTCACTCGGTCGCGCGTTCACCCCGGGTATCTAGACTCATCTCAGCCGCTTAGCCAGAGTCACGAGGCCTTGTCAAAAGGCTAGGGCCCAGTAGGACCAGGCCAAAAAAAGGGATGCGAGATTTATAAAAAAGGGAAGCGAGTTTTAAGTGCATATACATTGTGTATAGGCAAGCTAGGGCCCAGTAGGACCAGGCCAAAAAAAGGGATGCGAGATATATAAAAAAGGGATGCGAGTTTTAAGTGCATATACATTGTGTATAGGCACGGTAGAGCCCGGTAGGACCAGGCCAAAAAAGGGATGCGAGATTTATAAAAAGGGATGCGAGTTTTAAGTGCATATACATTGTGTATAGGCAAGCTAGGGCCCAGTAGGACCAGGCCAAAAAAAGGGATGCGAGATTTATAAAAAAGGGATGCGAGTTTTAAGTGCATATACATTGTGTATAGGCACGGTAGAGCCCGGTAGGACCAGGCCAAAAAAGGGATGCGAGATTTATAAAAAGGGATGCGAGTTTTAAGTGCATATACACTGTGTATAGGCAAGCTAGGGCCCGGTAGGACCAGGCCAAAAAAAGGGATGCGAGATTTATAAAAAAGGGATGCGAGTTTTAAGTGCATATACATTGTGTATAGGCACGGTAGAGCCCGGTAGGACCAGGCCAAAAAAGGGATGCGAGATTTATAAAAAAGGGATGCGAGTTTTAAGTGCATATACATTGTGTATAGGCAAGCTAGGGCCCAGTAGGACCAGGCCAAAAAAAGGGATGCGAGATTTATAAAAAAGGGATGCGAGTTTTAAGTGCATATACATTGTGTATAGGCACGGTAGAGCCCGGTAGGACCAGGCCAAAAAAGGGATGCGAGATTTATAAAAAAGGGATGCGAGTTTTAAGTGCATATACATTGTGTATAGGCACGGTAGAGCCCGGTACGTAGGACCAGGCAAAAAAAACGGATGCGAGATTTATACAAAAGGGATGCGAGTTTTAAGTGCACATTGTGTATAGGCACGGTAGAGCCCGGTAGGACCAGGCCAAAAAAGGGATGCGAGATTTATAAAAAAGGGATGCGAGTTTTAAGTGCATATACATTGTGTATAGGCACGGTAGGGCCCGGTCGGACCAGGCCAAAAAAGGGATGCGAGATTTATAAAAAAGGGATGCGAGTTTTAAGTGCATATACATTGTGAATAGGCACGGTAGAGCCCGGTAGGACTAGGTTAAAAAAATGGATGCGAGATTTATAAAAAATGGATGCGAGTTTTAAGTGCATATACATTGTGAATAGGCACGGTAGAGCCCGGTAGGACTAGGTAAAAAAAGGGATGCGAGATTTATAGAAAAAGGATTCGAGTTTTTAGTGCATGTACATGTACATTGTATATATAGGCACGTTAATTAGGGCCAGGTAAAAAGAGATGCGAGATTTGTAGAAAATGGTTTTAGTGTTTATAAAAAAATGTTTGATTATTCATCTTACCTCATCTTATTAAAATTTAGTTCATTTATTATTCCATGCATGCACACAATATAGACCCACTAATTTGTCCACCTATCAATAACAAAGATCTGTATGTCAGTTATATAATTGTTGATGATACAACTAAAGGGACTCGACTCGATCCCAACTTCAATCGTTTCAGTTTCCTTTGAAATCTTCCTAAGAACTTTATCATGTCACGTTTTCGAGAAGTTTTCCTGTTTTTTATTTACAATTTTCTCACCATATAATGAACAGACATACTTCACTGCAAATCGAGATTGGTGAGGGTTTGGAAACACTAGGATCTGTAACTGCTAAGTATTGCCTGTTTCGTTATACCTTCACAAAAAAACAACATTGCCCCATATTATGAGAACAAACGGGCCACAATAATGAGAACAAACGGGCCACAATATTGCAAAATTAATCTACTGACTTCAATTATGCAATAATGCACCCAAACACAATTTTACATCAATATAACCTTGCTCTATTTAACAATAGAAGTTGCACGTTAGCTTCATGAGAACTTACCTTGGTTTTGGTAAAAAAAATGTAAAATGTTCATTCATCACTGACGTGTTAATCTATTTAGCCTCAGCAGAGTTATGGCCCGTGCACTTAAAGGTAAGATACCCCATTGGTAATTGCTTGAATTATCATGAGTAGATTTGGGGGGGTTGTATTTTATAGTAAATATCGTTTAACTGAGCTGTCCGAAGTTTTACAATCATGGATGCCGAGAAAAGCACGAAAAACAGCTTTTTCTTTTAACCGGCGTCGAGCAGTTATTCTTATGTTATCTTTGTTTTATTCGCGATTAATTGCCGTCCGGCGATCGAGCGCGAATTTTTCATTATAAAATTATATTTTTCGGAATAATTACAGGATATCTACCGCAATCCTTTTGCTGGATGCCTAGAATCAACATTTACTTTCAAATGAATCTGCAAATGGTGTATCCTACCTGGGATCGTATACGATTGGTAATTGGAACCCACTATTTGTTTCAATCCTACATATTTATAGATATATACCATAAAACTAACCTGTAAAGATTTCATTTCAAAAGGTTGTAGCGATTTTGAGATATTGCCAAAAATCTAGAGCGGTCATATTATTATGTCCACGCAGGAAGAATAATCCGCATTGAAATACACAATCTGAGAAACGTCACTGCATGCACGGTAACGCTTCTCAGATTCAAATTTGTGGGGATAAAAATTAAGTGATATCTTTTTCAAAAACCGCAGAACTTCGAAGTGAAAAGTTTCTAAAAATGCATTATACTACCAAAGCTGCTGTATGCTTCTTACCAAGTAAGTTTTTATTGCCATTAATTTTTGTAATTACCAAACGTATACGATCCCTTTAAAGACTTTTCTTTATCAGCTAGATTTCTCATTTTGACGAACTTAATTGGAGAATTAAGATTGATTTACTTAATTTGAGTATGCAAATGTATTATACAAAAGTTAATTTAATTTGACTTAGCTGAGTCAATGATATTTGTTCGATCCATATTTTATTGTAATCTATTTCTCTGGTATTACACTCTTTGGTTCCTATTATTAGATTCTTGCTTTCAGTATAAAATCTTATAGTTCAGTCATTATTTTGTTATGTGCCAAAGTCCAGAGTGTGTGTGTAGTGTAGCGTATGTACATGTACAGTTCCCTATGCTAGCTATAATGAGGTTGACCTGGTCCTTTCTCCAGGGGGTTGACCATGAAGTTGACCCTCCACTGACCCAGCTACTGTTGAAAGACTGAAATTCCCTGACCGCACATAAAACTGCCAGTCTGTAAACCACAAGCCCCAATATGAAGAAAAAGTTAATACAGGATTAAGGTACCAACTTTTACGAGAGTGTGTTGGTAATGTGAGTCCCCGGCGCGGCGGCCGGGTCCCGTTTCTTCCCATCTGGTCGAATTCGAATCTGGTATGAAGCCACAAACAATGATCAGAATTGAATGGACAAACAAGATCTTGTTTTAGTCAACTGTTCAAAGACGAAAACTAAACTCTATTATCACAAATATCGACAAATAGCAATATCATTTTCGATCATCCTAGATGAGATCTAGGTGAAAACCAGAAAAGGTACGTCACTTTGGTGATAATGTCTCTGTTTCGTTACATAATGTTCGAACGGTCTCGCTCATCTGATCCATGGTCTTGATGATTCGTTCCATCGATAATAAATTCACGACCTTTCGATTAGAACATCAACTTAACAGACGATACAATAATTGAAAAACTGAAACACGCACTGACTTTTTCAGCACTGATTGTACGTGATATTAGCACCGAATTACGATTATGCAAGAAACAAATTTCGCCGAAGATGGTTTTCCGAAAACAAAATAGTTGTCAGTCGATAGTAGCCGGCGACGGTTTCTTATTCGAATCCGATCTAATCTAGACTATCAAGGACACACAACACATGATAAACTGCAGAGGCTATCAAAAACTGATTTATAAAAACTTGTTTGTGACAAATAGTGATTACGCTCCTCATAGAGCGACTTTTCCAATACAAACATGTGAAATGGCGACAATACGATGTCGGCTACTGCGGATTGGAAATCAACTGGACATCTGTACGTAAGAGATTTCATAATTTTTTATATTATTTATGTCGATTCATGTGGCAATTTATTGGCTCAATTCATGCATGCTCACTAATGCTGAAGTGATGGAGGCTTCAGATCGAGATCTTCCATTACGCAACCATTCATAAACTCTATGTGAAAATGACTAGAATGCGAAAATGAACATGCCTGAGGGCCGGAGGGGTGATCTGGAAGCATTGACCTCTCAATGCTATTTTTTTCCTGCGAGCTAAGGGTAGGTCTTGTAGTAACTGACCTCACAATGAACTGACCCCTGACCTCCCGCGAGGTAGGGGTGGGTCTGGATCTGGAAGTCTGCTCTAGAAAAAAAATCATGGGAAAAAGGTGGGTCTCCATGCAGACAATTTGGCAAAGGTGGGTGGGTCACTGGTCAGATTTATGTTAGGATTTTCTACACATGATATAAAAAAACAAACACCCGAAGACCCTCGGATCGGCCCAGTGTAAGAATTCGCACGATTAAAATTTGCATCGCATTCGCATGAAGTATGAACCGGCCTTAACGCGGTGTAACTCGGGTTATGGGTGTACTAATTGTGTGTGCACGATGTCTACTACTAATTAACTACATTTTCTCATTGTCATACCGAAGAGGGCCATTACAGACTCTGCACCCGTTCACAACCAAGGGATCATAATTGCCTTTTACTTATATTTCCTTTCAGAGCCACACACCTCACTAATAAAGAGACTAGTACTGCGCTTTACAGTGTAAGTTAACGCTGTGGGTGTTCAGAGAGTCAAATGACAAGGACACGCGCGCCAAACCACAGTCTAAATAGAAGCTAGAAGGTCATAGTGCATGTTGGTGAATTACAAAAAAATAATCTGTAGGCCTATGTTCCTTACACTCTTCGTTTTCATGGTCTTCGTTTTTGGAACAGCCTAACCACAGCCGAACAAAGTCTAGTCGTCTATCGGCCGCTTCTAATCTGCTTACAAACGAATATCTCACCATGTGGCGTACTATAGTTTCTTCCCCATAGTCTTAATTACGTTGTCTTGCCTCCTCCATAATTCTTGTTTCCTTATTTTTTTAATATTTTTCGATTCGCTTATTTTCTTAACCGTTGTTTACCATTGGTTATTGTCTTTTATTTTGTCATTCCTTTACATGTATACACATGGCAACCGCAGTTCAATGTGACAGTACTAGCAAAGAAACAATATATGGGGGTTTGTCTGGGAAAAGCAAATAACATTTTAAAATTAAATAAACTTAGGAAATGAAAATTGAAAAAGGGAAATCAAAGTTTAATCTGAAAAGAAACTCTCCTTAAACTCAATATTCTTTAACGGATGAACTGAAATGCGCATATTATATTTGCATGGAATATACTTCTGTAGTAGTATTGCCTTTTCCAACAGGTCGTGCTGCCCAGTCCCTCCAAACTCCGCGCAACAGCAACACCACAAAGATTTGATGGCAAGTGCCAATCCTTTGTGATTGTGAGGATTGTTTGGAGATTGAGAGAAAAAGAGGACTGTGCCTTTGGGTAGCCACTTCGCCAGTTGGTTCTTTAAAAAGGCTGTGCTTCAGCCAACACACTATCTGGTGTTGGAGCCGAGTTGTTTTATATACATGTAATAAACAAAACTAGCTTGACGAAAATCGTCAAGGCAGACAATATTGTCATATTCCAGTATTGGCTTAGAGCGAGTGGCACACACCCAACCTGCAGGAGACGCCTTTTAAAACACTCGTAAGTTATTGTTTTCGTAATTGTGACCCATCATTTAAAGCTTGTTTAGCTTTAAATGATGAAATCAAAATCTCAATTTTCATTTTTGCCTCAAAGTGTCTCATTTCCTCGTGCTGGGTCACAATTTATTCGCGTATTATTATCATTGATGTGCACCTTGTATCTTGTTGGTATTGAAGTGCACTTGGTCAAGTTTACTTTTTCTTAAAGACCTGAGAACATATTCTTTCCATAACACCTTTTGTCATCCGTTTATTTAAGATTTTGAAAAACATTCCCGATATAAGGCATATAATTAATTTTCGTCATAGTTTTGTGTTTATTTGTATTACTCTGTAGATGGCCAACAACTACATATGAAGCACGATATGTGGCAGAGAAACCCCCCCCCCTCTTTTGTGTTGACCATTGTGTTCCCGAAATCTCAGGAATTCCTTTTAGGTTTCAAGGGGGGGTGGGTTAGGTTACAATAGTGTTGAGTGCGTATAAAGTATAGGGATAAGAGGGGGGTACCCCTCTGCCACATATCGTGCTGGGTATAAACAACTCTGTGGTGAGTCTGATGGTCCACTATGAAGAGGACCAAGAGCTCATAAGAGACGATAGCTTGCGCGCCCGCTTATGAAGGGTCAGGGGGCCAAGAGCTCATAAGAGACGATAGTCCGTCCGCTTATGAAGATGACCAAGAGCTCATAAGAGACGATAGCCCGTCCGCTTATGAAGGGGACCAAGAGCTTATAAGAGACGATAGCCCGTCCGCTTATGAAGGAGACCAAGAGCTCATAAGAGACGATAGTCCGTCCACTTATGAAGGGGACCAAGAGCTCATAAGATACGATAGCTTAATAGCTGAAATTGAAGAATGGATTGATGAAATTGTGAAAAGAAATGAACCAACTACTGAAGGCGCGTTTGGCGTTCCATAATAGCCCGTCCGCTTATGATCATGAAGAGGACCAAGAGCTCTATTAGAGTATTTTGAGTTACAGTACTTAATTATTTTCTTTAATTAATAAGTAAAGGTAATTGTGAGATTGTTTTAATCCAGAAGTAAAAGTATTGATTAGCATTTGTTATTGTCTAATTGAGAAGTAATCCAACTTGAGTAATTTATTCCGTTGATTTTTTTTTTTTTTTTCTAAACTAGAAACACCAAAAACCCCAAAAAATATTAAAGGCTAAAGGAATATAATATTTGTAAATGTGAATATATAGTTAATTGTGAATAAAATGTAATATTTTTAATATAGTAAAGAAACTAGAATGTTGTTGCCCTCTATACTCTATATACACATCCCCTATATATCCCAAAGGAATTATTGAGATTTCGGCAATGGTTGAAAATACCCGACTATTTTTAAACACTTCCCCCAATTTATTAAATTAAGTTACACGTCATTTGTTTGGCAATACTGTTACACATTCCGTGCATGCAGTTGTCAGTCAGTAGTCTGGTTTCCTAACCTGCATCTATCAATTGCTATGTTTTGTCTGAACGAAGTCAAGGAACAGCATTAATGTTCTTGGTTTTTCCTTGCATCTATTCAAGCAAAACTTAAAAAATTGATCTCTGTCACAATATTTACCATATAAAAACTATATTTCAAACCCATACATTTTCAAAAAAATATAACAAAAGCAAATGGTGTATACTACCTTTAATTCATGTCACTTTAAAACCTAGAGGAGTACATTCAGAAATTCAAAAAATCTCTATATTTGTAAAGTCAAAAACAGTGTATAGGCCTATAGATCTATTTATTTCTCTATCTATGCGTCTATTTGCCAAATATATTCCAAAGAGAACTATATCAATACCTTTGGAGAACTAAGCTACTGGGTGAGTTTTCATGTAAAATCTCTATGAGGGTACAGCATTAACAATCATTGAAAACGGGTCCTTTTTTCATCTATCGCCACCACGACATTATTCAACAGTGTACACCTTAGATCTTGCTACATTATGACCCACACATCACTCTTTTAGAGAATGAAAGAAAATCTAAACAAATAATTTATTTTCACTCGCGTAATTGGTGTTAAACGTCGCAGTTTTAGTAAAATATTTATCCATTTTGTGTGTAAAATAACATTAACATTATCATAATAATTTAATATAGGTTTTCCCGACCAATTTCGCAAAAAAATAGCGTTTCAATTCATCTTGATAGTGGCCAATGTGAAGCGAATTAGCTCTCGGTTGTCGTTCCCGTGGTTCCTATTAGATTTCAAACGTTTAAATTCGTTTTCATACCTGACATATTCATGTTTTACTCGTCCTACGTTAATTTTTGGGCATTTGGTTTAAGTGGTAATTAAATTTAGCAGTCGGTTTGGTAAAAGCTTATTTGCATAAGATGCACATTCGTCTATTCGTTTTCATTTTTGCTCATTCTATTTAGTACTTTCTGCATCCAAAATATTAAAAGGGAAACGACTCAGACAAGATGCAAAGTAATTTGTTTTAACTTTTCCCCAAGTTTAATTCTAGTCTAGTTTGTTCAGTTTTAAAGTATCCGTCTTTAACCCAAAGAAGTAAAATATAAGTTAGCAATACGGGAAAATTATACATGTGTGAAAGTCAAGATACAAACAATAAACTCTGGCAATATTAAACTTAGGTTTCCCCGCTTTTTATCGCATATACACATAGTTTTTGTATGTTTTTACTTGTTACTTTTAGCTCTCTTATCTTCTGTGTTTATGTTATATCTCTGTTTTTCATGCTTCTTTTTTTCTAACTGGTTTTTCTTTTTGATGTGTTAAAAAGCGGGAAAGGGCAATTAATTTGTGTTTTTTTGTTGCTGCTACTTTGAGGCGGAATTGTGTTAGAAAAGTTCTCATTTACTTAATCAATTTGATATAAGGCACTGTATAATTCTAAAGAACTGAACCGTTTTCGAATTTCCTTGCTTATATTCTATAAATACTTGCCTAAATAGTGAATTCGAATGGCCAAACTGGCGCAACTGGAAGCTCGAGCGAATTTAAATGACCCAATGTGAAATTTTAATGCCTCATTCTTGAAATTGAATTGTTGCAAAATACAGTTGGATTCGTCGAGATTGAAATCGAACAATCTATTTTAGTTAATTGAAATGTTGATCTAAAACGTGCATCCAAATTCGTGGGAAAATGAGTGATTCGTCATCATTTGGCTGCCAAATCTATTAACTGACCGGGAAAACCTATATCAAAAGTATAGTTCTAGATTAGCTATGTATACATAGATGTTATAATGACTAATACATTGTACTGCCACCAGCAAACATAATCAAAGAAAATTATTTTGACGATTTAACCCTTTAAACTCGGGCCTGTTTTCGAAGATTTTGTACGTTTTGCTACTGTAGTTTGTATATACAAATATTATTTACAGTGTACAAATCCCATATAATTATGTATCATTGGAAAGCTTACAAATAGGGCTATATTTTGGGGGAATATTTGGACTCCCAGAAGCTTTCAAGGGACTTAAGTCAGATGTAGCACGGGGCTGAGTGCAAAGGGTTAAACAAATTAACAAAAGAGGTTCAATTGTGGATCGTTGAGGGACGCCATATGGAATTTGTTTAGAGAGAGAACTCGTTAAAGGCAAATAATTATAATACCATGGTTAATAGTACCAAAGGCATTAGAAAGGTTAAACAAATATTCCAAGTGTACTAAAAGGGGTGAATTAATATTAGTAGTTACTTTATAAATTAATTGAGTGATAGCATGCGATATCGAGTTATTTTCCCGTCAACAAAATTGATATTAGATATAATATATTAAAAAGTATAATACATTTTTAAAAATGACCTACCTTTACGCAATTCCATGCATTACATTGTGTACAGGATCAAGGGGCAGTAACGTTTGTCTCTTCGTGAAAATGCATTGTTAAGATGGCTGCCCCTTGCACCATTAATTTAATTTATATAATTAATAATGTTTTGCTTACAGAAGCATGTCAAAATGGTTAAGTACAGCGTTTTGAAGCAAAATAGTGAGAGAGAGAGAAATAAAAAACAAACAATGTGTGGCTTTTAATGTTAAAGGTAGTAGATATACACCATTTGTAACTGCTTGAATTATCATGAATGGGTGGATTTAGGGGGTTATATTTCATAGTAAATATCGTTTAACTGACCTGTCCGAAGTTTTACAATCAATGGTTGCTGAGAAAAGCAAGCAAAACGACTTTCGTTTTCAACCGGAATCGGGCACTTTTTCTTATGTTGTTTTTGTTTTTTCGCAATCGCTGTCCCGCGATAATGAATTTTGGTTTATACAATTTAATTTTTTGGAACATTTACAGGATATTTAGGGCAATCGTTTTGCTGAATGCCTACAATCATTATTTACTTTCAAATAAGTAAGCTATTTCTAAATAATTCGGTAGTACATTTTTTCAATATCTGCAAATGGTGTATACTACCTTTAAGAGTTAATACAGGAAACACTATTTTGTTCGATTTGAATAATTTTGATGCGATAAATATCGATGATTGGGCTTTATATTTGTGTGTGACAGATTGTTTTATAAATATGTGACGTCACACTGCACGCGCGTTGGTAAGGGATTCCCTTGGTTTCCGGTTTTCAGTTGACAATGACCAAACAATGTATAAATGTAGAACGATATACAACAGTAAACTGAACTATTTGCATGTCATTGGTGATTAGAAACGGACATGACTGGTTACAATGTCATGTCACACCTGGTGATACATCTTGATTGAGTAGTAGTCAGCCACTGTCAGCTGCCCATCTGATGTGAATGTGACTCCGGAGGGAGAGTACAGACCCTGTGCAATGCACTTGAGAAAGCGACCTTGAGGGTCATAGTGGTGGATATGGCCAATGGTAAGACCATTATACACTGCAACATAGATACCTGAGCTATCAGTGCACACACCGGTGCAGTACTTTACTGGTTGACCATTGATGGTGGGTTTGATGATGAGCCGTGTAGTACCATTGCCATCAGCAACATTTACTGTCTGTGACTGTGAACTGATGACAATTCTATCATTGCTGTCTACAGCCAGAAAGTAAGGTTTAACCTTGACTGGTATGGTACATAGGAGCTCACCATCAGTGGGGCTGTGTTCAGTCAAGACCAGCCTCTTGACATCACCAACTACGATGGCACCATCATTCTTGACAGCTACACTCTGGAGGGTAACTGCGGTCTTACTGACCTCACTCGGTGGCACTGTTGGGAACTCGTAGGCCAGCGTGTTGTCGCTGTTGAACACCTTCGCACTGGATGCGCCTTTCTCGACGACCACCAAACGATTGTTAATGCGTGTAGATGCGATGCTGTGTGGACCTGTAGGAGTCATGATGTCAAAACAAACAAACGACCATTATGCATTTATTGCACAATCCTTTCAAAAAAGACATTCTTGAAAGAGTAAAAACTGCAGTAGAATAATGTCTGTCAAAGAATACATTGTTAATATTTGGTACACATGTTTGAGAAATCATCGCGTCTTATAATTCATCTTGCATGATTTTGTTAAGTTTGGTGTTTATTTATGCCCCAGATTGTGGGGCATGAACTGCTTCACCGTGATTTATCTTTTTGTGTGAATATAGTGTGCGATATAAAAATTTAAGAAAGGTCTTCCATGCATTATGATAAACATATGATAAACATACACTGCAAAAACTGTGTTTAGCATGTGAACACTTTGATGAAAGCTTTATTACTATAAAGTGCAATAAAGTGTTTACCTGCTAAACTTGTTTAGCATGAAGATAGATATAGTGTTTAGTCATTAAACATCCATGTTTAGAAATTGGACACGGGTGTTTAGCTGCTAAACATGTTAAATGCTAGCAAAACAAATCTGTTTACTCGGTAAACACAGGTTTTTTTTCTATTTTTTATTTCATCAAATTCACAGTATTTATGTTGTTTTTTAGGTAACTATATCAGATGTTTTTTTCTTGGAATTTGAAATTTTGTTTTTATGGAATATATACATTGAGATTAAAAAACCTTTCCATGTCATGAATATTAACTTATTCAATAGATCATTATTCTGTTTCAAATTTACAGAGAATATTACTAGTGAAGAGCGAAAGGGAAATTGTTCAAGTGCATACTTTCGAAGATGGCATGTAATTTTAACTTGCCTTGCATCGGGATTGTGCTTTTCTGGTTGCCATCGATGCTGCAGATCACAACTCGTTTGTTGTTGTAGTCAGTCACTGCAATCTCATCAGGTTGACGAGCAGCAATGCCGTAAGCCCCATCAAACTGTCCTGGACCGCTTCCATCTCTACCAAACTCCCCACACAGCTCCCACTTGCCTTCCATCACCACCTCACCCAGATTGATGTCACCAATCCCCCCACTCTGCTTGAACTTTAGAAATGCCAGCCTGTCATCAACTCTAGGAATAGCCTGACCGCCCAACAGTTTCAAGTCTTTGCTGATTGTAGGATAGAGTGACAGGAAGTCACTATCCGACGCAGTCCTTGTCACCTCTCTAGCTGTATCTAGTGAAAACTGAAACCTCTCCACAGCCAAGCTCGCGGTTTTCTCACATTCTTCAAGTTTCTGCTCACGATCCGATTGAATGTTTTTGATGTCGTCAAGGATGCGATTTTCTTGTGCCGTGATCTCTGCTCGTATTTTAGCTGCTCTGTCTTGCACTTCTTTCTTGACCTTCTTAATTGTGAGATTTAAATTTGTTTTCAGTCTTGAGACTTTTTCTCGTGATTTTTGGATTTCCTTCATTGAGTTTTTCACTGGAGAAAACAGAACAGCCAACGATTGCTTGTACGTTGATGAAGCCAGATTCATGTCAATGTACACGTGTTCTGGCTTACAGTGGTCAACGACGGTACAATCTCGGCAGATCAACACATCACATGTCGTGCAAAAGAACCGTGCTGCTTCACCCTCGTGGATCAAACATTTTGGATGTTGTTTCTGAGGTTTCTTTGTCAGTGTAACCTTCCCCTCACGAATGTCCTTCAGTGGAGTCACCTTGTGGTTTGACATTGCTGCGAATCGAAGATGCATTTTGCTACAGGCCAAGCACAAACTCTGTTCGCAGTCCAGACATCTATGCGTTGCCTCATTGGCTTCCTCACAAATACCACACGAAATACCAGCATCACCCAAGCTCACTACCTTCTCCTGAAGTACAATCTCCTCAACCAAACCGATTAGATGAAAGTTGGTTTTCAGACCCTGCACCCCCGCCTCTGTAAGCTTCGTCTCCTGTCGACACACGGGGCAAGGAATCTCCGTACAGCCCTGGTGCTTCGTGCTGTGGTATTTCAGCAGACATTGCTCACAGAAACTGTGCAGGCATTCTAATATCTTAGGGCGTTCGTATCTCTTCTGACATATGCAGCACTCCAGATGCTGTCTGCTAATCGTCTCTAGAGCTGAACTTACAGTTGCCATTTTGTTTTGTCTGGGTAAAAGAAAATGAATGTGTTCATGTATTTAATAATAGGTATCGACAGCCAGTAGAGCTATAGATGTGAATTTAAAAGAAATCTAAAATCACCCTCTTACCAAAACTGTACATTCTCTTTAAACTATCAGTATCATCACTTTTTTCCCCATTTGTCAATCCAATCCGTTATGAAAAATGCTGAGAATTTATAAGTAACTTACATCTTGAAAGCCATGCAAGTTGTTACAAAAAAACATTAAACCAAATACCATACATAATATTCAGGGAATTAAGATGTGGTTCGAGGTCATGTATCATGCACATATGACCTTTGATTTTCTCTGCTGTTGTTAGAGTCCATAGCAGGCATCAATGGGAAGACAGTCTAGATGATAAATTAACCCTAACAGTCCTCAATCCTCCGACAGGTAAAGGATTGAGGACTGTTAGGGTTAAGGAAGTACATCGTTCGGCGAAATTATTTGAGCACAATCGGTGTGTAACTCAAGATACAGGGGGTGGTCATGCAGTATTGCCACAAGTTGTCACCAAATGTACTGTACGTGTTCATAACAAAATGTACAGATATAATGCAATAAACTAACTACAGCACAGCTAGCTACTACTATCAAAAGAAGTATTACATTAACCTTAACCCTACCTAATGCTACTTTTTACTACTAGTACATGTACTAGTAAAACGTAGTATGCAGTACTCTCACTGACTTGTGTGCAATGCCTGTAGTAATTTTTAGTATTTGGTACTTCACCCCTAATTGCACTCGTAGTACTTTTTAGCATTTGGTCCCTCTATCTGCTTGCTGAGTGTGCATGTGTAGTATGCTGTGTAGTATGCTGTGTAGGGTGATCTAAACTCTACAGCAAAAATTGTCACTTGGGACACAGCAATGGGTCAAGGCTGGACTACTGCATTTTTTTGCCAGGTAAGTATTACTGGCCTGATGTAGTGCCACTATACTATTTTGAAGTTGGTAGTATCTGTACTTATCTGTCAGTACACACCCAATCATCAGTCACGAATGCGCTACCGAAACTCACGTAAGAATAGAAAAAGTACGTAGGATTTACGGTCACGTATGACGTAAGAATAGCCACGGTGTAACTTTTTAGCATTTTTTACACTGATTGGTTGCGGTCCTAAAATACTAATATTCACCAACAACACACCGACAACACGCACATCATCACCGACAACCCACCCAAAACGTAATCTATATTGACAAAAAGGTATAGCAAATACTAAAAGAGTAGTACACAAGTACACATGATACAAATGATTGTGCTTGACTTGATGATGAGCGCGAGCCTGGGCCTGCCTCAGTGGGAGGGATTCGAGTGGGACTGGGTTACATTTCTTTTGTGAAAATGACATTTGTTTTTACGCAAAAAATATATCTCTAATCCCAAAAACAGCGTCAGGTTGCACAATTCTTTTTATTTTCTAATTGACCAATAATATTATCTTTGCTCACTTTTTGTTATTTCTCCTTTCACTCATCACTCAGTCCTCGAACTCGAAGCAACACGGAAATAAATCATAAATGGACTACAAAGTCGACATAAGAATGCAACATGACGAAGAGCGCCCTCAAGACAACACGCCCAGCGTTCGGACTCTGGCCGTTTTCCAAGCCCAATAGGCTCCATCTGGCTCTGATACCACTACCATTGAAGAATTACTGCATAAACAAAGCCCAAACGGGGACGAAGCTTGGGCTTGGAAAACGGCCAAAAGCTTTTTTCCATGGCCACCTGATGACGCATTAGGATGAGCGTAACCGGCGCGAGGGCTAGGGCGAGGCGCCGCGGTGTTATTAATACTAGGGTTAAATATGCAGACGCGGATCCGGGGGGGGGGCTGGGGGCACGTGCCCCAGGTAAAATGAGTTAAAAAAAAAACGGGGTGTGGGGGAAAAGAGGGGGAGGTGAGAGAAAAGGAAGGGAGGATCTAGCCGCTCGTTGGTATCAGGGGTGGCTCCGTTAACCAACGTATGATACTCGGACTACCTGGCATCGAGGTTCGATGAATAATCCCGCGCCTGGTGGACATGTGGTCATTAAATTGGCAGTACTGTCCCCTTTATTGATAATTACCCTTTTATTGCAGTATGTATGAATGTTTATGTTGTCAATGACCTTGTGTAAGAATGTTAGTTATTAGTGGGTTGGTTTGTTCACGGAGCCATGGTTTGTCCAACCCAAGCTAGGACATTGTCTGAAATCTTTTTGGCGACATTTTTGCTATATAGATAATGCCCGAGTTACAAACGCGCAATTATATTCGTGGGTAATAATGGCCCGAGGGACATTATTACCCACGAATGGCGCGTTAATAACGAGGGCAATATCTGACTTAACTCTACCCATTACGTCACCCGTTGTCCCAGCGCTCCATTATTTTGCACGAATGGAACGTCTTTGTTCTTACCGGTGTAGCAGCTCGCGATATATTTTTTCAGGAGCTGGGTGGTTCGTGATTGAAATATTCATGAGAAAGACCAGTGGCAACTCATATACTGTACATGAAACAACTATAAAGAATTATAAAGAACGGCTTCTTCCACCAACTAGTTGGTAGAGATGAGAGCTATGGATCGAAAGGTATGTGGTTCGAATCCGACTGTCGATAACGTTTGTCTTTTTCTTCGACACATTTCCGTATGGGTTAGTTTAACCATGAAGGTAGGAAGAGAAAAATCAGATAGGTTTCTAAAAAAATACAACGAAAACCGCTACACTGGTTAGTTTTAGTGACTTCCTCTTTGTTCACTTGCGTTACCTTCCCAAAAGAATGGAGAGAAATTGCCTCCAACGCTTCATTCGTGCAAAATAATTGAGCGCTGGGACAATAGGGTGACGTCACGGCTGGAGTTTAATTAAATAATTCTCGCATGTTCCAGTTTTGGGTGTTACCCACATTCATATATAAACTTATACTGTATATCTTTATAATATTCATAATTCTGCATTTTATCTCCATATAATCTTGAAAACTTTTTAGAGTATTAAAAGAGGCTAGGAATCGCCTCAAATTGCACCACAAAGCATATAGAATCCAAAATCCAAAAATATCTCATCTCATGTTGCGTACCGTAGATTCTTCCCCATTGTCTTAATTATGTTGTCTTGCCTCTTTCGCAATTATTTTTTCCTTTTTATTTTAATATTTTCTTATTTGCTTATTTCTTGTCTTTTTTTATTCCTTGATAGTTTTAATTTATCATATTTTCCCCTACATTTATTTTGTTGTGTTAGTCATTGTCTTGTTTGTTTGTTTGTTGGGGTGTTGGGGGGGGTGTTTGAAAACACGTTTCCTAAAAAATATTTTCTTTACCTGCACAGGGCCCTTAAAAAAGGGATTTGTTCCTTTGACGAGCCGTATACCCAGCACAATATAGTAGAGGGGGGACACCCCCACCCCTCTTCCTCTCTTGTCCCGATACCCACACATCCCCCTATATATCTCAAAGGAATTACTGAGATGTCGGCAATGGTTGAAAATACCGGACTATTTTCAAACACTTCCCCCAATTTATTAAATTGAGTTACACCTCATTTGTTTGGCAATACTGTTACACATTCCGTGCATGCAGTTGTCAGTCAGTAGTCTGGTTTCCTAACCTGCATCTATCAATTGATCTGTTTTGTCTGAATGAAGTCAAGGAACAGCATTAATGTTCTTGGTTTTTCCCAGCATCTATTCACGCAAAACTTTAAAAATTGATCTCCGTCACAATATTTACCATAAATAAAAACTATATTTTAAAACCATACAATTTAGAAAATTACAACAAAAGCAAATGGCGTATACTACCTTCAAATCATGAAACTTTGAAACCTGGAGGAGTACATTCAGAAATTCAAGAAATATCTATAAAGCCAAAACAATGTATACAGTACATGTATATCTATTTATTTCTCTATATATTTGCCTCTTTTATAAAAAAAAATATTCCAAAGGGAACTATATTAGTCCAGGGAAAATAAGTTTTGACCTCACACAAATTGCAATAGAATATACTTTTCACCACAGTGAACTTGAATGACATACTAACAATCTTGCATAAATTTGCATAAATCGTTAATCCCTGCCGCGTAATTTATTTATTCCTATACTTGGGTATATTATTATTTTTATTTTATTTGAAAAGTTTATTTTGGTGACTCTACTTACATTATCCTTACTTTAATAAGATGTTCGAAAGCATATAAGTGACTGAATAAATATGTGAACATAGTAATTATCCAAAATGACAACTTCGTGAACCCATAAAATGTGCGCACAAACGTCATTACACTGTCTCCAGATATCATCAAGTAGTCAGTATCGGTGAGCTTCCAATTCACTAAGTTGCTTACTGGCACAGTTATCACATTAAAACCTTATGGAAAATTATATGAACAATGATAACATTGTGATATTTAGCCCAGCAAACAACAACTGGGGGAAATGGTGTGTCCATAAATTGGGCGAAAAAGTAGTTAAAGTGTTGCCTAACATAGGAGACTTGAACAAGTGCAAGGAAATCCGCAAAATACATTTTAACGTAGATAGGATTATTGTAAGCAACAACAATCTTTAATTTGGGGGTTTCCTTGAACTTGTTCAAGTCTCTCACCAGTTAGGCAACCCTTCACCTACCTTTTAGCCCAATTTATGGACACACCATTTCCCCCCAGTTTTTGTTTGCTGGGCTAAATATCAAAATGTTATCATTGTTCATATGATTTTCCATAAGGTTTTAATATACTATACTGTGCCAGTGAGCAACTTTGTGAATTTGAAGCTCAATACTGACTACTTGATATCTGGAGACAAGGTAAATGCGTGCAAATTATAGGGTATAATTTTAGTAATTTTGGACCATTACTATATTTTCATAATTATTCGGTCACCTAAGCTTTAGAAAATGTTATTGAAGTAAGGATGTGTAAGTAGAATCACCAAACGAAACTTGAAAAAACTTTAAAAAAAATAAATAATAATATACCCAAATATAGGAATACATTTATTACGCGGCAGGGATTAACGATTTATGCAAATTAGTCATAATCCAACACTTGGATTTGTTGAGATTTTTAGTATGTCATTCTAGGGACCTGATAGAAGTGCACTGTGGTGAAAACAATTATATTGCAATTTGTGTGGTCAACAAAACAAAATTAAGTACTTTCCCTGAACTATATCAATACCTTTAGAGAACTAATAAGCTACTGGGTGAGTTTTCATGTAAAATCTCTATGAGGGTACAGCATTACCAATCATTGAAAACGGGTCCTTTTTTTTAATCTATCGCCACCACGACATTATTCAACAGTGCACACCTTAGATCTTGCTACATTATGACCTACATTTCACTCTTTGAAAGAAAATCTAAACAAATAAAATATTTTCACTCGCGTAATTGGTGTTAAACGTCGCAGTTTTAGTAAAATATTTATCCATTTTGTGTGTAAAATAACATTAACATTATCATAATAATTTAATATAGGTTTTCCCGACCAATTTCGCAAAAAAAAGCGTTTCAATTCATCTTGATAGTGGCCAATGTGAAGCGAATTAGTTCTCGGCTGTCGTTCCCGTGGTTCCTATTAGATTTTAGACGTTTAAATTCGTTTTCATACCTGACATATTCATGTTTTACTCATCCTACGTTAATTTTTTGGCATTTGGTTTAAGTGGTCTTTTAATTTAGCAGTCGGTTTGGTAAAAGCTTATTTGCGTAAGATCCACATTCGTCTATTCGTTTTCATTTTCGCTCATTCTATTTAGCACTTTCTGCATCCTAAATATTAAAAGGGAAACGACTCAGACAAGATGCAAAGTAATTTGTTTTAACTTTTACACAAGTTTAATTCTAGTCTATGTTTTTTTTTTTTTAACGTATCCGTCTTTAACCCGAAGAAGTAAAATATAAGTTAGAAATACGGGAAAATTATACATGTGTGAAAGTCAAGATACAAACAATAAAACTCTGGCAATATTAAACTTGGGTTTTCCCGCTTTTTATCGCATATACACATAGTTTTTGTATGTTTTTACTTGTTACTTTTAGCTTTCTTATCTTCTGTATTTAATTGAAATCTGTGTTTAAGTTATATCTCTGTTTTTCATGCTTCTTTTTTTTCTAACTGGTTTTTCTTGCTGATGTGTTAAAAAAGCGGGAAAGAGCAATCAATTTGGGCTTTTTTGTTGCTGCTTCTTTGAGGCAGAATTTTGTTAGAAAAGTTCTCATTTATTTAATAAATTTGGAATAAGGCACTGTATAATTCTAAAGAACTGAACCGTTTTCGAATTTCTTTGCTTATATTCCATAAATACTTGCCTATAGTGAATTCGAATGGCCAAACTGGCGCAACTGGAAGCTCGAGCGAATTTGAATGACCCAAGGTGAAATGTTAATGCCTCATTCTTGAAATTGAATTGTTGCAAAATGCAGTCGGATGCATCGAGATTGAAATCGAAAAATCTATTTTAGTTAATTGAAATGTTGATCTAAAAGGTGCATCCATCATCATTTGGCCGCAAATCTATTAAACTGACCGGGGAAACCTATATTAAAAGTATAGTTCTAGATTAGCTATATATGCAAGTACATACATGTTATTATGTCTAATACATTGTACTGCCATCAGCAAACATAATCAAAGAAAATTATTTTGACGATTTAAAAAAAAAAATTATGTAAATAGAGAACAAAAGAGGTCCAATTGTGGATCCTTGAGGGACGGCATATGGAAGTTGTTTAGAGAGAAGACTCGTAAAGACAAAGAAATTATAATACCATGGTTAATAGTACCAAAGGCATTAGAAAGGTTAAACAAATATTCCAAGTGTACTAATAAAAGGGGTGAATTAATATTAGTAGTTACTTTATCAATTAATTGAGTGGTATATTTTTGCCTTTGATCTGCCCTTTTGTGTGAAGTCCAACTTAAGGCAATATGCAGATGACACTGTGATTTATAGGACCATTGCTAACAGGAATGATGAGATTATTTTACAGAACGATTTAAACAATATTGATACCTGGTGTACCCTTAATCGAATGAAGCTCAATGTTGACAAATGTAAACTTATGACGATTACTCGTTCCAGAAATCCATGTAGACCCACTTATCAGGTAGACTCTCGAAGGTTAGATTTGGTTGACCATTACAAATATCTCGGGTTTGTTATTTCCAGAGATCTTTCTTGGAATCATCATGTGAATTCTATTGTTTCAAAAGCAACTAGAATGTCTGGTTTTATTAGGAGACTGGTTAATGGTAAAGATAGTCACATTTTAGTTAAACTCTACAGTAGTCTTGTGAGGCCTATTCTTGAGTATGCTTCCCCAGTTTGGTGTCCAAGTTCTTCTTCCCAATTATTATCTTTGGAAGGAGTTCAAAGAAGATTTACCCGTTCCTGCTTGGGTCTCCCAAGAAATTATAGGCCAAATTCTGACGGAGATAATGTGGAGTATTCGGACCGTTGTTGTAAGCTGGGGCTGCCATACATAACTAATAGGCTCAACGTTTTGGCTGTAGTTTTTATAGTGAAATGCATTTACAACAAATTTGATATTGACTTTGAAAACTACATCAATTTTAATGATAGACACCTTGATGAATTGAAGTTTACCCATCATTATTCTAGAACTAATGCTCTCCATAATTCACTTTTTATTAGATTCCCTCGTTTATGGGACACCTTACCTGCGGATGTTACAGATTGTCTGATATTTACTTTGAACTCATTTATTATCAAACTTAGACATCACTGGCTGACTCCTGGGGTGAACCGATTATAATGTGATTTAATACAATATACCCGCTCAAGATGGATTGGGGATGGTGCTTATTTGTTGGGGTGTTTGTTTGTTGGTCTGTTTGTTTGCGTGTTTGATTGTTTGGGTTGTTTGTTTGTTTGTTTGTTTGTTTGTTGGGGTGAGTTAGTCTTGCATACGCACTGTGGACCTCCGAACAATATAGGTCCACACGATGCGGGAAGAGGTTACGGTGTGTGGACTTGCACACGTCCACAATCCGTTTTTCAGTTTCCGAAAAAGAGCGCTAGAGGAAAAACGGGTTAGGGTTATATATAGAAAAGATAGAAGGGACAGCTGAGAGGCCCATAATCCTAATTTGAGGGTAAATTTGTTTTGGGGAAGCGAGAAAAATGAGTATTTAGTCAAAGTTTGTTAACTACACGAATACAAAGGAATGTCCACAGTGCGTATGTAAGGTAAAGCTGTGGTGTATGTGTTAGGGTGTCTGTTTGTCGGTCTGCTTGTTTGTTGGGTGTGTTGGGGTGTACGTGTAGTTGTTTGTTGTTGTTGTTGTTGTTTTTTGTCTGCTTGTTTGTTCGTTTGAGTTTGGTGTTGAGGTGTTTGTTTGTTGAAGTGTACGTGTAGTGTTTTTTTGGTTTTTTTTGTGTCTGCTTGTTTGTTCGTTTGAGACTGTTTGTCCTTTTTGGGCATGTGTGTCTGTTTGTTTTATGTTGTTCTGAGTAATTTAGTGCAATAGGGTTATTTTTATATATGTATTCTTTTATGATAATGTACATTTGTTGTTTAAAATTTTTATTATATATTGTTTTATAGAATTAGAAGTCGCGCTTTGGGAGAGCCACTCGATAGTAATTTAGTTTGCTTACTTGGCAATCCTGCAGGGGTGTGCATTATTGTTGTTTTTCTTGTTATAAGAGTGTTTTCTTTTGTAATCTTCCTTGCTTTGTCCTGTTTATATTATTTAATTTCAATTCTTGTAATTGTCCTCATATTTTTATGTAATCCTGCAAAATAATAAATGAAATGAAATAAAATGAAATGTCGAGTTATTTTCCCGTCAACAAAACTGTATATTAGATACAAGTATGTTACATTAAACAGTATAATATATTAAAAAAATGACCTACCTTTACGCTATTCCATGCATTACATTGTGTACAGGATCAAGGGGCAGTAACGTTTGTCTCTTTGTGAAAATGCATTGTCAAGATGGCTGCCCCTTGCACCATTAATGTAATTTATATAATTAATAATGTTTTGCTTACAGAAGCATGTCAAAATGGTCAAGTACAGCATTTTAAAGCAAAATAGTGAGAGAGCAAAATAAAAAATAAAAAAAAGTGTGGCTTTTAATGTTAAAGGTAAATGTAGTATACACCATTGGTAACTGCTTGAATTATCATGAATGGGTGGATTTAGGGGGTTATATTTCATAGTAAATTATCGTTTAACTGACCTGTCCGAAGTTTTACAGAAAAGCAAGAAAAAAGACTTTCGTTTTCAACTGGAATCGGGCAGTTTTTCTTATGTTGTTTTAGTTTTTTCTCAATCGCCGTCCCGCGATAATGAATTTTGGTTGATACAATTCAATTTTTTGGAACAATTACAGGATATTTAGGGCAATCGTTTTGCTGGATGCCTACAATCATTATTTACTTTCAAATAAGTAAGATATTTCTTAATAATTCGGCAGTAAATTTTTTCAATATCTGCAAATGGTGTATACTACCTTTAAGAGTTAATACAGGAAACACTATTTTGTTCGATTTGAATAATTTCAATGCGATAAATATCGATGATTGGGCTTTATATTTGTGTGTGACAGATTGTTTTATAAATATGTGACGTCACACTGCACGCGCGTTAGTAAGGGATTCCCTTGGTTTCCGGTTTTCAGTTGACAATGACCAAACAATGTACAAATGTAGAACGATATACAACAGTAAACTGAACTATTTGCATGTCATTGGTGATTAGAAACTGACATGACTGATTACAATGTCACATCACACCTGGTGATACATCTTGACTGAGTAGTAGTCAGCCACTGCCAGCTGCCCATCTGATGTGAATGTGAATCCGCCAGGACAGTACAGACCCTGTGCAATGCACTTGAGAAAGCCACCTTGAGGGTCATAGTGGTGGATATGACCCGTGTTTTCATCATTATACATTGCAACATAGATACCTGAGCTATCAGTGTACACACCGCTGCAGCTCTGTACTGGTTTCCCATTGATAGTGGGTTTGATGGTGTGCCGTGTAGTACCATTGCCATCAGCAACATTTACTGTCTGTGACGATGAACTGATGACAATTCTATCATTGCTGTCTACAGCCAGAAAGTGAGGTGCAACCTTAACTGGTATGGTACGTAGGAGCTCACCATCAGTGTGGCTGTGTTCAGTCAACACCAGCCTCTTGATATCACCTACTACGATGGTACCATCATTCTTGACAGCTACACCGTAGAGGTCAACTGCGGTCTTACTGACCTCGCTCGTGGGCACCGTTGGGAACTGAAAGGCCAGCGTGCCGTCGCTGTTGAACACCTTCACACGGGATGCGCCTTCCTCGACGACCACCAAACGATTGTTGGTGCGTGTAACTGCGATGCCGCCTTGACCTGTAGGAGTCATGATGTCAAAACAAACAGACAGACGGCCATTAAGCAAGTTATTGCACCATCTTTTCAACACAGACATTCTTGAAAGAGTGAAAACTGCAGTAGAAAAATGTCTGTCAAAACATGCTTGAGAAATCACAGCATCTTATAATTCATCTTGCATGATCTTGTTATGTTTAGTGTTTTGCCTCAGATTGTGGGGCATACAATGCTTCATCATGATTTATCTTTCTGTGTGAATAATGGGCGATACAGAATAAAAAAAAGAAGTCTTCCATGCCGAGTGATTAGAGTGATAAACATACACTGCAAAAACTGTGTTTAGCGAGAAAACACTTTTCTAAACACTTTATTGCAATAAGTTTGTAAATAATTATGTTTACATGCTAAACATGTTTAGCATGAGGATGGGTAGTGTTTAGACATTAGGAATTTGACACGGGTGTTTAGCTGCTAAACATGTTAAATGTTAGCCAACAAAGCCAGTTTACTCGGTAAACACAGGTTTTGAAGTGTAAACCCGCATATACTGTTGTTTTCGCGAAAATATTTCTTTCATCTTTCTTCACAGTAATTATAAGATGTTTTTTCTTGGACTTTAACATTTTGTTTACATGGAATATACATTGAGATTGAAAAACATTACCATGTCATGAATATTAACTTCTTCAATAGATTAGTATTCTGTTTCAAATTTACAGTTTTAATATAATTTTATTTACTTTTTTAAAACTTTATTTGTAAAAAATTAAAAACAAAGAAATATTACAATACTAGTGAAGAGCGAAGGACAATTTTTAAAGTGCATCATTTCGCAGATGGCATGTAATTTTAACTTACGTCCTTGCATCGGGATTGTGCTTTTCTGGTGTCCATCGATGCTGCAGATCACAACTCGTTTGTTGCCGTAGTCAGTCACTGCAATTTCATCAGGTTGACAAGCAGCAATGTCCCAAGCCCCATTGAACTCTCCTGGACCGCTTCCCTCTCTACCAAACTCCCCACACAGCTCCCACTTGCCTTCCATCACCACCTTACCCAGATTGATGTCACCAATCCCCCCTCTCTGCTTGAACTTCAGAAATGCCAGCCTGTCATCAACTCTAGGAATAGCCTGACCGGCCAACAGTTTCAAGTCTTTGCTGATTGTAGAATAGAGTGACAGGAAGTCACTATCCGATGCAGTCCTTGTCACCTCCCTAGCTGTATCTAGTGAAAACTGAAACCTCTCCACAGCCAAGCTCACGGTTTTCTCACATTCTTCCAGTTTCTGCTCACGTTCCGACTGAATGTTTTTGATGTCGTCAAGGATGCCATTTTCTTGGGCCGTGATCTCTGCTCGTATCTTAGCTGCTCTGTCTTGCACTTCTTTCTTGACTTTCTTAATTGTGAGATTTAAATCTTTTTTTAGTCTTGAGACTTTTTCTCGTGATTCCTGGATTTTCTTCATTGATTTTTCAAGTGGAGAAAACAGAACAGCCAACGATTGCTTGTACGTTGATGAAGCCAGATTCATGTCAATGTACGCGTGTTCTGGCTTACAGTGGTCAACGACGGTACAATCTCGGCAGATCAACACATCACATGTCGTGCAAAAGAACCTTGCTGCTTCGCCCTCATGGATTGAACATTTTGGTTGTTGTTTCTGATGTTTCTTTGTCAGTGTAACCTTTCCCTCACGAATGTCCTTCAGTGGAGTCACCTTGTGGTTTGACATTGCTGCGAATCGAAGATGCATTCTACTACAGGCTGAGCACACATTCTGGTCGCAGTCTAGACATCTATGCGTTGCCTCATTGGCTTCCTCACAAATACCACACGAAATACCAGCATCACCCAAGCTCACTACCTTCTCCTGAAGTACAATCTCCTCAACCAAACCGATTAGATGAAAGTTGGTTTTCAGACCCTGCACCCCCGCCTCTGTAAGCTTCGTCTTCTGACGACACACGGGGCAAGGAATCTCTGTATAGCCCTGGTGCTTCGTGCTGTGGTATTTCAGCAGGCATTGCTCACAGAAACTGTGCAGGCATTCTAGTATCTTAGGGCGTTCGTATCTCTCGTGACATATGCAGCACTCAAGATGATGTCTGCTGATCGTCTCTAGAGCTGAACTTACAGTTGCCATTTTGTTTTGTCTGGGTAAAAGAAGAAGAATGTGTTCATGTATTTATTAATAGGGATCGACAGCCAGAGCTGTAGATGTAAATTTGAAAGAAGTGCCAAATCACACCCTTACCAAAACTGCACATTCTCTTCAAACTGTCATCACTTTTATTTTATCTTTTTTTTTTTTTTTACATTGTCATTTGTGAATCTAATCTGTTAATGAGAAGGCTGAGAAAATTCAGAAGTAACTTACGTCCTATCTTGAAAGCCATGCAAGTTGTTTTCAAACATTATGTAATATTCAGGCGAAATTTAAAGTGCTTTTGTCAGAAAGATTTGCTTAGAGGTCATGTACAATGTATGATGTACCATACACCTTTGATTTTCTCACCTTTGATTTTTGATTTGCTGGTGTTAGAGTCCATATATAGCAGGCATAAATGGAAAGGCAGTCTAATAATAACAGGATTTGTATAGCGCCATTCCATCTAGATCATGGCGCTCAGCAACAAGAGGTAATGAAAACAATACATGTACATATCAAAGGGCATTTGGAAACAGGTGAGTTTTTAAGTTGTTTTTGAATGACGAAACAGTGTCCAGCGATCTGATGTGAGAGGGTATCGTGTTCCAAAGTTGAGGGCCAGCAATTGTGAAGGATTTGTCAGTGGAAGTGTTTTTTGATCTGGGTTCTAACAGCAGCGTACCATCACGGCAGGATCGAAGACCGGATCGACCTGATACGTGGAGTTGGATACAGCGATCAAGGTATTGTGGAGCTGTGTGATGGAGACATTTGAAGATGAGGAGTGCGACCTTAAAGCGAATTCTTTGCCGGACGGGAAGCCAATGAAGTTGAGCAAGTAGCGGAGCCGCCGATTCACGTCTGTCAACGGCAAATAAAAGGCGTGCAGCACGGTTTTGCAGTCGCTGGAGTTTATCCAGATTGGATTCCGTAATACCGAAGAGTAGGGAGTTGCCATAATCCAGACGGGATAGAACTAGCGCACGAATGACTTGGTGACATGCTTCAAAAATCAAGGTATCGGCGAATTCGTGAAATGTTGCGAAGCTGAAAGCGTCTAGATGTTAAATTTAGAAAGCACATCGTATGGCAAAATTTGTTGAGCACAATCAGTGTGTTACTGTAGATGCAGGGGAGGCCTAGACCCGTGAACGTGGCAGTATACACCACCACGCTTTGATAGATTTTAAACACTATCTATTTTCCGAGAAAAAAACGCTGTCCTTTGCAGCAACAAATTCTTCCCATGTTACTCTTAAGTGATACATTGCTCTTCTACACCAAAAGCCGCAAAAATAGCACCTTTCGTTCCCAAAAAAATGATACATGTATTAACAAATGTTTAGTCTGATACAAAAGTGTTGGCTTTCCCACGTAAAGGATTTAGGGCACCGTGCAAAGATCTTCCAAAAAAGCAACACTTTTGTAACGGACTCCACCTTTTGTCATCAATTTTGTGGGGGAACGGAAGGTGCTATTTTTGCGGCTTTTGATGTAAAACAGCAATGTGTATCACTAAAAAATAAAATAGGAAGACATTTAGGCTGCAAGTTCAAAGGACATACATGTAGCGTTTTTTATCGGAAAATAGACGTTTGAAATTCATCAAAGCGTGGCGGTGTATACACGTTCAGGGGAGGACATACCCCTAAAACTATGGGGCTCCCGACACTAGGCGTCGGGAGCGTCATATATATACTACCGGTACTCGGTAGTACTAGTAGTAGTTGATCTAGACCAGGGAGGACAGTAATAAATTGCGACAAGTTGTACGTACGTCACGTGGTCAGTTGCATCCAAAAATGTTTAGATGTATGCAATAAACTAAACACAGCTTCACACTGTCTAAAGTATTAAATATGAATGTGTTTAATACTTAGTAAAGTGCCGTCCAGATAATTATGCAAGTACAATGAAAATAACATATGAACTTATTATAACTATCACTTCGGACGGTTTTTTTTCCAGCATTTTTGCACCGACTCACTGATGATTGATTGACCGGCATTGATTTGGAAAATTTCCCATTGACCGATATTAATATCTTTGCTTACATTTTGTGTGGATGGTAAAACCGTTAAAGTTTCTGCCGACGCTGGTTGAAATAAGCAAACCTTTTAAGTTTCACTGTAGTGTAATTTCCTCGAAGCAAACCCGGAAACTTGTAGTACAACTTCGACATAGAAATGCAACATGAAGAGCGCCCCCAATAGACAACACGCCCAACGTTCTGACTCTGGCCGTTTTCAAAACCTCGGCTTAATTAGGCTCCTTGGCTCCATCACCATAAAGGCCGGTTCATACTCGGCGCGAAAGCTAACGCGAACGCGAATTCGTGACGTCAGGGGGAGCGGGGGGGGGGGGGGGGGGGGGGGGGGTGCCGAGTTTGTTGTTCGCGATTGGGCGGCGCATTCGCGCACTTTATACTCCCTTGGTTATTGCGGAGTTTGAGCGCCAGCTTCGTTTTCGGCTTCGAATTCCGTGCGCGCCGAAAACTTTCAGTCACAGTTTGGGAACATAAAAACAATGATTAATTCATTTCGCGTTGCCTTTTGGACAAATCTCTCTCTTGCACATTGTCAATACTTAAATATTACAACATTGGCCCTTTTCCAAACCTCCAGGCTTCGGCTTTGGCTTCGGCTTCGTCTTCATGAGGCTCCGCGACAAGCCTTAAAGTTTTGGAACACCGAGGCTTCGGGAGGCTTCGGCTGGCTTCGACTAGCGACTCTATGCCATTCGTGATGCTTCGTTACATTCCGTTGAGTTACCGGCCTATGGATGGAAACATCGCTAATAAACGGCTGAAGCAATATTATTTTGCGCCTGCTTTCACTACGGGGACAATAGACGTATCCAGGAATAAATGTAAACTTGTATACATAAGTACATGTATATGCCATTTATTCACTCAACCAAAATCTGTCTTTTCCCCTTTTCGTAACCGCGTCTGCAGACCTCTGGAAAAGGTTTTGTTTTGGGCACAATTTGAATTTTTCAATAACAAAAAATCCATTTTTTTTGGGGGGGGGGGGGGGGGGTGGCAGGTGCCAGGCCAATGCCTTATTCAAAATACTTTGTTTGCATCGCTATTGCTAAAAACGGAATCTACTTTTAATTCGGGAAGAGACCTTGTAATTTTTTGTTTACAATTTGATCTGCAGATTCGATCTAAAAGTAAGATGCACTCCTTGTGTCCGTCTTTCAAGGAAATAAATATGTACTTTTCGGCAAATAATTGTCAACTACGTTTATTTTGCAAAAAGGTTATAACATGGAAATATAAACATTTAGAATAAGACAGGGCATCATAATTACAAATCATTCAATATAAAACTAAACAAAAGATTCAATTGAGAATATAATTAAAAAATAAGTGCTCACACAAATAATTAAAAAGTCAAAACTGCAAAAGAAAATCCCAATGTTTAAAAAACAACAAAATATTAAAATTTTGAAATTGTAATGTATCCTTTACTGTGACTTTGGGGAACATATATTATTGAAACCCCCTACCACCAGTTGAGTACCATTCTAAAACAATAATAGCTCCTTCAAAGTAAGTTTTTACAAATTTAAAGACATGCCAAGATTAGGTTTGTTTTAAAAATAGATTGAGGCCTCAAATAGAGGCTGCTCAAAACCAACCTTTTTCAAATCGCTTTTGATTGATAGGTTGTACAAATTGTATTCCTTAAAAACATGTTGTTTTCCTTGATGTAATAGTAGTTTGTGATGTACATGGATTTTTGCCTTTTAATATTTTAATGAATCTGGTTTTATCATTTTACAGTGCATTTAAATTTATGTACATAACGTTTGCACTTCATAAATAACATTGTTATTGTCAGGCCTACATTTTATACTTCAAGACTTTCTACTGCTGACAATTGATTATTTGAAAAAGAATTTTCCCCAGCATATAAACAAATACCAACAGTCATTTGTAGTGCAGGCATAGGCATTATAAATAAGAGAGTTGAGTTAAGTTGACCAGGACCTGTTCCCAATAATTCCATGCTGTTCCAGTGTAAACAACATAAATAGGGAGTGAATTGTTTTTCTTCAAAATTGGGAGATTTAGGTGAGCAAATATGTGAGCACACTCAGTACAGATAGCTTTGATTGTTCAGAATATACCTGTGCAATTAGTCTCTATATTGTCAAAGATCCTTTATAACAACACGGCTGGGAAGCATAAATAGAGATTCTCCCTCTTTTGGCTGATGGACTTGGAGAGGCTTGTATTGGAGAATGAACCTTCCTCCACTGCTAGAAATAAGTAGTGGAAAGAAAATGAGTTGCACATCTTTCCTAGTGCACACAATCCATGGTGGTGTAGAAAGTCAACGATGGAGTTTACCTGTGCTTGAATTCTGAATATCCTCAGAACCTATTAAGAACCATTAAGAAAATAAACAAAAGCAGAATTAAGAATGGTGAAGGTCTAGGACAGAATAGCAAGTTAGGTATACACACACACTTAATGCTTCAAGTGGTGGTGTTGGTGCAAACAAATTTTCCTCCCAAACAAGACATTGTGTTTTTCTCCTGTGAGGAAATGCTCCACAGGGATCACCAAATTGGTTTATGGCTCGTTCAGTTTAAGCAGCAAATATTTGGTTTATCTTGCGTCATCTAGTACAGATTCTGCTTATGATAGAAACTAATCAATTTAATCAAAACACAATAAAAGTATACTTCTATTTCAAAAAGAAATTAGTTGTTAATTTCCAAACTAACCCCTTTTCCTTCCAGCTTCTAGCTCTAAAGCTTGTGACAAGTCATGTTGAGATTTAGAGGTGAAATTTTTGAGCTACATTCTTTCTGAATCTCCAGCAATATTTCCATTTTTGTAGGCCTAGCCTAACTCAGATTCTGGTATTGAATATGAAACTATTTTCACTTATTTTTTGTATTAACATGCATGTGACAACGAGGTGTGGCAATGCGCTCAGTTACACGTAACATTTTCATTTGAGTTGGTAAATTTCTTTTAACAAAATCATTAAACTTACAGTGAATTGTCGGTGAAAACTTCCTTGCAAACGGCAGACACACCGCGAAAACAATGGCGGCCGTCGCAAATCTTTTTGTTTGTGATGATTTTGTGGCTTGTATCACGTGACAATACGTCACGAAGCCGTCACGAAGCCTCCACGAAGTCACCTCCTCGGCAGGCTTCATAATTTAGCCAAAAACGGAGCCTCTTGATGAAGCCAAAGCCAAAGCCTCCATTTGGTATGGGCTTCAAAATGGCGGAATGGAGACGAAGCCGAAGACGAAGCCAAAGCCGGGGGTTTGGAAAACAGCCATTATCTCTGTAAAAACACTCCGAAACATATCGCTATTGCGCAAATGTTAACGTTCATCGTGCAAAAATGTCGCGAAATTGTCTGTCGATCGTGGATATGAATAGGGTAAAGTGGGGTAAGTGGGACACATTTTTGTGTGCTGCACCAAAATAAAAGATTGGATTCACAAAAATTAATGCTTTTTTACATTGTTAACGTCTCTTCTGTACATAATGATCATTTTGGTCCACTAGCTGCATTATTTTTTTAATAAATGGGGGAAAATATGACAGGACTGAAATGTCGGATTTTCCTTTGCGCATGGGGTAAGTGGGACAGTCATATGGGGTAAGTGGGACACACTAAAAATACACAATTTACATGACAAAATACTTTTTTTCAAGAACTGATGCCTTTCTATTAAAAACAACTAATCAATCCTGTTTGAAAACATTGTCATTCGAAGTGGGCAAGAAATTGCAAATGTACAATAAAATTAATTAGATGAATTACATTGGTTTTTGATGCATCCATCATGTCCGAAATCAGTGTACACGTTCATGTGTACAATCAATGCTAATTCCAACCTGTCCCACTTACCCCAAACCAATGGGGTAAGTGGGACACATGGAAAATATGCATATTTCCTCATAATTAGACGCATAAGCTTACTTTAAAAAAGTTTAACATAAAATCTACAATCCCAAAACACACTATCCCTTTTACACCAAGTATCAAAAACATTTCATTAAATATTATGCTGAAAGTGAAATACGTGTCCATCTAGCCCTAGTCGATGGCCCCGCACTAGACTACCTCTGTGCTATAAGGTCTATTGTCGATCGGTTGATTTCAACAGGTGGCGCCCTGCGCTACGGCATTCTGGGTAAGAAAGGGAGCATGCACGTATCGGCGCGGCCCGGCGCGCCACGCGAAAATCTGTCGTCAACAAAATGGATGTGTCAAAAATTCGCAAGTTCCTAAATCTAAAAAAAGACCAACTCTCATCGTATTTGAGGGCCAGAGGTGTTGTAGTATTAAGTAATGAAAAGCACAAAGAGCTTGCCGAGAAGGCATACTGGGCCGAAAAGCATGTTGAGCGAGTCCTTTTGGATAAACAATAGGCCTACTTGAATGTATTAATGCCTAAATTTAGTTTCTTCTTTTCCAATGCAATCGTTCCAGAATTGATAACTGGACAGGTTAAGGAACAAGTACTCAAGAATGCAGTACAAAAAACAATGGAAAATATGCTAAAGAAACTTGACAAATCCAGCTCAACAACGTTGTCATTGGGTGGTTCTGTATCCATGTGGGATTTGTGGGGACGATTGTGAGGGCGATCCCATTGACGATCGTCGCCAAAGTATTGGATGTGACAAGTGTCACTTGTGGTATCATTATTCCTGTGTAGGACTTACTGGACAAGAACTCTTCTTAAGTAAACGGAAATCAACATGGAAATGTGACAAGTGCAAGAAAGAGTCAAGAAAACGTAAAATGTGTGTGCTTTCAGAACAGTGAAATGTACTATACCACATCATAATACATTTGTGTACAGTCAAATCCTGATTATAACAAGAACAAATTTAGGTCTTAAGGACCTTGTTATAAAGGTGTTCCACTGTGTTTAGTTTTAAGTATTCTGTCGGTCGCCGCAACGTCACTTCCGGTACGGCTGGAGTGGCCAGGGTGACAAGCGAAGGAACAAAGCCGTATCCCATTATCATTGCTAAACTTATTAGAGCATGTAAATAACAAGATGTAAATAACTTGTCTGTATTTGCTTGAATAAAACACAATAGACAAGTGTAAAACCATACAGTATGGACAAAAATGTCTCAAAGTTATTATTTATTCAATTGTCTTCACGATGTCAAAGGCACCAAAGGAGGTTGCAAATTAACCACTGCTGAGCAAACAATAAGAGCTGCTTCCATAAGATCTATCATGCAAAGCGGTATTGGTCCCTGCATTATTTCAAACTCTTTAAGCCTTCCTATGGCACGTTCTACGTGAATCCTTGCATTTGCAACGGTCTTTGTGGCTGTATTCTCTGCCTCAGTAAACTGCTTTGTTGACTTAGTTGTACGAGTAAAAGGTGGAATGACCAGTTTTACTTCTTTGTGGAGGAAAAGTTCTTGGATGTTGAATCCCCTATCTGCCATGCAGATATCTCCCTTGTCAAATTCTTCCACAATCCCCGTCATTTTAACTACTTCTTTGTCCGATGTTGATCCACCAACTGGTTTGGAGATGTAGGAGATTGTCCCTCCTGGTGTTATGCCAACGAGGCAGTGTTGTAGTCGAGTCACCTATGTCGAGTCCGAGTCCGAGTCCCGAGTCACTTGGTCCGAGTCCGAGTCCGAGTCCCGAGTCACTTGGTCCGAGTCCGAGTCCGAGTCACGAGTCACTTAGTTCGAGTCCGAGTCCGAGTCACGAGTCACGAGTTTAAATAATTAGATAGTTAATATACTAGTTCAACCAGTTCACTTAGATGACTGGATCACTATTGATCGCAAATTATGTCGTAAAATAAGAATTGGAAATGACAAAATAAAACACATTTAATTTAAACAAAGTTCTGTGCCTGCAGTTAACATTTTATTTTAGGTTTTACCAATACTCCTTGCCCCTTCTCCAGAATATCTTTTAATTATTTTTTTTCTTCAAAATAACAAATTATATACTGATTTAGTTATTTCAGAAAGGCAGGTAGCCAACAAGTTTTATATTTTAGAGAAACAAATACCAAATGTTATGTAAATCTGTCTGTCATGTTTAATAATGGAGATATGTTTAAGTTGTGCCGGTCCGTTCTTTAATTTTTCGCTTGCAAAATTTGCACATCACACTTGATTTTGAAGTTTCAAAATTTGCTTTAAAGTTGGTGTAACCAAAAGAAACAATACGAGGAACGACAGATGCCATGGTTTAAAAATTGTTGTAGCGACTAGCGAACTGACTTGTGTGTTCCGGCACCACATAACGACCGAGGGGCGAGACACAAAGGAGAACAAAGGAAACAAAAGCCCCTCGGTCAGTCGTTGTGCCGCAGCCAGCTAAAGCCGTCATTCGGATTCCGGAGACGAATTCCTATTTCTCTGGTAATATGCATCAAGCAGTGGCTATGGTGTTAAGGTTGACAGAATACCAGCGTTAATATTGGTGTCGTGCACAATAATGCTTTTACAGAAATATATCCTAGTGTTATTATGCGTATTGAACACATACATGGCCATGTACACTACATGGCCATAGCAACACAGTAATCACGAACACTATTACTTGCAACATCAGTGTAACTGCTTTTTTCGTGTGCTAAACGAATATTTCTCCATGTGCATGACGATCGGATCATTCGAATTGTTTTTAATATTTACAACAAACTAAAAAAGGTATTGTTGGTGAAAATACGTGACTCGAGTCACGAGTCCTCGAGGTCAAGTCCGAGTCATGGTAGTCGAGTCCGAGTCCGAGTCCGAGTCTTTTGCCGACGTGACTCGAGTCAAGTCCGAGTCACCAAAATTGTGACTCGAGACGGACTCGAGTCCGAGTCCTGGACTCGAGTCATACAACTCTGCAACGAGGCACTTCAGGGTTGGCCTAGACTTATACTGGCTGTACACTTGGTTATTGGAAGCTGCTAGCGAAGGTCTGTCAATCTGTATTTCAGTACAGTCTATTATGCAGCGAACGCAGCCCTTGTATTTATGAAAACATTGAGGATAATACCGCAATGTTTCTTCCTGTGAGGGCCAAAAAATGAATCCTTTTAGTTCTCGTGCTAAAAAGGGTATCCAAGTTGAGAGGATCTGTGATACTGTACACTGTGCTACCTTGAACCTGAAGGCAATATCTCCTTCCCTCAAGTTCAATCGCAGTTTCATCAAAGTCATAAGAAGTTCATCATCAACTAAAAAAGACCGTTTCGGGCCCGGCTTAGTTTTGTTGTTAATTTGGTAACATTTATCCTTGTCCATAGATTGCTTACATCGATAGTATTGTAGCTTCTGTGCATGCGGCCGCACCTGGTCTGCGAGCCATTGGAAGATCTCATATGAGGGTACACCCGTGTACATTTTGATAAGTTCATCAGAATGTGCAATTTGTTGCACAGAGAAGCGTTTCTGTTGTCTCAAGCTTTCTTCAAGCTGTTTCATTTCGTCTTTGGCTTGTTGAAGTCTTTGTTCCACAGCTGAACATTCAGATTCCATGTTGCTGACTTGGGCCTCCAGGTCTTCAACCCTTTTCTTGGAACATACTGCACAAGTAACACTACTGCATGTGCAATCAGATGTCTGGTTTGAATAATCATGGTCACCAGCGTAGGCACGTAGTGACTCTGTCATTAGATCGACTGGATCCACTTGAATGGCAATGTCCATTAACTTGGCACGTCTCATCGGCGACATTGTTTTCCTTGGTCGCTTTGGTGTTTGATGGATCGGTGTTTCACTTCGTTTCAGTTGGCGTCTTTCTGGTGTTGGATCATTTTTATATCCAGTGAGGTACAGCGTTGGATGTGGATCCAATTTGAATGGCTGACCGTATTTGAAATGGTTGCTGCAAACCCTTGTGCTTTCTGTCACAGTGTAGTCCTTTCTTCTGAGAAGGCTAGTCCAGGTTCGATAATGCTTTGGGTCTGAGCATTTGTGGAACTTGATGCCACTGACAGCATTGGGCTTTATTTTGTACCTAGCCGGGGTAAAGAAGAAAAAACAAAAACATTTATTTAAGGGGATTTCTGCAACAGTTTGACAGTGTTGTAAGCTTAACTTATAAATTATATAAAGAAATGTATTTATTTACTTTAACCATCTTTTATTGAGCCTTTCGTTCAATCCGATCCATGGTACATCATATCATGCCTTTATAAATTATACTCATGTATTTTTGGCTGCATCGCGCACGTATGCCATGCCGCGATGACCGGCGCAACGATCGTGCGGCCGAGTGACACTACAGTCACGTACCATGGAGGAAGAGGGTATCACTGACAAGTCACGCTGTATTTATCTCAAATACTTCAATAAAATTGCTTTCTTACCATGCTTACCTTTCTTTATATCTTCGATCGTTGTTACAGCCATATACAGCGCAGTGATCACCACCTCCCATTTCTTTTTAGTTTTAGGACCTGATGTTTTAGTGTTTGATGCGATGAAGGACAACTTATACCGCGGAATGAATTCAGTTTTCCCGTACGTACGTACACTTCTTATTCCTCCATGGTACGTACGTACGGCGCCCGATATGCATGCTCCCTTTCTTACCCAGAATGCCGTAGCGCAGGGCGCCACCTGTTGAAATCAACCGATCGACAATAGACCTTATGGGCCATACGTCCATCAGTGCAAAAAACCCGGGATTTTTTTCACTTTATTCATGGAGATCATTCGCTCTCAAACTCGGCATGCAGGTTCACTTACCATAGCGCACCGATATTTCGTCAAAATTGGGACTTTTCCGTGGTTCTGTCTGGTGTATTTTGTCTCTTTTGTGTAGCATGAAATGCAGGTCAACATGAAGACTCGGCTTGTCAACAATGGCGGAATCGACCTGTGCGCGCAGGCGCAAACAGCTCGTCGCGCCAACACAACCGACGGTTGTTTCATGAAACACCATTAACTACATGCGCTGCATTATGTAGCTGATGCGATGAGGACGGGCTTGGCTAAATGATTTAAAGGTTTCGAAAACGAACCCAACTTTTTGTATTAAACATAACCCGAATGAACGAAGAAATGATTGAAAAGATCGTGAAAAGCAACTTCAAACAAGCAATACCTAAATGCTAACACTAACTCAATCCAAAAGGAAAGCTGACACAGAAGGGGGATGGGAAGGGTCATGGGAAGGTCAGGAGGTAAACGGCGGGAGTTTTGATTCGGATAATGTGCAAATTTTGGAATGAAAGTAAATTCAAGTAATTCAATTAAAGAATTTTGTAATGTTCATATTTTGCCCCGTTCCACAACCCGGCCCCCCCCCCAAAAAATAAATATATATATATATATATATAAAAAAATACCAAAACTTAACAAAATACATAAATAAAAAAAATAAAAAAACTTTAAAAAATACATAAATAAAAAAATAAAAAATAAAAAATAAAAAATTAATAAATAATGAAAGCAAAACCCACCCCACAAAATGGAAAAAAGGGAGACAAATGCTCCCCGAAAAAAATAATCAGTGCGCATCGTTCTAAAAAGTGCTTTCGTTTATTTGAAGCGTATTTATAACTCTCTCGGTAAAATAGACATTCATGAGATTGAAATACACGTCGTGTACTGTCTAAATCCAGAGTAGTAACCACACGGATATGCGCCAATACACCCGCAAATACAGTTATTAGTCGTGTTTAGACCGGAAAGTGTGAACTGTTGCCGTATTTTTTCATAAAAAGAGGGGGACAAACAGTTCTAAAGCGTAACACTCAAATTTTTTTACACACAGTGACAATTTTTGGCCTCAACTTTCGCAAAACAGTCAGGGTTACTCAAAATGTACATGCGGGATGTCGAATAAGTTCAAGATTTATACCCCACTTTACAAGGCTAACTATTAATTTATTATTTACATTTTTGCACCAGTCGACGCAGAAATTATCAAAGTTTCAATTAAATGTTCCATTTTATTCTGAAACTATTTGACTTGTATACGCACCAAACAACGTTTGTAACTGTCTCGTGATACACGCGACCCACATCTGGCGTTTTCACGAAAAAACGCAGTCAACTTGAGCATTTTCTTGTTTTCGGCGTAGCACCTTTAGTCGTCATAGCACCTTTAGTCGTCATTGTTGCCGCTTGAACTATAGATAACGTTAACCACCAACATCATGGATAATTTAGACGAGATTATTCAAGACTTGCCTGTTAATTTAGGGTATCGGCTAAATGAAAGCCAGAAACAAGCCCTGCAATACCTTCTCAAGAAAAAGAACGTTCTTGCGGTACTGCCCACGGGTTCGGGTAAAAGTACCGTTTATGGTCTGATGCCCCTCATCCACGACAAGGTGAGAACAATTATTTTTGAGCAGGCAGTCAATCAATTATATGTTGGTATACATTGGGAAATTTTTATGTAAACTGCGATTTGAAGGAGAGGCGTTGCAGCACTAAACAATAGCCAGGCTTAATTTAACAGCACTAAAAAAAGAAAAGCATCAGATGTACAGTCAATCCTATGCTCATGAGTTTGTTTTATGTTCGACTGTATTGTACATGTAATGGCAACAAAATCGTCTAGTCATTATGTTTACAATTGGGACAAATTTAAAAGAATAATTTTCCCTGACCCCATCATTTCTGTTTTGATCCATCTTTGTTTTCCCCCCCTGCTTATTACAACAGCTCAACCCACACACTAGTCTACACATAGCCATCGTTGTATCTCCTCTGAAAGCTCTCATGAAAGATCAGGTCAGGAAATGGAGCTCGTGCTACACGGGAATACAGCGTGCTGCCAGCATTTTGCCACTCGCAGAGATGAAGGAAGAAGATAAAAAGGGTTGGATTGACAAATGATTATGAAATGTTACTTTCTTACACCCAAGTTATAAATGCCTGTAAACAGTCAGTGGCAGTTGCTCTTCCTGTTAATGTTTTTTTCTTAGCAAATTGAAAATGTGACAAACTAATATTTGTTTCAGAGAGCCACTTTAGAGTGCCATAACTATTTTAGATTATAAAATTGGTAGTTTCGAGTCCTTTTTCTTCGGGGGGGGGGGGGGGGGGGGGGGTAGAAAATACGTAAACACCGGCAATCGTGGACTAGGGACAATTGGGTTAGGGTACAAACAAAGGGTTCACGGTTGACCGACCGTCCACGATTTTAAAGGTTAAAGAGTACAAACAAAAGACAATGGGGGGTCCACAACTGCCAGTGTTGATATTATGGATGTGTGGGTAATTAAGTATTTATTTCAGATTTGTTTTAGGGAGGTGGGGGGGGGGGGGTCGTGGGGGGGGGGGGGGGGGGGGTCGTGGGGGGGGGGGGGGGTCGGGGAGGGGTCAACCCAAAAATTACATGATGTAACAACAGGAAAATGTCAGCAAGTGGAAATGTTCACATTATGTCACCAAATTAACTGCTACTGAGCATGATCAAGTTATGTTTAAGTTAACATTTATTGCATAAACTTGCCTAATTTCAATTTACCAGAAATGTGTTATTTGTTTCACCAGCAATTATGGAAGGAAGGGTTTCCCTGATATTTGCTGCACCAGAAGCTCTAATGAGTCAACCATGGAGGAGTCTTATGCAGTCCACTGAATACAGGAAGCACATATGTTTGTTGACCTTCGATGAGGCACACTGCATCACACAGTGGTAATTTACTAAGTAATGACCCAAAGCACTTTCGATTAATGAACTTGGGAGACATTTTATAATTTACAGGTAGTATACACCATTTGCCTTTGCTGATTTTTTTTTACAATATTGTCACACTGACCTATTTTTTAAATGTGTGTGTTTATAAACGCTGATTTGTTAGTTTTGTTTCTTGACTTCAATGATCGCCAGCTGGAATTTGTTATAACTTGACACAAAATTAGCAGACCAGATGCTGTGATTTAACAGGATGCTTAAGACTGTTATTCACTTTAAGTAGGTTATTTCATAATAATTCAAAATTCGTGTATGTTCCCAAATGTTGTATACTACCTTTAGGAAAAAATGAACAAGAAAAAGGCAAGCCCAAGATTCAAGTTGCAAGTTTAGATAGAGATACCTGCATGTAGATTTTATCTCTTGCTCGTGGACAGGTGCAGGTTTAGATGGGGGTGAGGGCTTTATGGTGCCAATTGGGGCTAGCATTTGCTGTGTTTTCTGCATTGATTTCTTTCTTTTTATAACTGTAAAATTAATACATTTAGATTCTTTCTCCATAATCTTCATCTTGTTTCTCTTTTTTCCCCAGGTAGATGTGTTGATGAAAAAGGGGTAGGGAACAAACAATTAACATTGTACATGTATTGGCCACCCCATCCCCATTTTTGTTGATATAGATAGCTTTGTATGGCTGCTAAGACCTACACATACAATATCACTCTAACAATGGTGTAAACTGTTGGTGAGTGTGGATTGGGGGGTTGGAAAACACCACATGTTGCTAAGGGTAGGATACAAATTAGGATACATCTTAAATTAAGCACACTTGCATGCTTATGTATGTTAATCTCGTATCAGAATGTAGCATTCAATTGTTGTACTGTTCTCCGTTATTCAGAAATATTCCCAAAATTTGGACTAGAAATAAGTAGGTCAGATAATTGTTCAAATTTTTTTCACCACAAATCTTCCCCTCAGTCAAGCAGTGAATATCCACAATGATTTACATACATGTACATGGTTTTTAAGGTTGGTGTAATTTTTATCAAATTTGTCAGTAAACTACCTTTAAAAAACACAACAGTATCAGTTTGTACACTTTGAAATATTATTAACGTTTAATGCTGCACATTAAAAAGGAAACAAATTATTTTGTGTTAACCTAGTAAGTGTGGGTGGTCTTACTTGCCATGCAGTACCGGTACATCATCTATGTTTAATCTTGCCATACAATAACATGAATACAATAAATACATCTTTGGACTGGTGTTTCTGGTTTCTACATTAAAACATTAAAATAAAGGTTGTGCAGGATACTTCTACTTTATAAATACAAAATCATTTCTCATTTGAAAACATCACACACACACAAAAATGTTCATACAATAAACACAAAGTAATTTGAATACACCATACTATAAAACACAATTACTTTTGTTTTTTAAATTTCTTTGCTTTATCCACTATTTTTCTTAGTTTCGAAAAATAATACATCTTTATCTGCATGTAACTAATGGTTTATATGTCATCATTTATCATTAGCTTTTTTTTTATTCAGGGGCGATGACTTTCGAGAAAGCTACGGTAGTGTAGGAGAATTCCGCAGTCTTCTTTGTCCTGTACCAACTCTGGTCATGTCTGCCACCATGCCAATTGAAGTCCGTGACAGTGTTTTAAAGACACTGCACCTTGACCCCAAACAAGTATCCACTGTAGCAAGAAATCCCGACAGGTGAGACCAAGCAGACAACTGAAATACCCACCCTTAACATTTAATTGATTCATTCCTACTATACATTGCCAAATTGATAAATGTCCTTGTTCTTCCAAGATCATCCCTATCCCACAATTACTGATGTTAAAATCTGTACTTCCTTTTTTCACTCACAGAGCTAACATATTTCTGAAATATGTTCAAAGAGAAAAACTACAACAGGAACACGATTGGATGGAGCTCATGGAGGTACCAGACTGGCTTACAAACTATGCAAGAGAGCTTAAGACCCAAGGATGCAAGGCCAAAAAAGCAATCATATATTGCAGGTATAATATGGTGCACATGACGTAGTTCAGCTTTAAGACCCGATGACTCTCAAAATGTAACTTTTAATTTGTTCTTTACAGTAAATTAAAAGTTAACTGTGTGTGTGAATTGCATCAAGGTCAAATTGGTTATCTTGGAAAAGAATACACAAAAACACATTACCAAATAAACTGTCACCTTGGTGATATCTTTCATGTAGAACCTAGTTTTCAAATATTTGTGGGCTAATAATATTATACAGCTCCATAACATTTTGATCATTTTGCATTGAATATCTGATTGTTTGCTTTTGTTTCTGCAGATCAGTTAACACAGTACATCAGATCTGGGGGTATCTCATGCATGAACTGGGTGAGAGAGCGTGGGTCGCACCAAACTCCAAAAAGCCAAGGGACAGGCTGGTGGACATGTACCATTCGTCATATGATCTGATGAGTCAGGAGAGAGTGGTGGAAACCTTCACGACAGATGGCATTCTACGATGTGTTGTTGCAACAATTGCTTTTGGCATGGGCATCCAAATCCCAGATGTCCGCTATGTGTTCCACTATGGTCTGTCCAAGACCTCGATAGACTACTGGCAAGAGGTGGGTCGGTGTGCGAGAGATGGTGAGCCTGGAGAGGCGTTACTCTATCCAGCATTCACACGAGGAAATGTCAAAACCGACAAGTCATTCAAGGAGCTGGTGTCAAAGATTGAGAAATGTGAGGTCCCTTGCATCCGAGAGGCGATTCTGTCTACACTGTGGCTTCCGGAGATGGGACCCAAGCCTGAGCGACCAGCTCAAAACTGTGACAGTATGTGTGCTGTTAAATGTGTGTGTTCAAAGTGCCTTTGCTGTTCCTTATGTCAAGGTTGTTGTCTTTGCCACAGACAAATACAAGGGCCACATTGACAATACATCACAATGCAGTGTAGATAAAGTGTACATTTATAATATAAATCTCACCCTGCTTGGCTCCCCAAAATGGATACTGATTCAAGAGGGAAAGCCTAGTAGATACAGCCTTGTTTTTATATTATACCTGTACCTTACTGGCTTACTTAAGTTACTGTCTGACCATGGAGCTATGGTCTAAAAATTGCTTACTAAAACCAAGTCATTATATGAACAATGTATGATGACAACATTCACTGGACAAATTCTCTCCATCGGTCCATGCACTGACTGAGTTTCACAAGTTTTGAGCCCATTTTCTCTGGTAACTTTACAAATGATGTATGCTTAAAATGTTTGAAGGCACTATGATAGCGGCCAGGAATAAAGTCAAACAGGTGTTCGGTTTGTAGCCTTTCACAAACTGCTGTACATCGGAGTCATGTTTTGAATGTTGTGTTTGAGAAGTCTTCTTCTTACTTACTGATATTGATGCCATGAACAATTCATCAAGGTCTCTGCTAAATGCACCAGACAGTTGACAACAACGTTGAACTTGGTCCTTTGTGTAAACACCCCGAGACCTCTTCAGCATCTCCTTAAAATCCTTGTTCAGAAACTCATTGACAAGATCAAGGCCAATGTTCCTGTTGGCTTGGCCTGTAAGGTTGGCAACTCTGTTCCAGATTATCTCGTGGGCAATTCTACTTGGATAAAATCCATTAATGCCAACAAGCATGTTGTGTGCAAGTTTGAAATACTTGTAGTGGTTGTTGTTGTGAAACTGAATCAGGTTGATTCGCCAGTGTCCCATTATAGCTTCACCGTCACCTTCACGGATGGCATCCCGATAAGCAAGGTTACACAACCCTTCAAATAATAATGCCTTAGAATACTCCAAAACACTGTCGTTTCGACTTGCACTTGACCCAACCTTTTCACAAGACACACAGCAAAACCACTTATCAGGCAAATCTGCAGATCCACCAACACCAATACATTCTTGATGGTACCACTCATAGCGGGTGCATTGACCTTGTAGTTCACACTGGATCATATCCTGCTCCCTCCCAGTCTTTTTGCGACAACTACAATAGATGTACGAGACTGCATCCCTACACGTTGGGGAACACCACCAGTCATCCTCTGGGACTTCATCTACGTGTATGTTGACACAACTGTAGTGATACCAGCCACACTCAAAATTGGCACATCTGATCATACCTGCCCCTGTATTTTCATTACACTTTAGACAACTATCATCTTCAGCAGAGTCATTGATACCATAAAGCAGTTCTGAACCCTTTAAGGCGGTTTCTGTTCTTTGCTGACTGCAGGCAATGGCTAGTTCCTCAGTTGGAGTGTCAGGCCAGATGAAACCAACCACATCACGGGCCAACTCATTCAACCATCTGGTCTGTTCAGCTGGATTTTCCGCAGTTGGGAAATCTGGAGGAGTGTCACTCGTTTGGCCAACATTCCTCATTTTCATTGCCAACAGAGTCCCATACGCATGAGTAGCGAATCCTGTCAAGTCTGTAACATGGTTAAAGTTCTCCATGACCTTCTTCTTGACGGATCTATGGCCGAAGTCTTGCTTAATCTGAAAGAGTGTGCCTCTATCTGCAGCACTTTCACCCTTGAAGAAATGATTCATCATATCTTGAAGAAGAAGGCCCCGCCTATGAAACTCCTGAGGGCACTGGATTAATCCTTCTAGCCTATCTGCAGGTGTTTCTCCACCAGCTCTTGACCGTTTGGAATCCACCATCCGCTCAACCGAGAGCCCGTCTCCAAAACATACTATAGGATGCATGTTTTCATGGGGACGAACTTGTGGAGATACTCCATTATGTGAATAGTACCAGATGTGCTAGAAGGATTTTCTTCCACTACTCCAAGATTGACAATCTCTTCATTTCCTTCGAGTGCCTGTGCTTGGGAGCCACTGAACATTTGACACTTGTCAGAAATGGTAGATGAGACTTAAGGATTTGTTCCATGATGTAGCAACATCTACTCTTCAACTCATTCCAGTTTGATTCGTTTGGCAAAATTTCACCCAGTGGGATATCTTGAGCTGGAATGAGAGTCCTGGCAACTTCATGAGTGGAGGACACCCTGTTCCGTGCAGCAAGCGTCAGTGCCCACATCTTGAATTTATTTTCATGTTGACGGGATTGATGCCTTGCTGTGGTCTGAATTTGTACATTATCCCAAACGATTGAAAATCCAGGCTCCTCATCATTTATGGATTCTGTTCCTTTCAGCTCAGTTTCCTGACTGGCTTCATGGTGAACCTCGGGGGACTTTGATTGTTCTTCTGACTGATCAGACGAAGCCACTTCAGACCACGTCCCACTGCCTAGAGATGGAAACTCGTCTTCAAAACTATCTTCATCCACACTTGTAGTGTCACTGTCATGTTGTGTCTCCAATTTTCCATCATCGAACAGTCTTCTTCTGCTGTTAAACGCCCTAGGCTCATCTTCTTGTAGTTCTGGGGTAATCGTTTTGGCCAGAGAATGCTGCCATTGCTCCTGTTTGCTCCGTGATTCTCCCATCACCTTATCGATAGTTAGGATAGTGCCCTTGGGACCTTTACACACTCCAAGACTTTGAAGACAGCTTAAGAGCTTTTGGCTGCATCCATGTTTCCAAAGTTGAAGGGAAAGGCACCCCTGGATAAAGCTGAAGACTGTTGGCTTCTGCGAGTACATAATTATTGACAGTAGAAACCCAACACGCATGTCACAAACAAGCCTGGCTTCCTCAAGAGAGTTTACTTTCTTGTCACCGAACTTTTTGCCTTTGCACCATTTTTCAGGATCAGGAAATGCAGCCTTGGGCACCTGTACTAACAAAGGCATGCAGATGCCAGCTTCATCAACAACCTTGCCCCAGTCAAAGCTGTTGATAGCGGCTATTTGAACAGACTTAGCCAGACTGAAATTTGATGAGCAGAACTTTACCTCTTTCGACACACACTTCTTCGCCACACTGGAAAATGCCCTGGTTGCAGATTTGCTCTCTAAAAGAGCCATGAGAGCAGCTTCATAATTACTTTTGTAAATTGCTGATGTGGCGCGTCTCTTGAAATTTAATGAACCAGTTGGGGAATGTCGAGAATCATGACCAGATGCAGGAGTTTGGCTCAGTTTTAGCATTTTGGTGGTCCGTCGCAAGGGTGTGCTTATTACTCTTTTTCTTTTTTTGTACTTAGGAGTCCTCTTCTGCGCAGCCTTCCTTGCCTGGTTACATTTGAAACATATGAACCCATCCCTTCCATCAAAATCACCTGGTGACAGGCCACAGACTTTAAGACTCAGCCTGTGCCATCCCTTTACTCTTCTTTCAAAAGGCAATTTACATATCAAGCAATTCTGAGTGTCCATTGTCTGACTGGGGATCAAGTGTGATGAATGTTAGCAATTTCAATGAAGGAAATCCTAATGCTGCATTCAACTTTCAAGAAAAAGAGCAGCGCATGCGGAAAGGGTGATTATGTAATTTTGAAAAAGTGTGCAGATTGTTTTTTCGACGATAATGTCAAAACAATAATTAAAAGGTAAATTTCAATATAAATGTGTTTGATCACATCAAAATTCCAAATATCACATCAAATCACATCCAAAAAATATGACCTGGTGTTCCAGTACTGGTGCAGTAAAATATTTCAGTTTGACATAAATTCACAAGTAAAATATTTCAATGCGAGTAAACTCTTTTTTTACCAGTCAAATATTTCCAAGTGACTAAAATCTGTTCACTGTATGATTACAAAATATTTGAACTGACCAGATAGAGGCCTAACTTAAACTTAAAAATGTGACCACAATCTTTTTCACAAGCTTTTATAAACAGCCTAGTGGTAGTATTAATTTACATGTAGAAAAAAAACAATTTACCAGGTGAAACTTACCAAAGGTTAGGCCTACCAAACTCCCTTTTTTACAATAAAATTATTTCTATGTGACCAAACTCCCTAGTATGAGGACAATATTTCAATAAAGAAATAATATCAAAATGCCGCTGAAACCGGTAGACCGGCTATACAGTCGAGTCGGCGACCTTCGTTCAGTTTTCCAAAGACTCAATAAATTCAGACACTAAAATTTCCACACTAAGTCGTGTATAAATGGAGAAAAACACGAAATACGCATAACTTAATCACCTATAAGTAAATGTTATCGAAACTCGCACCTTTTGTGATGATTTTTACCAGATTGCCTCAATTATTGGGAACGCAAACGATACTTTCGGTACACAGCACATTCGACCGCATTGACTACAGCAGGTAGCGCGCAACATGCAGTCCAGCTATCTTGCACGCGATCACAACAGAGGGCGCTCTGCTAGCCTTTGGTATTTCATGAAACAACCGTCGGTTGTATCCGCGCGCACAGGTCGATTCCGCCATTGTTGACAAGCCGAGTCTTCATGTTGACCTGCATTTCATGCTACACAAAAGAGACAAAATACACCAGACAGAACCACGGAAAAGTCCAAATTTTGACGAAATATCGGTGCGCTATGGTAAGTGAACCTGCATGCCAAGTTTGAGAGCGAATGATCTCCATGAATAAAGTGAAAAAAATCCCGGGTTTTTTGCACTGATGGACGTATGGCCAATAGCACAGAGGTAGTCTAGTGCGGGGCCATAGACTAGGGCTAGTGTCCATCATGCATGTGTTAAGAATTCAAAATGGCCGCTATTACGACACAAACCTTGCATTCGGTCTAGTAATTTTTCATCCTTTTTCCAATGACGAAGTCATTTATATGTTTTGAAAAGGATTGTAACATGTATTTAAAAGATCAACTTACAGCCAAACAATATGTTTGCTAAATAATCCTGTTTGTTTACGACTAAAAATGTAAAAAGAACTAATCATAATATTCGGCAATACAGTTCCAAAGTAATGAATGTCAAACGCTGAAACAATCAAGGCACATTATGCATGGCAACATTTTTTTAAATCCACCAAAAAATTCCAAGAAACTCATTGATTCAAATAACGTAACTGGTTAATACATACCTCTCACAGAATGTATTCCCGACAAAATCGACATGAAATTCGGCTGGAAATCACTCTTTTCCTCCCGAAAAAGGAGCTACACGTTAACTTCTTTTGTTCACTAAAACAAAAAAAATAGTAATATGAAGACTGGGCGCGAGGGCGCAAGAGGTGTACCGAGAAAAATCACTTTTTTAGGGAGAAATCTTTCGCTTAGAAGATTGAAATTTGCCACGTTTGATGAATACGTTTGTTCGAACAAGAAAAAAAACCTTTACTCCAGTGAAGCTTTATTCACAAAGAATACACATAAAGAAAACCTAGACTTGTCCCACTTTACCCTATGCAATTTAGAAACGTGACTGCATTACGCCAGTTGAGGGCGCACTGTCAGACGGCCGGTCTAGAGTTATTTTAATCACGATTTTCACGATGATGTAAATCAGAAATCCCGAAGTGGTTCGTATTGTTTCTCGTACGATTCCTGTTAAAAATAACGAGACGCAGGCAGCATGCAAGCGAAGATGGACTGCCTATTGAGTATTATTAGTTCAGAAGTCGGGAGTATTTTTACAATGATTGTTTTTAATCAGAGTCAATGGTATTCTACGGAGCCCCTAAAGGGACATATGACGACTAAAAATCACCGTTACGAAATTTTTTTTTTTTTTTTCGTGCACTCAAAATAACTTATTTCGTGAGCTCGAAATGTTTTCGTGGCCACGAAATGACTTCGTGCGCTCGAAAAAAATCTGTTCGTGAGCTCGAAATAATTTCGTGCGCTCGAAATACTTTCTAGCTGGTACTCTACTCGCTAAGTTTCGCGGTTTGTTTGTCATCGCTATTGCCTCAATGTTCATTGATCGTGCAAAAATGTCGCGAAATTGTATGGCAATCGTGGATATGAATATTCAATTTAGAAACGTGACTGCATTACGCAGATTATTTTTATTCAGAGTCAATGGTATCCTACGGAGCCCCTAAAGGGACATATGACGAATACAAATCACCGTGACAAAATCATTGGATTATTTCATTTCGTGCCCACTAAATGATTTCGTGAGCTCGACATTTTCTCGGTTTGTTTGTCATACAATCCATTATGTTTTTAGGACGTCAACAAGGTGTATCTATAAGTTACGATTCCACCCAGCTAGCGGGTGCCGCGCGAAGCGCGGCAACCCGCTAGTATACAAGCAAAAGCTCGCTAGTTGTAGTGCTTTTGGGTAATGGCGTTGAGCAAACACAGTCGACATTGAATACAACATGAAGAGCGCCCCCAAGACAACACGCCCAGCGTTCTAATAACTACATTTTCTCATTGTCATACAGTACAGAAGAGGGCCATATAATAGACTCTGCACCCGTTCACAACCACGGCATCGGGCCCTTTCTTTGCTAAACTTGTTTTCCCCGGAACTACACATCTCACTAAAGAGTATTACAGTGGTGTTACTTCAAACTACTTATCTTATTCAGAGGCGTGTGCAGGATTTTTTCCTGCGGGGGGCTGAATCAAATCATTTTTTTTTTTTTCGTTTTTTCTTTCGTTTTTTTTTTTCTCCTTTCCTTCTTTTTTCTCTTTCATTTTTTTTTTGGGATCCGCGCGTGCGGGGGGCTTCAGCCCCCAAAGCCCCCCCCCTGGACACGCCAATGTTATTGTCTTTTCGCAATGCAAACCTTTAAATTTCATCTAAACTGAATTTAACTGATATTAACAAACTCCAAATAGGGATGTGTATGTACAAGTATACTAATTACGTTTCTTTGAACTTATCTACTTTCCTGGCACAGGGCACACTGGAAAGCGTATTTGTTCCTTAATTGACCGTTTGACGAGCCATGTAAATCCAGAACGATTATGGTAGAGGGAGTCACGATAATGGTAGAGGAAGACACCCACTCCCCCACTCCCCCCCCCCCCCCCCCCCACAACCACCAAACAGTGTTTGCAGTCTTTTTCTCTTTTTCTCATCTCATGTTGCGTACCTTAGTTGTCTAGCCTCATCCGCATTTCTTTTCCTTTTATTTTACTATTTTCTTATTTGCTTATTTTATTTACTGTTTGAATATAGAAAATATTTTTACATTTCTTGATAGTTTTATTTTTATCATATTTTCACCTCAATGTATATTTGTTTTGAGTCATTGCCTTGTTTGTTTGTTTGTTTGTTGGGGCGTTTGTTTGAAAACACGATTCTTAAATGTTTTCTACTGTACTTGCACAGGGCCCTTGTAAAGCGGATTTGTTCCTTTGACGAGCCATGTATAACCAGCACGATATATGGGGGCTTGTCCGGGAAAAGCAAATACCATTTTGAAATTAAATAAACTTGGGAAATGAAAATTTGAAAGGGAAATCAAAGTTTAAACTGAAAAGAAACTCTCCTTGAACTCAACATTCTTTAACGGATGAACTGATATGCGCATATTATATTTGCTTGGACTTATACTTTTGTAGTATTATTGCCTTTTCCAACAGGTTGTTTATTTGTGCTGCCCAGTCCCTCCAAACTCCGCGCAACAGCAACGCCACAAAGATTTATTGGCAAGTGGCTATCCTTTGTGATTTTGAGTGTTGTTTGGAGATTGAGAGAGAAAGAGGACTGTGCTGTGGGTAGCCACTTCGCCAGTTGGTTCTTTAAAAAGTCTGTGCTTCAGCGAACACACTTTCTGGTGTTGGAGCCGAGTTGTTTAATAAAATAAACAAAACTAGCTTGACGAAAATCGTCAAGGCAGACAATATTGTCATATTCCAGTATTGGCTTAGAGCGAGTGGCAAACACCCAACCTTCAGGAGACGCCTTTTGAAACCCTCGTAAGTTATTGGTTTCGTAATTTATTTGCGTATTATATTATCATTGATGTGCACCTTGTAATTTTGTTGTATTGAAATGGTCAAGTTTACTTTTTCTTAAAAACCTGAGAATATATTCTTTCGATAACACCTTTTGTCATCCGTTTATTTAAGATTTTGGGAAACATTCCCGATATAAGGCATATAATTTATTTTCGTCGAAGTTTTGTGTTTATTTGTATTACTGTGTAGATGGCCAACAACTTTGTGGTGAGTCTGATGGTCCACTTAATTGGGTTCTTTGACATACCAGCACTGCGGAAACCGTTAGATGCAGGGGATGTCCGCCCGCTCAATCGTCCGCTAAGGGACCAAGAGCTCACAAGGGGCGATAGCTCGCCCGCTTATGAAGAGGACCAAGAGCTCATAAGAGACGATAGCCCGTCCGCTTATGAAGGGGACCAAGAGCTCATAAGAGACGATAGCTCGTCCGCTCATGAAGAGGACCAAGAGCTCATAAGAGACGATAGCCCGTCCGCTTATGAAGGGACCAAGAGCTCATAAGAGACGATAGCCCGTCCGCTTATGAAGGGGACCAAGAGCTCATAAGAGACGAGAGCACGTCCGCTTATGAAGGGAAACAAGAGCTCATAAGAGACGATAACCCGTCCACTTATGAAGGGGACCAAGAGCTCATAAGAGACGATAGCCCATCCGCTTATGAAGGGGACCAAGAGCTCATAAGAGACGATAACCCGTCCGCTTATGAAGGGGACCAAGAGCTCATAAGAGACGATAGCTCGTCCGCTCATGAAGAGGACCAAGAGCTCATAAGAGACGATAGTCCGTCCACTTATGAAGGGGACCAAGAGCTCATAAGAGACGAGAGCACGTCCGCTTATGAAGAGGACCAAGAGATCATAAGAGACGATAACCCGTCCGCTTATGAAGGGGACCAAGAGCTCATAAGAGACGATAGCCCGTCCGCTTATGAAGGGGACCAAGAGCTCATAAGAGACGATAGCTCGTCCGCTCATGAAGAGGACCAAGAGCTCATAAGGGACGATAGCCCGTCCGCTTATGAAGGGACCAAAAGCTCATAAGAGACGATAGCCCGTCCGCTTATGAAGGGGACCAAGAGCTCATAAGAGACGATAGCCCGTCCGCTTATGAAGGGGACCAAGAGCTCATAAGAGACGATAGCTCGTCCGCTCATGAAGAGGACCAAGAGCTCATAAGAGACGATAGCCCGTCCGCTTATGAAGGGACCAAGAGCTCATAAGAGACGATAGCCCGTCCGCTTATGAAGGGGACCAAGAGCTCATAAGAGACGAGAGCACGTCCGCTTATGAAGGGAAACAAGAGCTCATAAGAGACGATAACCCGTCCACTTATGAAGGGGACCAAGAGCTCATAAGAGACGATAGCCCATCCGCTTATGAAGGGGACCAAGAGCTCATAAGAGACGATAACCCGTCCGCTTATGAAGGGGACCAAGAGCTCATAAGAGACGATAGCTCGTCCGCTCATGAAGAGGACCAAGAGCTCATAAGAGACGATAGTCCGTCCACTTATGAAGGGGACCAAGAGCTCATAAGAGACGAGAGCACGTCCGCTTATGAAGAGGACCAAGAGATCATAAGAGACGATAACCCGTCCGCTTATGAAGGGGACCAAGAGCTCATAAGAGACGATAGCCCGTCCGCTTATGAAGGGGACCAAGAGCTCATAAGAGACGATAGCTCGTCCGCTCATGAAGAGGACCAAGAGCTCATAAGGGACGATAGCCCGTCCGCTTATGAAGGGACCAAAAGCTCATAAGAGACGATAGCCCGTCCGCTTATGAAGGGGACCAAGAGCTCATAAGAGACGAGAGCACGTCCGCTTATGAAGGGGAACAAGAGCTCATAAGAGACGATAACCCGTCCACTTATGAAGGGGACCAAGAGCTCATAAGAGACGATAGCCCATCCGCTTATGAAGGGGACCAAGAGCTCATAAGAGACGATAGCCCGTCCGCTTATGAAGGGGACCAAGAGCTCATAAGAGACGATAGCTCGTCCGCTCATGAAGAGGACCAAGAGCTCATAAGAGACGATAGTCCGTCCACTTATGAAGGGGACCAAGAGCTCATAAGAGACGATAGCCCGTCCACTTATGAAGGGGACCAAGAGCTCATAAGAGACGAGAGCACGTCCGCTTATAAAGAGGACCAAGAGCTCATAAGAGACGATAACCCGTCCGCTTATGAAGGGGACCAAGAGCTCATAAGAGACGATAGCCCGTCCGCTTATGAAGGGGACCAAGAGCTCATAAGAGACGATAGCTCGTCCGCTCATGAAGAGGACCAAGAGCTCATAAGGGACGATATCCAGCTAACAATCGGACGTTTTCTGAACGTTTTTTTAACGTTTTAAATTGGTTTTTTAAACGTTCAAAAAAAACGTTTTGTAAACGTTTTTTTGTGGTAGGTTTTGAACGTTTAAAAAACGTTTTTATTGAACGTTTAAAAAACCAATTTAAAACGTTTAAAAAACCAATTTAAAACCTTGTCTCGTATTCGTTTTCCAGACCAGCTCTCCAGAAAACATTTAGACGTTTAGAAAACCTTTTAAGAACGTTTAGAAAACCTTTAAGAACGTCTAGAAAACCTTTTAAGAACGTTTAAAAAACCCTTTAAGAACGTCTACACTGCAAAAAATTTGGGTGTTGAATAACACCAGTTTGAGGATCATACCGTTTTAACACTATAATTTTGTACATATTAACTGCATGGACAAATTACGTAATGAAATATTACAAAGAACTGACTTATTACACATTACACATCCATATACAATAATAATCTATTCCTACTGAATACGTACTACACACATAGCCATTGCCGTTGTTAGTTTTATACTACGCTTTTTTGTCCACGACGAAGTCGCAGCTAGTTTTTATGAATAATGTCAAAATTTGAAAACGAATAAAATGTAACGCGAATTTTTAACTATGTTTGCACAAAAATCAAAATTCAATCATGGAATCGTTTAAATAATTACATATTATGGTAAAATAAATGGGTTTTTGGACTAAATACAACAATTTAACATCGACTATTGTTAACATATACCATAATTCCTTATCGACCAATCAGAGGGCTTTATTTCACACACGCATGCGCACTAGGTCAAATTTAACACCAAAAGTACGTAACACCAGTACTTGATTTGAAACTAATACTTCAAGAATAATTTTACTTCATTTTAACACCAATGTTCATTCCAAAAGATTAAAAAAACATTGGTGTTAACATTTTAACACCACAGTTTTTGCAGTGCCTTTTTAGGACGTCTAGAAAACCTTTAGACGTTTAAAAAACCTTTTAAGAACGTCTAGAAAACCTTTTAAAAACGTTCAAAAAACCTTTTAAGAACGTTCAGAAAACCTTTTAAGAACGTCTAGAAAACCTTTTAAGAACGTTCAGAAAACCTATTCAGAACGTTCAGAAAACCTTTCAAGAACATCCAACATAGCGTTTGAATATAAACGATGGCATGCACGCTGTACGTAGGCGGCCAGCCAGGCCGCGCCGGCGCACCGCATGATATCGATGTCACAAAATATAACAATTACGTACATCAACGACGTCGACGACGACCAATGGGCCACACGATGAGGATGACGATCATGATCATCATCATAATCATAATCATCATCGATCATCATAATCATAATCATCATCATAATCATAATCATCATCGATCATCATAATCATAATCATCATCATAATCACCATCATTAGGCTACTCAATTTAATCATCAAAATAATAATCATATTAAATCATAATATTAAAAAACAATAATTAATTACAATTAGTTTTTATTTGACTTGGACGTAAAGAAAACGTTTTTTAAACGTCCAGAAAAAAAATCGTCTTTTTCAAACGTTTCGTAAACGTTTTGTAAACGTTTTAAAAAAACCTTTGCTTTGGGGCAAATATTAGGTCAAAATTAGATGTTCTCCAAACGTTTTTTAAACGTTTGTTAAAAATCAAGACGTAGCGGACGTTTAAAAAACGTTTTTTAAACGTTTATTTAGGACGAAGACCTAGCGGGCCTAATTAAACGTTTAAATAACGTTTTTTAAACGTTTATTTAGGACGAAGACCTAGCGGACCTACTTAAACGTTTAAAAAACGTTTTTTAAACGTTTTGTGTTTAGCTCATAAGAGACGATAACCCGTCCGCTTAAGAAGGGGACCAAGAGCTCATAAGAGACGATAGTCCGTCCACTTATGAAGGGGGAAAAAGAGCTCATAAGAGACGATAGCCCGTCCACTTATGAAGGGGACCAAGAGCTCATAAGAGACGATAGCCCGTCCACTTATGAAGGGGACCAAGAGCTTATAAGATACGATAGTCCGTCCACTTGTGAAGGGGACCAATAGCTCATAAGAGACGATAACCCGTCCACTTGTGAAGGGGACCAATAGCTCATAAGAGACGATAACCCGTCCACTTATGAAGGGGACCAAGAGCTTATAAGATACGATAGTCCGTCCATTTGTGAAGGGGACCAATAGCTCATAAGAGACGATAGCCCGTCCGCTTATGAAGGGGACCAAGAGCTCATAAGAGACGATAGCTCGTCCGCTCATGAAGAGGACCAAGAGCTCATAAGGGACGATAGCCCGTCCGCTTATGAAGGGACCAAAAGCTCATAAGAGACGATAGCCCGTCCGCTTATGAAGGGGACCAAGAGCTCATAAGAGACGAGAGCACGTCCGCTTATGAAGGGGAACAAGAGCTCATAAGAGACGATAACCCGTCCACTTATGAAGGGGACCAAGAGCTCATAAGAGACGATAGCCCATCCGCTTATGAAGGGGACCAAGAGCTCATAAGAGACGATAACCCGTCCGCTTATGAAGGGGACCAAGAGCTCATAAGAGACGATAGCTCGTCCGCTCATGAAGAGGACCAAGAGCTCATAAGAGACGATAGTCCGTCCACTTATGAAGGGGACCAAGAGCTCATAAGAGACGATAGCCCGTCCACTTATGAAGGGGACCAAGAGCTCATAAGAGACGAGAGCACGTCCGCTTATAAAGAGGACCAAGAGCTCATAAGAGACGATAGCCCGTCCGCTCATGAAGGGGACCAAGAGCTCATAAGAGACGATAGCTCGTCCGCTCAAGAAGAGGACCAAGAGCTCATAAGGGACGATATCCAGCTAACAATCGGACGTTTTCTGAACGTTTTTTTAACGTTTTAAATTGGTTTTTTAAACGTTCAAAAAAAACGTTTTGTAAACGTTTTTTTGTGGTAGGTTTTGAACGTTTAAAAAACGTTTTTATTGAACGTTTAAAAAACCAATTTAAAACGTTTAAAAAACCAATTTAAAACCTTGTCTCGTATTCGTTTTCCAGACCAGCTCTCCAGAAAACATTTAGACGTTTAGAAAACCTTTTAAGAACGTTTAGAAAACCTTTAAGAACGTCTAGAAAACCTTTTAAGAACGTTTAGAAAACCCTTTAAGAACGTCTACACTGCAAAAAATTTGGGTGTTGAATAACACCAGTTTGAGGATCATACCGTTTTAACACTATAATTTTGTACATATTAACTGCATGGACAAATTACGTAATGAAATATTACAAAGAACTGACTTATTACACATTACACATCCATATACAATAATAATCTATTCCTACTGAATACGTACTACACACATAGCCATTGCCGTTGTTAGTTTTATACTACGCTTTTTTGTCCACGACGAAGTCGCAGCTAGTTTTTATGAATAATGTCAAAATTTGAAAACGAATAAAATGTAACGCGAATTTTTAACTATGTTTGCACAAAAATCAAAATTCAATCATGGAATCGTTTAAATAATTACATATTATGGTAAAATAAATGGGTTTTTGGACTAAATACAACAATTTAACATCGACTATTGTTAACATATACCATAATTCCTTATCGACCAATCAGAGGGCTTTATTTCACACACGCATGCGCACTAGGTCAAATTTAACACCAAAAGTACGTAACACCAGTACTTGATTTGAAACTAATACTTCAAGAATAATTTTACTTCATTTTAACACCAATGTTCATTCCAAAAGATTAAAAAAACATTGGTGTTAACATTTTAACACCACAGTTTTTGCAGTGCCTTTTTAGGACGTCTAGAAAACCTTTAGACGTTTAAAAAACCTTTTAAGAACGTCTAGAAAACCTTTTAAAAACGTTCAAAAAACCTTTTAAGAACGTTCAGAAAACCTTTTAAGAACGTCTAGAAAACCTTTTAAGAACGTTCAGAAAACCTATTCAGAACGTTCAGAAAACCTTTCAAGAACATCCAACATAGCGTTTGAATATAAACGATGGCATGCACGCTGTACGTAGGCGGCCAGCCAGGCCGCGCCGGCGCACCGCATGATATCGATGTCACAAAATATAACAATTACGTACATCAACGACGTCGACGACGACCAATGGGCCACACGATGAGGATGACGATCATGATCATCATCATAATCATAATCATCATCGATCATCATAATCATAATCATCATCATAATCATAATCATCATCGATCATCATAATCATAATCATCATCATAATCACCATCATTAGGCTACTCAATTTAATCATCAAAATAATAATCATATTAAATCATAATATTAAAAAACAATAATTAATTACAATTAGTTTTTATTTGACTTGGACGTAAAGAAAACGTTTTTTAAACGTCCAGAAAAAAAATCGTCTTTTTCAAACGTTTCGTAAACGTTTTGTAAACGTTTTAAAAAAACCTTTGCTTTGGGGCAAATATTAGGTCAAAATTAGATGTTCTCCAAACGTTTTTTAAACGTTTGTTAAAAATCAAGACGTAGCGGACGTTTAAAAAACGTTTTTTAAACGTTTATTTAGGACGAAGACCTAGCGGGCCTAATTAAACGTTTAAATAACGTTTTTTAAACGTTTATTTAGGACGAAGACCTAGCGGACCTACTTAAACGTTTAAAAAACGTTTTTTAAACGTTTTGTGTTTGCTGGGCTAGCTCATAAGAGACGATAACCCGTCCGCTTAAGAAGGGGACCAAGAGCTCATAAGAGACGATAGTCCGTCCACTTATGAAGGGGGAAAAAGAGCTCATAAGAGACGATAGCCCGTCCACTTATGAAGGGGACCAAGAGCTCATAAGAGACGATAGCCCGTCCACTTATGAAGGGGACCAAGAGCTTATAAGATACGATAGTCCGTCCACTTGTGAAGGGGACCAATAGCTCATAAGAGACGATAACCCGTCCACTTATGAAGGGGACCAAGAGCTTATAAGATACGATAGTCCGTCCATTTGTGAAGGGGACCAATAGCTCATAAGAGACGATAGCCCGTCCGCTTATGAAGGGGACCAAGAGCTCATAGGAGACGATAACCCGTCCGCTTATGAAGGGGACCAAGAGCTCATAAGAGATAGTCCGTCCACTTATGAAGGGGACCAAGAGCTCATAAGATACGATAGTCCGTCCACTTGTGAAGAGGACCAAGAGCTCATAAGAGACGATAGCCCGTCCGCTTATGAAGGGGACCAAGAGCTCATATGAGACGATAGCTTAATAGCTGAAATTGAAGAATGGATTGATGAAATTGAAGAATGGAATGGTGAAATTGTGAAAAGAAATGAAAACCAACTACACTGTACTTAAGGCGCGTTTGGCGTTCCATAATAGCCCGTCCGCTTATGATCATGAAGAGGACCAAGAGCTCTTTTAGAGTATTTTGAGTTACTTAATTATTGTCTTTAATTAATAAGTAAAAGTAATCGTGAGATTTGTTTAATCCAGAAGTAAAAGTATTGATTAGCATTTGTTATTGTCTAATTGAGAAGTAATCCAAGTTGAGTAATTTATTCGATTAATGTTTTCCTTTTTTCCTAGACTAAAAACACCCAAAACCTAAAAAGTATTAAAGGCTAAAGGAATATTATATTTGTAAATGTGAATATATAGTTAATTGTGAATAAATTGTAATATTTTTAATATAGTAAAGAAACTTGAATGTTTTTGCCCGCTATACCCTATACACACATCCCCTATAATCTCAAAGGAATTATTGAGATTTCGGCAATGGTTGGAAATACCCGACTATTTTCAAACACTTCCCCAATTTATTAAATTGAGGTGCACCTCATTTTGTTTGCAATACTGTTAAACATTCGTGCATGCAGTTGCCAGCCAACTAGTCGGGTTTCTAACCTGATATTTCTCTAACATCTATCAATTGCACTGTTTTGTCTGAACGAAGTCAAGGAACAGCATTACATTTCTTGGGTTTTTCCAGCATTTATTCACGCAAAACTTTAAAAATTGATCTCCGTCACAATATTTACCATAAAAATAAACCTTATTTCAAACCTGCATCAAAAATATAAAAAGGGTAACGACTCAGACAAGATGCAAAGTAATTTGTTTCAACTTTTACACAGGTTTAGTTCTATTCTAGTTTGTTCAGTTTTAAACTAAAGAAGTAAAATATAAGTTAGCAATACGGGAAAATTATACATGTGTGGAAGTCAAGATACAAACAATAAAACTCTGGCAATATTAAACTTAGGTTTCCCGCTTTTTATCGCGTATACAATACATATAGTTTTTGAATGTTTTTACTTGTTACTTTTGGCTCTCTTATCTTCTGTATTTAATTAAAATCTGTGTTTAAGTTATTTCTCTGTTTTTCATGCCTCTTTTTTCTAACTTATTTTTCCTTTTGATGTGTTAAACAAGCGGCAAAAAGCTATCAATTTGGTTATTTTGTTGCTGCTTCTTTGTGGCAGAATGTTGTTAGAAAAGTTCTTATTTAATTAATCAATTTGGAATAAGGCACTGTATAATTCTAAAGAACTGAACCGTTGTCGAATTCCTTTGCTTATATTCCATATACTGGCCAAACTGGCGGAACTGGAAGCTCGAGCGAATTTGAATGACCCAATGTGACATTGTTGCAAAATGAAGTTGGATGCATCGAGATTAAAATTGAACAATCTATTCAGCTAATAAAAATGTTGATCTAAAACGTGCATCAAAATTCGTGCAAAAATGGGTGATTCGTCATCAATTTGGCTGCCAAATCTATTAAACTGACCGGGAAAACCTACATGTTTATTAAAAGTAGTTCCATATTAGCTATATCTGCAAGTACATTACATCAATGTTATTAATATTATGACTAATACAATGTAGTGCCATCATCAAACGCAAAATACAAAAATAATTTTGACTATTTGTTAAAGAGTAAAGACTGTAAAATAGAAAACAAAAGGAGTCAAATTATGAATCCTTATGGAAGCCATATCAAAACAATTCGAGGGAAGACTCGTAACCCTCTAAAGACAGATAATTAATACCATGGTTAATAGTACCAAAGGCATTAGAAAGGCAATAGTACCAAAGGCATTAGACAGATGCGTACGCACCCCCCAAATTACCAAAAGGTCCACATTTTCCGGGGTAAATAATGGTATTTTGATGTAGAAATATCTGCACTGACACACGAACAATTTTAGTCCCGTTTTTGGTCCCATCAGTACAAATTCGCCCCCAATTACCAAAAGGTCCACATTTTCCAGGGTAAATAATGGTATTTAGAGGTAGAAATAATGGTACTGGCACACAAATTTGTTTTAATCCCATCAGTACAAATTCGCACCCCCCCCCCCCTAAAAAATCCTGCGTACGGGCATGAGTGATAGCGTGCGATGTCGAGTGATTTTCTCGTTAACAAAACTGTATATTAGATATATTATATTACACAGTATAATATTTTCAAAAAAAAAGCGGTACGACTGTAATTGTAGTTACAATTGAGATTGGTCTATAATAATTACACAAATTCAAACTAGCAACTCTTGAAGATAGGAGTAACTCTGGCAACTTGTATTCCTGTTGAGATGGGGAACATTCACGATGAGGAGGTTCAAGGCTTAGAAAGTGCACAAGTAATTTTCTTTAATAGCGAACTGTTTATTAGATCACAACCTGCAATTTTTTTCTTTGGCAGGTAATGTGCGATATCAATGATTTATTGACCCGTTAATTACTTGGGGAAGAAAGGTTAGGATTCGACAAATAATCATAACAGTTACATGTGTTTGGGTGATTTTATCACCGAGGGTTTGACCAATCACAGTAAAATAACTATTAAAATGGTCAGATATATGATGCAGATTTTCATAGTTTCACCATTGAGCCACACTTGTGGATTTTTAAGAAAAAAGCGTTTTCGAGATATAGTCCAGTCAAAATAAGTTTTGACCTCAAACAAATTGTAACAAAACAAATTTCACCACAATGCATTTCTAAAAGGTCCCCACAATAACATATTAAAAGTCTTTAAAAATTCAAGTGGTGGAAATATGACTAATTTGCATAAATCGTTAATCCCTGCCGCGTAATATATTTATTCTCATATTTGGGTATGTAATATATATTTAAAAAATTGAAAAGTTTACTTAGGTGATTCTACTTACATATCTCTACTTCGATAACATTTTCTAAAGCGTATAAGTGACTGAATAATTATGAGAACATGGTAATTAACTAATTATCCAAAATGACAACTTCGTGACCCTATAAATGTGCGTACATTACACTGTCTCCAGATATCATCCAGTAGTCAGTATTGGTGAGCTTCAAATTCACCAAGTTGCTTACTGGCACAGTTATCATTAAAAAAACTAATGGAAAATCATATGAACAATGATAACCACTTTTAAGACATCAAGCTTAAAAGAATTTATCATCCCGAAGACAGATGGGTATGCGGGATCTCCTTCAATGCCTCTTTCCCACGCTACATAGAGGTCACTGGGGTATGGGGACGCTGTTTTATGGCCCTGCGGTTAAAACAGACAAGGCCAGGTATACAGCCATAATCTTGACGACTGGTCAGAATATCACTTTGTCGCAGCAGTTTAAGCCAGGAGGACGTTTGTTTGCTATTGCTATTCAGCAGAGTAATTATCTGTTCTTGTAATTAATTTCGAAGTTTTTTCGGAGTTTTAAAGACATTTTCATAGTAGGAACAGTCATGCTTCCCATTTTGTCGACCGTACCCAATTCTCAGTTTCCAAAGTTGGAAATTTGCTAGCCCGTGTCGAACTGGTTCAATTTCGGGAGTTGCCGACCGTCATATTCTCGCCGACAACATGCCTAAATCCGAGCATCTGGATCTGGAAACGCTTCAGAGGGAAGGAAGCCACGCGGCGGACCCCGTTCTTCTCGGTCTAGTCGAAGCCTATAGAGGCTGCGGAGGCGACACCGACTGTGTCACTGTTGCTGCCGATGGTCCTGCGGAGAGCCCTGCCGATGTCGTTCCCTCGGATGGACTGCCTGATGTCCTCGTGCCTGAAGGGATCTGAAGTACTCCGACACTGCTCATAACTTCGGGGCTTGGTAAGTCCGATGTTAATAATATTGTTCGGATGCCTGTAATTTTACCGCCCGCTCCCCACGTAATTTCCGTTAGCTGTCTCACTACGACCACTGCTAGCACTCGTTCCGCATTGCCTGTTTTTCCCCTTTATTTACTTCCAAGTTCTTGTCTTAATTGTGCCTCTACAACTACAAGACTGCCCAGCGATAACTAGCGTTTGTGACGATCTGGGGATAGGGGTTCTTAAACAAATTCAGGACAACAATGGAATGGGGAGTTTATCGAATTTCGTTCTCTAGTATTGCGGCCGGCCCGTGTTTATATATAGTCCGCTCGTATGATTGACCCGCTTGGCAATTTCGCCCCGACGCATGCGGATACTATACAGGTTTGGAAATCTTTAAAAATGTTTTCATACTGTTGTTGCTCTACTTTCAAGTCAGAATTCGACGAATTTTGTATATTTAACTTGGGAAGGGTTTTGAGCCTTTGTTTTATTACTTTGGAACTGGTCACACCGACCCAAATCCCAGGGTATAGCCCATTTTTGGAATAGCGTTCATGCATGTTTTTCGTGGATTTTTCCCTTTAACCGACGGCTATTTTGTATAATGAAGTAGATTTCCTGTAAGTTCAAATTCAGAGTAGGTTTTGTATTTGATGTTGTTTGTTTGACTTTTCTAACGCAGCGAATTTTCAGAATATCTTTTGCATTTGTGTTGAGTTTTATCCACGAAGTTTACTGTATATAAATACAATGTGTAATTAGCGCGTCCAGACCAGGACCTTGCTTTGTGGTCTGAGCCACACGTGGACATTCCTGAACCATATGGTTAGGTCATTAACTGCCAACCTTGGGGCTCTGGTTGTTGCTAGTAGCTAGGCTAGCCTGGGATAGTACGTCTCTGACAGAGGTCAACTCGTTCTTTTTTGTTTGTTTGATCTAGAGGCAAGTGCCAGGCTAGGCAGACACGGCATTGTTTATTGGGAAAGTTTAAGTCACTTTTCCACTGTTTTCTATTTAAGTCTTTGTTTGGATTTGTGGACCCAGTTGGGGCCAGACACAGGCCATGTTTTTATTTTTCGTGTTGGAGAGACCCCATCTTAAATTAGACTTGCCCAGTCCTGGCTGGAGTCTTGGGATATATTGGGCCATGTTTTAATTTATTTTATATTTCGCAGGTTTAGTTTTTCATTTCTTATTTTAGGACTGTTAAAAGGAAGCTTAGGTAATTTTTGCTGATTGAGATTTTGTTGTTTTAATTTTCCTTTTTGAAGTAACCTTTAGAGGTTAATTTTTTTATTTTTTTTTCAATTTGTTTGTGTATTTAATTTTATTTCATGGTTTCGCTTTAGGTAATGTATAATTAGCTGTAGAAGTTAATGGCTAGTGGTTTCTTGTAATTTTCGAAGAAGGGTTTGATTTGTTCATTTGCTTCGATCATGGCAAACCTAGATAATGCGTTGCGAAGAAAGATCTAGAAACTGACTCTGCGGGAGCTTCAGTCATTGTTGGGGAGTTCGAATTTTATATGTAAGGCCGTTCGCGCCCAGGCCGCGCCTTTTTGCGTCGTTTGTTGACTTAACTGATGGCGTTCGAAAACCACGTCATCGTGTCCGTATTTCATCGGGGGCACGAGCTGACATGTTGACCTGGAAGCAGTTTTTGACACATTTTAACGGTTCAGTCATATTCCCCGACCAAGATTGGCACGTACTCGAGCGATACTCTGCGTTCGTATATGGACGCTTTATCAGAGATAGGTTTTGGTGCATTCTTTAGTGGTAGTTGGACACACGGACGATGGCCCTTGTCAGTGCGTCCACGAAGTTGTCCATTGCTTTCCTCGAGCTTTTCCCCATTGTGGAAAGGCCGGTGTTAATAAATAGTGATATTTAGCCCAGCAAACCAAAACTGGGAGAAAATGATTTGTTTATAAACTAGGCGAAAAAGAAGTTAAAGGGTTAACTAACATGGGAGACTTGAACAAGTTCAAGAAAATTCTCAAAATACATTCTAACGTAGATATGATTATTGTAAGCAACAAACATCTTTAATTTGGGGGGTTTCCTTGAACTTGTTCAAGTCTCTCACCTTAGGTAACCCTTCACCTACTTTTTAGCCCAATTTATGGACACACGATTTTTCCCAGTTGTTGTTTGCTGGGCTAAATATCACAATGTTATCATTGTTCATAATGATTTTTCATAAGGTTTTAATAGGATAACTGTGCCAGTAAGCAACTTGGTGAATTTGAAGCTCGTCCATACTGACTACTTGATGATATCTGGAGACAAGGTAAATGCGTGCAAATTATAGGCTAAAATTATAGCCATTTTGAACCATTACTCTATTTTCAAAATTATTCAGTCACTTACATGCTTTAGAAAATGTTATTGAAGTAAGGATGTGTAAGTAGAATCACCAAAATCAACTTTTCGAAAAAAATAAATAAAATATATACCCAAATATGGAAATAAACATATTACACGGCGGGGATTAACGATTTATGCAAATTAGACATATTTCCACCGCTTGGATTTTTAAAGATTTTTAGTATGTAATTCTAGGGACCTTATAGAAGTTCACTGTGGTGAAAAATGATTTGTTACAATTTGTTTGAGGTCAACATTACAAAATTTGGTATTTTGACTGGGCTAATAATCGCATGTGGAGTTTTTCATTTAATTATATTAAAACTGCAAAAAATACTACTTTGCAACAACTTTTGCAGTAAGGAAACCTTCACATAGTTTTATTAGAGGTCAATTTTTACATAAACCCAGTAATTAGAATTAACACAATGGTAATTAGCCTAAAATAATTTGTGAAAACGTAAATTCAAGTTTTCCTACATTGCTGCCCTTTCTGTTTAATGTGTTTTTCCATAATGGAAGGGGCGCATGTGTTTACAGGCGCGCGCACGGCTGAAAATGTAACTAAGATGTGCGGCTCTTCGTGAAAACAAAATGCATTTATCGAGATGGCTGTCTCTTGTATCAATAATGTAATTAATATAATTAATAATGTTTTGCTTACAGAAGCATGTCAAAATGTTTAAGTACAGAGTTTTAAAGCAAAATAGTGAAAAAACTAATCGAAAAAAAATGTCATTTTTGACATGTGTGGCTCTTTGTGAATGTGTGGCTCTCAACATAAGTTAAGAGTTACACAGGACACTATTTTGTTCGATTTGAATAATTACGATGCGATAAATATAGCAATGATTGGGCTTTATATTTTGTGTGTGATAGATTGTTTTATAAATATGTGACTGCGCGCCCTTGATAAGGGATTCCCTTGGTTTCCGGTTTCAGTTAACAATGACCAAACAATGTACAAATGCAGAACGATATACAACAGTAAACTGAACTATTGGCATGTCATTGGTGATTATAAACTGACATGACTGATTACAATGTCACACCATCACACCTGGTGATACATCTTGACTGTGAACCAGTCAGCCACTGCCAGCTGCCCATCTGATGTGAATGTGATTCCGCGGGGCCAGTGCAGACCCTGTGCAATGCACTTGAGAAAGCGACCTTGAGGGTCATAGTGGTGGATATGGCCCATGGTAAGACAATTATACATTGCAACATAGATACCTGAGCTATCAGTGCACACACCGTTGCAGTACTTTACTGGTTGACCATTGATGGTGGGTTTGATGATGAGCCGTGTAGTACCATTGCCATCAGCAACATGTACTGTCTGTGACTGTGAACTGATGACAATTCTATCATTGCTGTCTACAGCCAGAAAGTGAGGTTTAACCTTGACTGGTATGGTATGTAGGAGCTCACCGTCAATGGGGCTGTGTTCAGTCAACACCAGCCTCTTGACATCACCTACTACGATAGTACCATCATTCTTGACAGCTACACTCCAGAGGTTAACTGCGGTCTTACTGACCTCACTTGGTGGCACTGTTGGGAACTCAAAGGCTAGCGTGTCATCGCTGTTGAACACCTTCACACGGGATGCGTCTTCCTCGACGACCACCAAACGATTGTTGGTGCGTGTAGATGCGATGCGGACTGGACCTGTACGAGTCAAAACAAACAGACGACCATTATGCATTTATTGCACCATCCTTTCAACACAGACATTCTTGAAAGAGTAAAAACTGCAGTAGAAAAATGTCTGTCAAAGAATACATTTTTAAGATTTGGTATACATGTTTGAGAAATCACTGCGTCTTATAATTTATCTTGCATGATCTTGTTATGTTTTTGGTGTTTATTTATGCTTAACCGTGACTTCTTTTTCTGTGTAAATAATGTGCTATATAGAATTTTTTTAAAGGTCTTCCATGCCTAAGAGTGATAAACATACACTTCGAAAACTGTGTTTAGCGTGTAAACACTTTTTTAAAAACTTTTTTGTATCAGTTTGTAAACGTGTTTACATGCTCAACATGCTCAACATGCCTGTTTAGCATAGAGATGGAGTTTTAGTAATTGAACATCGATGTTTAGAAATTGGATACGGGTATTTAGCTGTTAGCAAAAAAAAGTTTGTTTACTCGGTAGGCACAGGTTTTAGAGTGTTTATCTGTGCATATCAATGTTTACCAATGTTTTCTTTCATCAACTTCACAGTATGTGTGTTTTTTTCTCTGTAACTATCAGATGTATTTTGCTTGGAATTGCCATCATTTGCAAAGAGCTTCAGGAATAAAGCAAATCAAATTACTGAGGTGACATTTTTATTTTTGGTTTGTCCACTTTTAAAATGTTGTTTTCATGGAATATACATTAAAGTTGAAAAACATTCCCATGTCATGAATACCAACTTATTGAATACAGTAAATCATTATTTTGTTTTAAATTGTACAGTTTCAATGGAGTTTTATTTACTTTTTTTTTTACCTTTTTGTTTAAATACAGAGAATATTAGCCCTAACCCCCTATAGACCATGGGACGAGTGCGATTATTGTGTTCGTTTGTGATCCCCAATTTGGTACAAAATGAAAACGGCAAAGTTCATTCAAGTTGTTGTTGCTAAATACAAAAATGACTGTTCATTTTTGCAAAAGTGGCACTTTTGGTGTATTTTTGGCGAAAATATGGACCGATTTTTTCTTTCTTTTTTAAACTTGCCGTTACTTGAACCTAGGCTTTGGCCCGTGTTTGGCTCCAGCGTTATTGCCAAACTGCATAATTGAAGCCAAAACTGAAACACAGTTTCATTTATTAAAACGACACTCACGTGACTAAACCTAAATTGTGACCAATCGGAAATACTGTGTTATGAGTCTTCATCGGCATCCAATCAGCGCTCTCGTCACGCACAGTTTCCGACCCGGTGTACAGCAATCCAACATGGCGGCTTTTAAAGACGACGCCGAGTCTTTATTTACGTGTATTTTGCACTGTGATTCTGGAGCCAAAGGCAGGGCTTCTTTCACCTTTTTATATTCAAAGCTGGTCTCGCTTCCTCGAGTTTGCTGACAAATGGAAGAGTTTGAAGGATGCGTCCGACTTGAATGGTTCGGTTGGTGTTTCAGTGCGGAAATGTATCCTTCTTTTTGATCCAATCTTTGGTTGCAATTCTTCATCTGTTGTAATCTCCTCGAATCCCAGCAAAGTAACGCCTATAGTTCAACTGGTGTTATTATCAATATGATTGGTTTATCCAGTTATGGACATTTTTCCTCTTTTTTACCGATCATGGAGTACTACCTGTGTGATTAATTAGTCTCGCCAACAGAGGGCGTCCTAGCGTTCCTCCGTACTACAGACAGAGTTATGGATAGCCGTATGTGATTTCTTGTCGATCAGATTGTCCATCTTCTTCTCTCATCTTCACTAAGCATCGCCTCTGTCCTTCTGGATTGAAGCAGCTTTACACATGTCATCCTTCTGGGTAATTCTTACCATCATCTCGTTGCTGCATATTGGCAGCATTACTTCGTTTACCTGCAAGTCAATACTTCAAGCAGGTGATGTGGAGTCCAACCCTGGCCCCCGCCCTCCTAAATATCCATGCGGGGAATGCAATAGAGCATGTACGTCCTACAAGGGTGCCAAAGCAAGTATACTCTGTGAATCATGTAATGTCTGGTTTCACGCAGCCTGTGTCAGTCTATCCGACACGGTCCTACAAGTCCTTGGGCGTTGTGATCTACCATGGGAATGTTACAGATGTGGTCTGCCCAACTTCTCAACTAGTCTTTTTGAGACTACCATCTTGGATGGATCTGTCAGCTCCCCCCACAGACATGATCACTCGACATCTGGCTCTACCAGCTCACCCCCACCTGGCTCCCCCCTTGCCATGTCCTCTCCAAATAAGGCCAAACAACATTCCTTTCAAAACCTTCGCCTTCTTGAAATAAATTTTCAGAGCATCCTCTCAAAGCGTGAAGAGTTCTGGAGTCTAGTTGAAGCTGTGAAGCCTGATGTGATCTATGGATGCGAGACCTGGCTTAAACCAACAATCTTTCAAGGTGAAGTATTTCCAACAGGGTATGATCTTTACCGTTGCGATAGGAAGGATGGCTACGGTGGCGTCTTATTGGGCATCCATTCTAGCCTTAACAACCATCAGATGGTCATTGAAACTAAATCTGAGTTCATAGCTGCCAAAATCATCAACGGCAATCAATCAATAATTGTAGCTTCTCTTTACCGCCCACCTAACTGCAGCATCGATCACATGAATGATCTTACCAGTGCCATTTCCGATATCTGCCTGAACAATCCTGATGCTGCGATTTGGATAGCTGGGGATATCAATCTCCCCGACATCGACTGGGCTACTAGCAGCATCAAGTCCCATCAGTACAGGATTACAATCAATGAGTCATTCTTGCAGGCCCTCAATAGAACTGGTCTCGAGCAGATGATTGATTTTCCTACCAGAGGTAATAACATCTTAGATGTCATCATTACTAACCGCCCCTCACTTGTCAACAAATGTTCTGGTCTGCCAGGGCTGAGTGACCATGATGTGGTATTCATGGACGTCAATGTCCGTGCACCTCGTAAAAAACCTGTCAGAAGGAAAATCCTCTTGTGGAAAAGAGCTGACCTCAACGTTATTCGTCAGAGAATAAAGGAATGGTCAACTCAATTTACCTCTGAGTTTTTTACCACCACTCCAGTTGAAGATCTTGCTGAGGTCATCCACCAAGAACTGATTCATGTCATTGATGCTCATGTACCTTCCAAACAAAGCTCAAACAGACTTAATAAACCTTGGTTTAATTCCGACACCAAGCATGCCTCTAGATGCAAAGCAAGGGCCTACAGGAAAGCTCGTCGAACCAACAGAGACAAGGACTGGGCCCGCTTTCGACGTTTAAAGAGAGACACTCAGAAGACTTGTCGCAATGCATACAACAAATACATCTATGACATTGTGCAAAGCGCACCAGCTGGCAGTAGAAACAAGAAGCTTGGTGCCCTAATAAAATCTCTGCGACGTGACCAGATGGGAGTGGCCCCACTGAAAGAAGGCGGACTTCTGCATGTTGACCCGAAGTCCAAAGCCAATGCCTTAAACCGGCAGTTCACCTCCGTGTTCTCCAAGGACGATGGCTCAGCGCCTCCTGATTTGGGTTCCACTAACTACCCTGCTATGGCATCTATCGCTGTAAGCCAAAATGGAGTCACCAAACTTCTCAGGAACCTCAAGCCATTTACTGCATCTGGCCCCGATGGCATACCTGCTAAACTCCTGAAGGAAATAGCGGAAGAAGTCTCTCCTGCAATTACACTCTTACTTCAGTCCTCCATCAACCAAGGTAGAGTGCCCCTGCAGTGGAAGAAAGCCCACGTTGTCCCTATATTCAAGAAGGGTAGCAGGTCGGATGCAGCTAACTATCGGCCCATCTCTCTCACCTCAATCCTATGCAAGCTCTGCGAGCACATCATTTACTGTGCGATAATCCGCCATCTCGATGACAATAACATCTTATCAGATTCACAGCACGGGTTTCGCCAGCGTAGGTCATGTGACTCCCAGCTCATCCTCACGGTACAAGATCTAGCAAGAGGATTGGATGACAAATCACAAATCGATATGATCCTTCTTGACTTTGAGAAAGCCTTCGACAAAGTCTCACACCGTCACCTTCTAATAAAGGCTGAACACTATGGCATACGCAACAGCACCCTGGACTGGATCCATGATTTCCTCCATAAACGGTCCCAGGTTGTTGTAGTTGATGGTCAGAAGAGCACCGAATCCCATGTAACATCAGGAGTACCACAGGGTAGCGTCTTAGGTCCATTGTTGTTCCTTATTTTCATCAACGACCTTCCCGATTGCGTCCATCACTCAACAACTAGGCTGTTTGCTGATGACAGTGTAGTATACAAGCACATCTCATCCCTCAATGACACGACCAGCCTCCAAAAAGATCTTGATGCCCTCCAAGACTGGGAGTCAAAGTGGTTGATGAAGTTCAATGCTAAGAAATGCAATGTGCTCCAAATCACCAACAAGCGCAGGCCCATCCTAGCATCCTACACGGTTCATGGTCACACATTAGAAGTTCTACATTCAGCAAAGTACCTTGGAGTCCACATCGACTCTCATCTTAGCTTCAATGCCCATGTCGACACAATCACTAACAAGGCTAATTCCACCCGAGCTTTCTTGTCCCGTAATCTCAGACACTGCAGTCACAAGATCAAGGAATCTGCATACAACACATTCGTAAGACCAATAGTCGAGTACGCTAGTGTTGTATGGGACACCCACACACAGCGCAACTCCAAGAAAGTGGAACAAGTTCAACGTAAAGCAGCCCGCTTTGTCACAAGGATATACGATAGGACAAGAAGTGTCTCTGCAATCCTAGAGGAACTAAACTGGCAATCCCTAGAGGACCGACGCACTGGCAGTCGCCTGGCTATGATGTACAAAATCCGTTATGGTCTCGTTGACATTAAGTGGAACCAATACCTCGTCCATCAATCCACATCAACCAGAGGTCATAAATCCCGCTTTGTCATCCCTCACACCAAATCAACTGTGTTTACTAACTCATTCTTCCCACGTACCATTCGGGACTGGAATAGCCTAGCAGTAGACCCAGCGGAGTACAAATCGCTCGACGCCTTTAAGCTCGCACTTAAGGCTAATCCATTGAAGTACCGTAGCTCCAAATCCAACAGTTTTACTTGCACTATCTGTACATAAATTATTTCCGCACTCGACAGCATGTCCAACTTATTTTTCTTGGACGCATTCGCAAACACGCAGTGCATTTATCCTCGCATATGTGAGGCTGCATTTCACAGGAAGGAAGGAAGGAAGAGAATTACTGGCCAAACATGACTTCGCGTTGCAGAGAGCGGATGTGTTAGCACCGAAACATGTTGGATTTCATCGATCTTGCTACGCCCGGTTTACGGACATCAATAAGATAGAGCAAGTCACAGCTGTCCAAGAGAAACGACAAAGGGAAATCTTTGAAACCGGTAGGTGTTGCAGTAACGTTCAGGCCTAGCCCATAAAATTTGTTGTCTGTTGTCCAATGAATGCGCATGATCCTGCCTACACTTTAGCACTTTAAAAACACCTCAGTGTTTGTTTGTGGTTCCGAAAAAGATTCTGATGCTCTTAAATGACATTTACGACAACAGGCCATATTTTCTTAACTACAGTATGATATTGACCTTACCGGTATATACGGGGCCACACATTCGAACACGTTTTATGTTATTATAGTTCTGTACCCCTTTCTTTTGTCATTGTATATGTTATGGGATGGATGTGTTGTCGGTGCTTTGCATGTTGTTAGGGGTCATACTAATAACCGACAACACGCACAGCACCGACAACACTTCAAAACCATATTTGATATTGACAAAAGAACTGTAATAATACAATACAAAAAGTCAAAAGATTGTCATTTAACTCGAGGTTGCAATTCATTTTTAAAAATGGATATCTTTTGTCAGGGGATTTTGTTTCTATATCCAGCATGAACGTTGGCAGCTATTTTCCTTCTGGCTGCCATTTGACATTATGCATGAGTCGATAAGATGTGGTTGTAGCTGCTACCATAGACTCGTGCATAATTTCAAGCCGCAGCCAAGTAATCCGGACACAGCCTACAGCAACTCCGCGTGCTAATTTAATAAATGAAATTGTTAGATTTACGACAACTTAGCTAATAGCTGCACATACATGTAGCTCGTCAAATCTCGTTTATGTAAAATTACGTGTACTAACATTTAGTCAGCTCTGGCTAAGTATACACCTATCTTTTATCCCCTTTTTATCAAGGGGGGGGGGGGGTGTTTGAGAAAACATTAGGTGTGAGCAATTCTTTGTTTGTACAAGGTTACAAATAAGACCATACCGGTATCTCAGGAAAATGCAGTGTACAGCAAGTTTGCATTTCAAATCGTAAAAATTCCGTTCAACTATAGACATTTTATTTCAATTTATTATTTTTTGTGGGGGGGGGGGGGGGGGGGTGGGAAGCGTGTGCAACTTTTGCTCCATATTTTTGTGTAGAACATTAAAAAAAAAAATAGGGACAAGTGACAAACTAAGTTTCTTTTCTTGTAACAAGTCATTTCCAAATTTCATCATTGATTGTATTTTTCCCTTCTTTTTTCTCTCTAGATTTAACCTTATATGCAGTTGCTAATCAGGAGACGAGCAGTGACAATGACAGACCTCCAAAGAAGACTTGTGTTTACTAGGATCCAGTGCCAGCCTACCATCTAAGCCCCAACGTTAGAAGCATGTCGTACCGGCTATGTGCATTATCTGCCCAAAATCGCATGGGTTGTGAATATAGTAACAAGTTAATGTGCTCACTTCAGTGATTTTGTGATTGTTATAATTCTTAATTTTAGAGGGAAAAGCTGAGAGAATTATGCTCGAACTGGTTTTCGTGTACTAAATGACTAAATATTTAAGACAAGTCAGAAGCATTTTTCTGACACTTTTCATTCTTTTCACGCAGTTAACTTCCACTATCCCTGTTCCAAGGAGGGCAACTATTTTCAAGGCTCTTTCTAATTGAAAAGTGTAACCTAGTTGAAACTTATTAGAGCTACATACTGAAACATTCATGATGGAGTATGAATATCCCTAAAAGTTGGACATTTAAATGTAATTGTTATTTGCAAATGGTGCATAAAATTCACCATTTCTGTAATTTTTAATGTTTTTACAACCATGACTTTAATCACAAACAATTCAGCTTCCCAGTAATGTTACAGGTCCAGGCACTATCACTCGTGGACCACAGCAACCAAAACGTGGGTACAGGGCCACAAATTGTGAACATTTATTTGTTAATTCTATATTTTCATGTGATTCTATTTGCAACTGTTATGTTCCATAAAAAAAATGAGTGAGTACTGAAGTTTATGTACTAGTGCTGACAAGAATAAAATGACAAACAATAAATATTGTGTGGATCTTATCTTTTGATGTATTTCATTATTATGTATTTCATTATTATGTATTTCATTACAAGCTCGCCTTGCATGAAACCCATTACAATTCCCCTTTAATAAAAACACTGAGCTGATTGACCCCTTTCCCCAAAAAAATAGATACAAAAATATTGCAGATTGAAATGTAATATAAGCCATTTTATTTATCAATCAATTATCTAATAACACACTTAAATGGATCCACCTGGGCACCCATCAACCCAAAAAAAGTGATTTACATTTAAACAGTGGTATTAGTTCATGTTTGTCACTGGCAACTTTTTCCTGTCATGTACTATGAGGCGAGTTGGCTTGAGTCAATACAATATTAGATGAACAAAAGTATGGGGCGAATTTGTTATGAAAACAAGGCGAGAAAAACCAACTCGCCCTATGTTATTTTCGCCCCATCAAATTTTTAACGTGAAATAACTCTCCAAAGTGCCACTTTTGCAAAAATGAACACCCCAAATGTTGTTAGGTAGGCCATAAAGATCAATTTGTGAAGGTTTTATCATGTACCAAGTTGGGGATCACGAAAATGTCTTTCTGAATGGATTTTGTGACTTCGTCCCATGGTCTACTAGGCCTTACTTTGGGCTAAAGAACTGAGTACTACAGAATACTACGTAGTATTTTGTAGCATTGGGTCTCTCCGTGACTGATGATTGGGTGTGTACTGACAGATTACAGATACTGCCAACTACAAAATACTAATAGTGGCAATACAGGCCTGGCAAAAAATGCAGTAGTCCAGCCTTGACCCATTGTGTCCCTAGTGACAATTTTTGCTGTAGAGTTTAGAACACCTTACACAGCATACATGGGCCATGCACACTCAGCAAGCAGAGGGACCCAATGCTAAAAAGTACTACGAGTGCAATAAGGGGTGAAGTACCAAATACTAAAAATTACTACAGGCATTGCACACAAGTCAGTGAGAGTACTGCATACTACTTTTTACTACTAGTAGTAAAAAGTAGCATTAGGTAGGGTATGGTTAGGGTTAGTGAAGAGCGAATGGAAATTGTTCAAGTGCATAATTTCGCAGATGGCATGTAATTTTTACTTACCTCCTTGCATCGGGATTGTGCTTTTCTGGTTGCCATCGATGCTGCAGATCACAACTTGTTTGTTGCCGTAGTCAGTCACTGCAATCTCATCAGGTTGACGAGCAGCAATGCCCCAAGCCCCATTAAACTGTCCTGGACCGCTTCCCTGTCTACCAAACTCCCCACACAGCTCCCACTTGCCTTCCATCACCACCTCACCCAGAATGATGTCACCAATCCCCTCACTCTGCTTGAACTTCAGAAATGCCAGCCTGTCATCAACTCTAGGAATAGCCTGACCGGCCAACAGTTTCAAGTCTTTGATGATTGTAGAATAGAGTGACAGGAAGTCACTATCCGATGCAGTCCTTGTCACCTCTTTAGCTGTATCTAGTGAAAACTGAAACCTCTCCACAGCCAAGCTCACGGTTTTCTCACATTCTTCAAGTTTCTGCTCACGATCCGATTGAATGTTTTTGATGTCGTCAAGGATGCGATTTTCTTGGGCCGTGATCTCTGCTCGTATCTTAGCTGCTCTGTCTTGCACTTCTGTTGTGACCCTCCTGAGTGTGAGACTAAAATCTTCTTTCAGTCGTAAGACTTTTTCTCGTGATTCTTGGATTTGCTTCATTGAGTTTTCAAGTGGATGGAACAGTTCAGCCAACGATTGCTTGTAAGTGGATGCTGCCTCGTCTCCCTCAATGTACGAGTGTTCTGGTTTGCAGTGGTTTACGACCGTACAGTCTCGACAGATGAGTATTTCACACGTAGTACAAATGAACCTTGCTGCTTCGCCTGCATGGATCGGACATTTTGGATGTTGTTTCTGATGTTTCTTTGTCAGTGTAACCTTTCCCTCACGAATGTCCCTCAGTGGAGTCACCTTGTGGTTTGATGAGACAGCAAATCGAAGATGCATTTTACTACAGGCCGAGCACACATTCTGGTCGCAGTCCAGACATCTATGCGTTGCCTCATTGGCTTCCTCACAAATACCACACAAAATACCAGCATCACCCAAGCTCACTACCTTTTCCTGAAGTACAATCTCCTCAACCAAACCGATTAGATGAAAGTTGGTTTTTAGACCCTGCACACCCGCCTCTGGAAGCTTCGTCTCCTGTCGACACAAGGGGCAAGGAATCTCCGTACAGCCCTGGTGCTTCGTGCTGTGGTATTTCAGCAGACATTGCTCACAGAAACTGTGCGGGCATTCTAATATCTTAGGGCGTTTGTATCTCTCTTGACATATACAGCACTCCAGATGCTGTCTGCTAATCGTCTCTAGAGCTAAACTTATTGCAGGGCCGGTCGCCATTTTGTTTTGTCTGGAAAAAAGAAAAGTAATGTGTTCATGTATTTAATTATAGGTATCGACAGCCGTTAATGAGAATGCTGAGAATTTAGAAGAAAGTTACATCCTATCTTAAAAGCCATGCAAGTTGTTACAAAAACAGTAAACGGAATTTCATACATAATATTCAGGGAATTAAAATGTGGTTTGAGGTCATGTATTATGCACGTTTGAACTTTTGTTTTTTTCTGCTGGTGTGAAAGTCCATAGCAAGGATCAATGGGAAGACAGTCTAGACGTTAAATTGAGGAAGTACATCGTTTGGCGAAATTATTTGAGCACAATCGGTGTACTGTGTAACTCAAGATACAGGGGGTGGTCATGACAGTATTGCCACAAGTTGTTACAAAATGTGTTCATCACAAAATGTACAGATATGCAATAAACTAACCACAGCTAGCTACTGTCAAAAGATAAGGAAATAAATGTGTGTTCGAGAGGTTTTAATTACTCTGATCTGTTTAATACCGCTTGGAGTCTGGGTGCTGATAATTACCCGAGCCGCAGCCGAGGGTAATTCACCCAGACTCCAAGCGGTATTAAACAGAGTGATTAATACCGACCGAACACACATTTATTCCCATTCATAAATACCTTTTTTGTAAAATTCAGCCAAAAAAGCCCCGAAAATCCCGGAAAATTGTTGCAAGTAAATTTCGGTGTTTCGCCATTCTGTGTGAGTCAAATGACATGTTTCCGCCTCTGTCGCTCTACACAATATATGCAATAAAGCGTATTAACTATGAACCAGACTATTACTGCCATTGGCAACCTCGTTCCCAGGGTGTCGAGCTGTACGTGCCCAACACTACCCGCTCTTATTATTGGAGACGAGGTACGGTTGGAAATAAGGTGAGCCCTGGGGACAGGTATAATGCGACATTGCTTTGTTGCCAGCTGGTTTTAAACACTTCCAGCCATGTCTTTATCGTCCGTTTATTACCGGCCACGTGACGGGCTCTCGACCAATAGGAATGCCTAAACTGTCCCAGGTATTTATGAATACATATTAATATGTTAAAATCCAGATAATTAGGTACCGGTACAAATGAAAATAAGCACTTGACTTGTTAACTTTTTAGCATTTTTGCAATGATTGGTTGCGGTCCTAAAATAGTGTTCACCGACAACACACCGACAACCTGCACAGCACCGACAACACACCGACAACACGCACAGCACCTACAACCCACCCAAAACGTAATCTATATTGGCAAAAAGGTATAGCAAATACTGAAATAGTACACACGATACAAATGATTGTGCTTGACTTGAGCCTGGCCCGGCCTGGCTGGGTTACAATTAGTCCGAGTTACTGGACTCTAGTTATCGCTTTTTTAACATTTGGACATCATCTGCATGTCCAAATGTTAAAAAAAGCGATAACTACTCCAACCAGTAACTCGGACTAGGTTACAAATACAAAACAATACATTTCTTTTGTGAAAATGAAATTTGTTTTTACGCAACAATATATCTCTAATCCAAAAAACAGCGTCAGGTTGCACAATTCTTTCCCATTTTCTAATTGACCGATAATATTAATAATATCTTTGCTCACTTTTTGTTATATTGGTCCTTCAGTCCTCGAAGCAACACGGAAAGATTACTATTTTAGTCGATATTGAATGCAACATGATGAAGAGCGCCCCCAAGACAACACGCCCATCGTTCTGACTTTGGCCGTTTCCAAGCCCAATAGGCTCCATCTGGCTCTATTACCATAATTACTGCATAAACAAAGCCTAAACGGAGACGAAGCTTGGGCTTGGAAAACGACCAAAAGCTTTTTTCCATGGCCGCGCCACAGGCCAGTTGGTGATGTTGCCGAAAGGCGTTCTACCGACGAACCAAACCAGAACCAGAACCACGATGAGGCTGTACTGGTGATGAGCGCAACCTGTGCGCGCGAGGCCGAGGGCACAGCGCGGTGTTACTACTAATACTAGGGTTAATTATCGGGTGCACTACACTGATTGTGTGGGCACGATCTACCACTAATTAACTACATTTTCTCATTGTCACACAGAAAAAGGCCATTATACTATAGACTGCACTCGTTCACAACCACACATCTCACTAAAGAGTATATAGTGGCGTTACTTCAAACTATCTTAAGTTATTCTTATTGCCTTTTCGCAATGCAAACCTTTTTTCCTTACACTACCTCCATGCTACGCTCTTTGTAATTTCCTGTCATGGTCTTTCGAACCTGAGCCTATGGACACAGCTTTAAGAACAAAGTCGTCTGCTGCTTCCGTCAAATCTGCTTACAACCAACAAATACCTCATCTCATGTTGCGTACCGTAGTTTCTTCCTATAATGTCTTAATTATGTTGTCTTGCCTCCTCCGCAATTATTTTCTTTCTTTTTTAAAATATTTTCTTATTTGCTTATTTCTTGTCTTTTTTTATTCCTTGATAGTTTTAATTTATCATATTTTCCCCTCCATTTATTTTGTTGTGTTAGTCATTGTCTTGTTTGTTTGTTTGTTGGGGTGTCTGTTTGAAAACACGTTTCGTGAAAATTATTTACTTCACCTGCACAGGGCCCTTGAAAAACGAATTTGTTCCTTTGACGAGCCGTACCGTATACCCAGCACAATACCTTATCGATACCTTATACACACATCCCCCCTATATATCTCAAAGGAATTACTGAGATTTCGGCAATGGTTAGAAATACCTGACTATTTTCAAACACTTCCCCCAATTTATTAAATTAAGTTACACCTCATTTGTTTGGCAATACTGTTACACATCCGTGCATGCTGTTGTCAGTCAGTAGTCTGGTTTCCTAACCTGCATCTATCAATTGCTTTGTTTTGTCTCCATGAAGTCAAGGAACAGCATTAATGTTCTTGGTTTTTCCAAGCATCTATTCACGCAAAACTTTAAAAATTGATCTCCGTCACAATATTTACCATAAATAAAAACTATATTTCAAACCCATACAATTTAGAAAATTACAACAAAAGCAAGTGGTATATACATGTACTACCTTCAAATCATGTAACTTTGAAACCTAGAGGAGTACATTCAGAAATTCAAATAATCCATATAAAGCCGAAAACACGGTATACAGTATTTCTATTTATTTTCTCTATCTGTGTCTATTTGCCTCTTTTATACAAAAAAATATTTCAAAGGGAATTATATCAATACCTTTAAAGAACTAATTAAGCTACTGGGTGAGTTTTCATGTAAAATCTATATGAGGGTACAGCTTTAACAATCATTGAAAACGGGTCCTTTTTTCATCTATCGCCACCACGACATTATCCAAGCGTACAACTTAGATCTTGCTACATTATGACCCACAGTACACACTCTTTTAGAAAATGAAAGAAAATCTAAACAAAAAAATTATTTTAACTCACCTAATTTGTGTGAAACGTAGCAGTTTAGTAAAATATTTATCCATTTTGTGTGTAAAATAACATTACCATTATCATCATCATTTAATATAGGTTTTCCCGACCAATTTCGCAAATATTCGTTTCAAATCATCTTCAATTCATCGTGTTCATACCCGACATATTCACGTTTTACTCATCCTACGTTTATTTTTTGGCATTTGGTTTAGATCCACATGAGTCTATTCGTTTTCATTTTTGCTCATTCGATTTAGCACTTTCTGCATCTAAAATATTAAAAGGGAAACGACTCAGACAAGATGCCAAGTAATTTGTTTTAACTTTTCCACAAGTTTAATTCTAGTCTAGTTTGTTTAGTTTTAACGTATCCGTCTTTAACCCGAAGAAGTAAAATATAAGTTAGCAATATACATGTATAATATAAAATTATACATTTGCGGAAGTAAAGATACAAACAATAAAACTTTGGCAATATTAAACTTAGGTTTTCCCGCTTTTTATCGCGTATACAAATAGTTTTTGTATGTTTTTACTTGTTACTTTTAGCTTTCTTATCTTCTGTATTTAATTGAAATCTGTGTTTATGTTATATCTCTGTATTTTTTGCTTTTTTTTTCCTAACTGGTTTTTTCTTTTTGATGTGTTAAAAAAGCGGGAAAGAGCAATCAATTTGGTTATTTTGTTGCTGCTTTTTTGTGGCAGGATTTTGTTAGAAAAGTTCTCATTTACTTAATCAATTTGGAATAAGGAACTGCATAATTCCAAAGAACTCAACCGTTTTCGAATTTGTTCGCTTATATTCCATAAATACTTGCCTAATAGTGAATTCGAATGGCCAAACTGGCACAACTGGAAGCTCGAGCGAATTTGAATGACCCAATGTGAAATTGCAATGTCTCATTCTTGAAATTGAATTGTTGCAAAATGCAGTCGGATGCATAGAGATTGAAATTGAACAATCTATTTTAGTTAATTGAAATGTTGATCAAAAACGTGCATCCATCCTCATTTGGCCGCAAATCTATTAAACTGACCGGGGAAACCTATATTAAAAGTATAGTTCTAGATTAGCTATATATGCAAGTACATACATGTTATTATGTCTAATACATTATACTGCCATCAGCAAACATAATCAAAGAAAATGATTTTGACGATTTAAAAAAAAAATAATGTCAATAGAGAACAAAAGAGGTTCAATTGTGGATCCTTGAGGGATGGCATATGGATTTTGTTTAGAGAGAAGACTCGTAAAGACAAATAATTATAATACCATGGTTAATAGTACCAAAAGCATTAGAAAGGTTAAACAAATATTCCAAGTGTACTAAGTGCTGAATTAATATTAGTAGTCACTTTATCAATTGAGTGATAGCGTGCGATGTTGAGTTATTTTCCCGTCAACAAAATTGATATTAGATATATTATATTAAAAAGTATAATACCTTTTTTTTATGCCTACTTTTACGCTATTCCATGCAATACATTCTGTACACGATCTAGGGGCAGTAACGTTTGTTTCTTTGTGAAAATGCATTTGTCGAATGGCTGTCGAATGGCTGCCCCTTGCACCATTAATGTAATTTATTTAATTAATAATGTTTTGCATACAGAAGCATGTCAAAATGGTTAAGTACAGCGTTTTAAAGCAAAATAGTGAGAGAGAAAAATCGAAACAAAAAACTAATGTGTGGCTTTTAACAAATCTTTTAACTTGATAAATATCAATGATTGGGCTTTATATTTTGTGTGTGATAGATCGTTTTACAAATATGTGACGTCACACTGCACGCGCGTTGGTAAGGGATTCCCTTGGTTTCCGGTTTCTGTTAACAATGACTAAACAATGTACAAATGTAGAACGATATACAACAGTAAACTGAACTATTGGCATGCCATTGGTGATTAGAAACTGACATGACTGATTACAATGTCACGTCACACCTGGTGATACATCTTGACTGAGTAGTGGTCAGCCACTGCCAGCTGCCCATCTGATGTGAATGTGATTCCGCAGGGACAGTGCAGACCCTGTGCAATGCACTTGAGAAAGCCACCTTGAGGGTCATAGTGGTGGATATGACCCATGTTATTACCTTTTTGCATTGCAACATAGATACCTGAGCTATCAGTGTACACACCGCTGCAGTACTGTACTGGTTGACCATTGATGGTGGGTTTGATGGTGTGCCGTGTAGTACCATTGCCATCAGCAACATTTACTGTCTGTGAGGATGAACTGATGACAATTATATCATTGCTGTCTACAGCCAGATAGTAAGGTGCAACCTGGACTGGTATGGTACGTAGGAGCTCACCATCAGTGGGGCTGTGTTCAGTCAACACCAGCCTCTTGACATCACATACTACGATGGTACCATCATTCTTGACAGCTACACCGTAGAGGTTAACTGCGGTCTTACCAACCTCACTCGGTGGCACTGTTGGGAACTCGTAGGCCAGCGTGTTGTCGCTGTTGAACACCTTCATACGGGATGCGCCGACCTCAACAACCACCAAACGATTGTTGGTGCATGTACATGCGATGCAGAGTGGACCTGTAGGAGTCATGATGTCAAAACAAACAAACGAAAATTATGCATTTATTGCACAATCCTTTCAAAACAGACATTCTTGAAAGAGTAAAAACTGCATTAAACAAATGTCTGTCAAAAAATACATTGTTAAGATTTGGTACACATGCTTGAGAAATCACAGCGTCTTATAATTCATCTTGCATGATCTTGTTATGTTTGGTGTTTATTTATGCCCCAGATTGTGGGGCATAACATGCTTCACCGTGATTTATCTTTCTGTGTGAATAATGTGCGATATAGAATTTTAAGAAAGGACTTCCATGCATAAGCATACACTGCAAAAACTGTGTTTAGCACGTGCACACTTTTTTAAAAGCTTTATTGCAATAAAGTGTTTACATGCTAAACATGTTTAGCATGAAGATAGATAGTGTTTAGTCATTAAACATCCATGTTTAGAAATTGGACACGGGTGTTTAGCTGCTAAACATGTTTAATGTTAGCAAAATAAATCTGTTTACTTGGTAAACACAGGTTTTGAAGTGTAAACCCGCATATACTGATGATTACGCAAAAATATTTATTTCATCAAATTCACAGTATTTATGTTGTTTTTTTAGGTAACTATCAGATGTTTTTTTCTTGGACTTTGAAATTTTGTTTTTATGGAATATACAAGTACATGTGTGTACATTAACCATAACCACCCCGAGTCCATCAAAATCCATTTCCTGTTTTGGAGGATTTTAGCGGATTCAGGATACCTTCATATTGAACCAACTGGAGGAGTGTGATGAATTGAGGATTTTAAGTCTAGCGTTACTGCAGGAGTGTGATGGATTCAGGATACAGAAATTTAGGTGATAGACTGTGATGGACTCTATGGAGAAACGCACTGCAATCTTTTTCATGCCACCTAGGTATCCTGAATCCGTCAAAGTCCATCAAACTTTTGCTGGTGGACTCAGGAGTATGATGGACTCAGGATCTCTCCAGAATGCATACTGGTAGAGTCTGATGGACTCAGGACACCAGCAGTTTTTGCAAACCAAAATTAGTGGACTGTGGCGGATTCAGGATACTTTCTAGTAAAACCCGTGAGGGAGTTAGGGTTAAGATTAAAAAATCTTTAAATGTCATGAATATTAACTTATTTAATAGATCATTATTCTGTTTCAAATTTACAGAGAATATTACTAGTGAAGAGCGAAGGGAAATTTTTTAAAGTGCATCATTTCGCAGATGGCATGTAATTTTTACTTACATCCTTGCATCGGGATTGTGCTTTTCTGTTTGCCATCGATGCTGCAGATCACAACTCGTTTGTTGTGGTAGTCAGTCAATGCAATCTCATCAGGTTGACGAGCAGCAATGCCCCAAGCCCCACTGAACTCTCCTGGACCGCTTCCCTGTCTACCAAACTCCCCACACAGCTCCCACTTGCCTTCCATCACCACCTTACCTAGATTGATCTTACCAATCCCCCAACTCTGCTTGAACTTCAGAAATGACAGCCCGTCATCAACTCTAGGAATAGCCTGACCGGCCAACAGTTTCAAGTCTTTGCTGATTGTAGGATAGAGTGACAGGAAGTCACTATCCGATGCAGTCCTTGTCACCTCTTTAGCTGTATCTAGTGAAAACTGAAACCTCTCCACAGCCAAGCTCGCGGTTTTCTCACATTCTTCCAGTTTCTGCTCACGATCCGATTGAAAGTTTTTGATGTCGTCAAGGATGCTATTTTCTTGGGCCGTGAGCTCTGATCGTATCTTAGCTGCTCTGTCTTGAACTTCTTTCTTGACTTTCTTAATTGTGAGATTTAAATTTGTTTTCAGTCTTGAGACTTTTTCTCGTGATTTTTCGATTTCCTTCATTGAGTTTTCAAGTGGAGAAAACAGAACAGCCAACGATTGCTTGTACGTCGATGAAGCCAGATTCATGTCAATGTACGCGTGTTCTGGCTTACAGTGGTCAACGACGGTACAATCTCGGCAAATCAACACATCACATGTCGTGCAAAAGAACCTTGCTGCTTCACCCTCGTGGATCGAACATTTTTTTGGATGTTGTTTCTGAGGTTTCTTTGTCAGTGTAACCTTTCCCTCACGAATGTCCTTCAGTGGAGTCACCTTGTGATTAGATGTTGCTGCGAATCGAAGATGCATTTTGCTACAGGCTGAGCACACATTCTGGTCGCAGTCCAGACATCTATGCGTTGCCTCATTGGCTTCCTCACAAATACCACACAAAATACCAGCATCACCCAAGCTCACTACCTTCTCCTGAAGTACAATCTCCTCAACCAAACCGATTAGATGAAAGTTGGTTTTCAGACCCTGCACCCCCGTCTCTGGAAGCTTCGTCTCCTGTCGACACACAGGGCAAGGAATCTCTGTACAGCCCTGGTGCTTCGTGCTGTGGTATTTTAGCAGACATTGCTCACAGAAACTGTGGAGGCATTCTAATATCTTAGGGCGTTCGTATCTCTTGTGACATATGCAGCACTCCAGATGCTGTCTGCTAATAGTCTCTAGAGCTAAACTTATTGCAGGGCCGGTCGCCATTTTGTTTTGTCTGGAAAAAAGAAAAAGAATGTGTTCATGTATTTAATAATAGGTATCGACAGCCAGAGCTATAGATGTGAATTTAAAAGAAATGACAAAAATCACCCTCTTACTAAAACTGCGCATTCCTCTTTAAACTACATGTATCATCATTTTTCCCATTGTCCACCAATCCGTTATGGAAAATGCTGAGAATTTATAAGTAACTTACATCCTATCTTGAAAGCCATGCAAGTTGTTATAAAAAAAATTAAATCAAATGCCATACATATTAATATTCAGGGATTAAGATGTGGTTCGATCGAGGTCATGTACCGGTATCATGCACGTTTGACCTTTGATTTTCTCCGCTGTTGTTAGAGTCCATAGCAGGCATCAATGGGAAGACAGTCCAGATGATAAATTGTGAGGAACTACATCTATCGTTTGGCGAAATTATTTGAGCACAATCGGTGTGTAACTCAAGATATGGGGGTGGTCATGAGTATTGCCACCAGTTGTCACAAAATGTGTTCATCACAAAATGTACAGATATGCAATAAACTAACCACAGATATATAGCTACTATCAAAACAAGTATTACATTACACTACATATTAAAATATGTTAAAATCCAGATTATGTACAATGGAAATAAGCACTTGTTAACTTGTTAGCATTTTTGCACTGTCCTAAAATATTGTACACCGACAACACACCGACAACAAGCACAGCACCGACAACACACACAAAACGTAATCTAAGGTACAGTACATGTATACACACGGTCACGGTGCCCATCGTCAATGATTGTGCTTGACTTAATTGAGCCTGGCTGGGTTTAATAATGATTTCTTTTGTGAAAATGAAATTTGTTTTTACGCAAAAATATATCTCTAATCCAAAAAACAGCGTCAGGTTGCACAATTCTTTCCCATTTTCTAATTGACCGAAACATTAATAATATCTTTGCTCACTTTTTGTTATTGGTCATTCAGTCCTTGAAGCTACACGGAAGTACATGTACATGTACAAAGTCGACATAGAATGCTACATGATGAAGCGCGCCCTCAAGACGGCTCCTACTATTCACCGACAACACACCAACAACACGCACAGCACCGACAACACACCGACAACACATCCAAAACGTATTCTATATTGACCAAAAAGGTATAGCACTGTAATATACACGATACAAAAGAGTGTTATTGTGCTTGAGGTTACATTTCTTTTGTAAAAATGATGTTTTTTTCACGCGAAAAAATATCTCTAACTAGCACGGTCGTTGGCCGCCATCTTGCCTTCGCGCGGAGTTGGCCTATACCATTTTATGTACGGGTGTGCATAAAATGAAATTATCATGTCATACACAACAGAGGGCGCCCTGTACGGTTTTATGCTGAATTAAAGTACGTTGGAATGAAAGGTGAGATTTGATATGACTTAATTGTCCTATTACATGTAAGTAGTATGAGAGGAGCACGAACCACATGTTGAGTGAGGCGGTTCGGAGGCGGTTCCTCCAAACCGGTTCATTTGGCGGAGGGAGGGTGACAGTGGCGACATTTGAAGGAGGGAGGAGGGTTGGAGGGTGGAGGGTTGGAGGACGAACCACATGATCGAGGAGGCGGTTCGGAGGCGGTTCCTCCAAACCGGTTTGGAAGAGGGTTGGAGGGTGAAGGGTTGGAGGGTTGGAGGGTTGGAGGGTTGGAGGGTGGAGGGTATAGTGGTGCAGGGGTGGAAGGGGTGGTGAGGGAGAAGTGTTGATAGTTGCTACGAAGGGGTAAATCATTTTCCATTAGCAACGGAAAGGAGACATAGGTTTATTTGGAGAACAAGTTTAAACTGCAAGTTACTTCCTAACATGAGTATTCTTTAAAAATATAAATACTTAAAAAAACCAAAAAACGTATACAATATTTACAGGTTATCTAGTTCTTCAATATATTTTGTAGTACAAACTTAGACTAAGTGAATTATAATGTACACCATCGGGTTGAGAGAAGCAAGAGTACATGTACATGTACAGTGTTTTTACTATAAACAGGGTGTGTATATATAGTACATGTCCAGACAACGTAATTTGGACTGGTCGGGCTATGAAAAACCCCGACTGGTATATAGACTGATTACAATCCATTAACCTTGAAAAGGGTCCACTAAATATACGTCGCGTGTGTACTACGTTTATAGGCTTAAGTTTAATACGGTTAACATACGGACTTCCTCCGTCAGACAACATAATTGACACTGGTCACTGTTGCAAAACGCCTAGGCTTAAACGTGGTGATATATAAATTATTAATTAAATAACCTTTTTCTTTTCTTTTTTATTATTAATTGTTACCACTAACGGAAAACAATTAATAGAAGCATCTGCAGACAGACTAATTGAGTACCTTACATCCGTAGTGTATAAAAAAACCGAGGCAAAAGTGAAGCTCGTCATTCCGCCACCAAAATGTCGCAAGACAATTATTTCCGCAGTGTCTCGCCGGATCCGACTCCATCACAACTTGATCGCATTTCTCGGATGGAAGAGGAAGCGAGGTGGTCAAACACTGGTAAGTCACATTTCCTTTTTTACATATTTTGTGTGTGTTTTTTTTGTTGCTTAGTTATATTAAGTAATTGAAATAACAATTGATTCGAGGTTTATTATTTTACACTTGGCACAACACGTTTACAAACGTTCACATGGTTATGTACCGTTTGCTCTCGAGGCCGTCAGTTGGAGTCGAGCCGAGTATTTTAAAAAATAGTGAGAAATCCTGCCAGGTTTGGATCAGAGTTTACAAGGTAAAGCCGATGATTTTGCTCACCTCTGTTCAAAAACAAGAAATGGGGCGGGAAACTATTACGAAGAGCAGCTTTTTACACTATACTAAGAGTGTGTTAAACTGTAAGAAAAAGACAACACTAAATAAATACAAACATAGAAGGTATATACATTATAACATTATTGCTTTATTGACATCATCTCTCTCTGAAACACAGTTCTTTGATTAGTCTTTATACGTTTGATTTCACTCCACATTTTCCCAGTTTCTTCTTTGGCCTCGTCTAACCAGTCTAGATAGGTGGCATTGTCTTCCAACTCAGAACTGGACTTATCCCTATATGATAATTCATCATCATCATAATTTTGTTCTGTTTCGGATTCTGAATCATCTTCATCGACATCTTCGTCGTCATCATCATCATCGTCACCGTCATCATCATCATCATCATTTTCTATCTCCGTTTCGGATTCCGAATCATCTCCATCCACATCTTCGTCGTCATCATCTTTGTCATCATGTTCTACTTCCGTTTTGGATTCTAAATCATCATCATCGACATCTTCGTCATCATCATCATATTCTACTTCCGTTTTGGATTCTAAATCATCATCATCGACATCTTCGTCATCGTCATCATATTCTACCGCCGTTTCGGATTCCGAATCATCTTCCTCGACATCTTCATTTTCCGTCTCTGTTTTGGGTTCAGATTTATCTTCCTCGACATCTTCGTCTTCATCTTGAGTAGATTCAGTTTCCCAGTTTTTAAAATCGGAATCTCCAAATCTACGCTTTTTTAAATCGGGTTTATAATTATCCTTTTCAGAATTGTCAAGATCATCAACTTCATTTATTTTAATTACCTCTTCAGCATGGACAGTTTCTACATGCCTCCGTAGGTTCGATCTCCGTCCAAAGTTTTTGTCACACTGGTGGCAAGCGTACGGTTTGACAGCACTAGTAATAACATTCATGTTTACTCTTTGAAGAATATTGTCCGAATGGGAAGAAACGGGGAAAATCGTTTAATATAATCCTTTTGCTCATTCCTTCCTCTTTTTCTTGCTCTTTATTGCTCCTTTTATTGCTCTTTATTGCTCTTTCTTGCTCTTTCTTAAACTTTCTTGCTCCTTTCTTGCTCATTTTCTGCTCTTTATTGCTCTTTATTGCTCTTTCTTGCTCTTTCTTGCTCATTTTCTGCTCTTTATTGCTCTTTATTGCTCTTTATTGCTCTTTATTGCTCTTTTTCTGCTCTTTCTTGCTCCTTTTCTGCTCTTTCTTGCTCTTTCTTGCTCTTTCTTGCTCTTCCTTGCTCTTTCTTGCTCTTTCTTGCTCTTTCTTGCTCTTTCTTGCTCTTTCTTGCTCTTTCTTGCTCATTTTCTGCTCTTTATTGCTCTTTCTTGCTCTTTCTTGCTCTTTCTTGCTCTTTTTCTGCTCTTTCTTGCTCTTTCTTGCTCCTTTTCTGCTCTTTATTGCTCTTTATTGCTCTTTTTTTTTGCTCTTTCTTGCTCTTTCTTGCTCTTTCTTGCTCTTTCTTGCTCTTTCTTGCTCATTTTCTGCTCTTTATTGCTCTTTATTGCTCTTTATTGCTCTTTTTCTGCTCTTTCTTGCTCCTTTTCTGCTCTTTCTTGCTCTTTCTTGCTCTTTCTTGCTCTTTCTTGCTCTTTCTTGCTCTTTCTTGCTCTTTCTTGCTCTTTCTTGCTCTTTCTTGCTCATTTTCTGCTCTTTATTGCTCTTTCTTGCTCTTTGTTGCTCTTTCTTGCTCTTTTTCTGCTCTTTCTTGCTCTTTCTTGCTCTTTCTTGCTCTTTCTTGCTCTTTCTTGCTCCTTTTCTGCTCTTTATTGCTCTTTATTGCTCTTTTGTTTTGCTCTTTCTTGCTCATTCTTGCTCATTTTCTGCTCTTTATTGCTCTTTCTTGCTCTTTCTTGCTCTTTATTGCTCTTTTTCTGCTCTTTCTTGCTCTTTCTTGCTCTTTCTTGCTCCTTTTCTGCTCTTTAATGCTCTTTTCTTGCTCTTTCTTGCTCTTTCTTGCTCATTTTCTGCTCTTTATTGCTCTTTATTGCTCTTTTTCTGCTCTTTCTTGCTCTTTCTTGCTCTTTATTGCTCTTTTTCTGCTCTTTTCTTGCTCTTTCTTGCTCATTCTTGCTCATTTTCTGCTCTTTATTGCTCTTTATTGCTCTTTTTCTGCTCTTTCCTTGCAATAAAGAGCAATAAAGAGCAGAAAAGGAGCAAGAAAGAGCAAGAAAGAGCAAACAAACCCAGAAAAAGAGCAAGAAAGAGCAAGAAAGAGCAATAAAGAGCAATAAAGAGCAGAAAATAAGCAAGAAAGAGCAAGAAAGAGCAATAAAGAGCAATAAAGAGCAGAAAATGAGCAAGAATGAGCAAGAAAGAGCAAGAAAGAGCAATAAAGAGCAGAAATTGAGCAAGAAAGAGCAAGAAAGAGCAAGAAAAGAGCAGTAAAGAGCAGAAAAGGAGCAAGAAAGAGCAAGAAAGAGCAGAAAAAGAGCAAGAAAGAGCAAGAAAGAGCAAACAAACCCAGAAAAAGAGCAAGAAAGAGCAAGAAAGAGCAATAAAGAGCAATAAAGAGCAGAAAATAAGCAAGAAAGAGCAAGAAAGAGCAATAAAGAGCAATAAAGAGCAGAAAATGAGCAAGAATGAGCAAGAAAGAGCAAGAAAGAGCAATAAAGAGCAGAAATTGAGCAAGAAAGAGCAAGAAAGAGCAAGAAAAGAGCAGTAAAGAGCAGAAAAGGAGCAAGAAAGAGCAAGAAAGAGCAGAAAAAGAGCAAGAAAGAGCAAGAAAGAGCAAGAAAGAGCAATAAAGAGCAGAAAATGAGCAAGAATGAGCAAGAATGAGCAAGAAAGAGCAAAAAAAGGGCAATAAAGAGCAATAAAGAGCAGAAAAGGAGCAAGAAAGAGCAAGAAAGAGCAAGAAAGAGCAAGAAAGAGCAGAAAAAGAGCAAGAAAGAGCAACAAAGAGCAAGAAAGAGCAAGAAAGAGCAGAAAATGAGCAAGAATGAGCAAGAAAGAGCAAGAAAGAGCAAGAAAGAGCAAGAAAGAGCAAGAAAGAGCAAGAAAGAGCAAGAAAGAGCAAGAAAGAGCAGAAAAGGAGCAAGAAAGAGCAGACAAAGAGCAAGAAAGAGCAATAAAGAGCAATAAAGAGCAATAAAGAGCAATAAAGAGCAGAAAATGAGCAAGAAAGAGCAAGAAAGAGCAAGAAAGAGCAATAAAGAGCAGAAAATGAGCAAGAAAGGAGCAAGAAAATTTAAGAAAGAGCAAGAAAGAGCAATAAAGAGCAATAAAAGGAGCAATAAAGAGCAAGAAAAAGAGGAAGGAATGAGCAAAAGGATTATATTAAACGATTTTCCCCGTTTCTTCCCATTCGGACAATATTCTTCAAAGAGTAAACATGAATGTTATTACTAGTGCTGTCAAACCGTACGCTTGCCACCAGTGTGACAAAAACTTTGGACGGAGATCGAACCTACGGAGGCATGTAGAAACTGTCCATGCTGAAGAGGTATTTAAAATAAATGAAGTTGATGATCTTGACAATTCTGAAAAGGATAATTATAAACCCGATTTAAAAAAGCGTAGATTTGGAGATTCCGATTTTAAAAACTGGGAAACTGAATCTACTCAAGATGAAGACGAAGATGTCGAGGAAGATAAATCTGAACCCAAAACAGAGACGGAAAATGAAGATGTCGAGGAAGATGATTCGGAATCCGAAACGGCGGTAGAATATGATGACGATGACGAAGATGTCGATGATGATGATTTAGAATCCAAAACGGAAGTAGAATATGATGATGATGACGAAGATGTCGATGATGATGATTTAGAATCCAAAACGGAAGTAGAATATGATGACAAAGATGATGACGACGAAGATGTGGATGGAGATGATTCGGAATCCGAAACGGAGATAGAAAATGATGATGATGATGATGTCGGTAACGATGATGATGATGACGACGAAGATGTCGATGAAGATGATTCAGAATCCGAAACAGAACAAAAATATGATGATGATGAATTATCATATAGGGATAAGTCCAGTTCTGAGTTGGAAGACAATGCCACCTATCTAGACTGGTTAGACGAGGCCAAAAAAGAAACTGGGAAAATGTGGAGTGACAAATATGAAAAGTACGTAAACCGGGCTATGGAAGAAGATCGGGCCAAGGAAAAAGCCGACAGAAAGACTCTCTGGGCAGTCAAGCGAATTTTTGTCAACAACTACAAGGATTTTTTGTCAAGTTACCTACATCTAAAAGAGAATGAGACTCATCAAGATATTGTGGAAGACTTTGAAGAAAAAATAAATAAAGGTATGGCAGTTAACAGAGCCCTGAACAGAGTAATACCTAAAGACCTGGCCAAATTTGACGGACTGTTTCAACAAGATGATTAAAGATGTAGTTTAAGAATGTCAATGGTAGTTGTCTTAATAACCTAGTATTGCCTAGAACAAACTTATATTTATAAAATACTCCCCTCTGTTAGTGGCTTTTAGTTGCAAAGATAAGTTGCAAAACAAAACAAAACAAAATATTTGAACAAGGACAAATCAAAACAGTGTTTCACAGAATAATGATGGAAATAAAGCAACAGTGTTATAATGTCTATACCTTCTCTGTTCGTATTGTCTGTTTTGTTTGCTATTTTAGACTAATAGTTTACAAAAGACTACTGTATTAAACAATGATCTTGTTCCTTTGGTAAAACAAATAACTAATATATAAAATAGTCACCTCTGTTAGTCATTCTTACAGTAATCCATAATGGTTATTCATACTACATGTATTACGTTACAAAGATTGGGGAATAAAATCAAACGTATAAAGACTAATCAAAGAACTGTGTTTCAGAGAGAGATGATGTCAATAAAGCAATAATGTTATAATGTATATACTTTCTATGTTTGTATTTATTTAGTGTTGTCTTTTTCTTACAGTTTAACACACTCTTAGTATAGTGTAAAAAGCTGCTCTTCGTAATAGTTTCCCGCTCCATTTCTTGTTTTTGAACAGAGGTGAGCAAAATCATCGGCTTTACCTTGTAAACTCTGATCCAAACCTGGCAGGATTTCTCACTATTCTTTAAAATACTCGGCTCGACTCCAACTGACGGCCTCGAGAGCAATAACCCAAACGGTACATAACCATGTGAACGTTTGTAAACGTGTTGTGCCAAGTGTAAAATAATAAACCTCGAATCAATTGTTATTTCAATTACTTAATATAACTAAGCAACAAAAAAAACACACACAAAATATGTAAAAAAGGAAATGTGACTTACCAGTGTTTGACCACCTCGCTTCCTCTTCCATCCGAGAAATGCGATCAAGTTGTGATGGAGTCGGATCCGGCGAGACACTGCGGAAATAATTGTCTTGCGACATTTTGGTGGCGGAATGACGAGCTTCACTTTTGCCTCGGTTTTTTTATACACTACGGATGTAAGGTACTCAATTAGTCTGTCTGCAGATGCTTCTATTAATTGTTTTCCGTTAGTGGTAACAATTAATAATAAAAAAGAAAAGAAAAAGGTTATTTAATTAATAATTTATATATCACCACGTTTAAGCCTAGGCGTTTTGCAACAGTGACCAGTGTCAATTATGTTGTCTGACGGAGGAAGTCCGTATGTTAACCGTATTAAACTTAAGCCTATAAACGTAGTACACACGCGACGTATATTTAGTGGACCCTTTTCAAGGTTAATGGATTGTAATCAGTCTATATACCAGTCGGGGTTTTTCATAGCCCGACCAGTCCAAATTACGTTGTCTGGACATGTACTATATATACACACCCTGTTTATAGTGAAAACACTGTACATGTACATGTACTCTTGCTTCTCTCAACCCGATGGTGTACATTATAATTCACTTAGTCTAAGTTTGTACTACAAAATATATTGAAGAACTAGATAACCTGTAAATATTGTATACGTTTTTTTGTTTTTTTAAAGTATTTATATTTTTAAAGAATACTCATGTTAGGAAGTAACTTGCAGTTTAAACTTGTTCTCCAAGTAAACCTATGTCTCCTTTCCGTTGCTAATGGAAAATGATTTACCCCTTCGTAGCAACTATCAACACTTCTCCCTCACCACCCCCTCCACCCCTGCACCACTATACCCTCCACCCTCCAACCCTCCAACCCTCCAACCCTTTTCATGCGCGGATCCAGGGGGGGGGGGGGGGGGGGGGGCGCACCCGGCGCGCGCCCCCCCTAAAAAAATCTCGAGAAGATTGAGAAGATCTCGGCGTTGGGGTTTCGCGCCTCCTGCGCTCCCATATCTTCTCCCAATATATTATGTTGACAATTTTTGGCGCCCCCTCTAACCGAAATTCCTGGATCCGCCCCTGCCTGAGTTTTCCAAACCGGTTTGGAGGAACCGCCTCCGAACCGCCTCCTCGATCATGTGGTTCGTCCTCCAACCCTCCACCCTCCAACCCTCCTCCCTCCTTCCTCCTTCAAATGTCGCCACTCACCCTCCCTCCGCCAAACCAAAGAATACTCATGTTAGGAAGTAACTTGCAGTTTAAACTTGTTCTCCAAATAAACCTATGTCTCCTTTCCGTTGCTAATGGAAAATGATTTACCCCTTCGTAGCAACTATCAACACTTCTCCCTCACCACCCCTTCCACCCCTGCACCACTATACCCTCCACCCTCCAACCCTCCAACCCTCCAACCCTCCAACCCTTCACCCTCCAACCCTCTTCCAAACCGGTTTGGAGGAACCGCCTCCGAACCGCCTCCTCGATCATGTGGTTCGTCCTCCAACCCTCCACCCTCCAACCCTCCTCCCTCCTTCCTCCTTCAAATGTCGCCACTCACCCTCCCTCCGCCAAACCGCCTCCGCGCGAACCGCCTCACTCAACATGTGGTTCGTGCTCCTCTCATACTACTCATGTAATATGATTTTTAATATGGGGAGACAACATTATTATACTAGTAGGCCATGTCATATCAAAACTCACCTTTCAATCCAACTAACTTTAATTCAGCATAAAACCGTACAGGGCGCCCTCTGTTGTGTATGACATGGTAATTTCATTTTCTGTACATAAAATGGTATAGGCCAACTCCGCGCGAAGGCAAGATGGCGGCCAACGACCGTGCTAGTTAGAGATATTTTTTCGCGTGAAAAAAACATCATTTTTACAAAAGAAATGTAACCTCAAGCACAATAACACTCTTTCGTATCGTGCATATTGCAGTGCTATACCTTTTTGGTCAATATATAATACGTTTTGGATGTGTTGTCGGTGTGTTGTCGGTGCTGTGCGTGTTGTCGGTGTGTTGTCAATGAATAGTAGGACCGCTCAAGACAAAGTTTTTTTCCAGCGCAACGTGCGCGAGGCCGAGGGCGCAGCGCCACGGTGTTTATTGGTACGGGTGCACTGGCACTGATTGTGTGGGCACGATCTACCACTAATTAACTACATTTTCTCATTGTCACACATCAGAAAAGTGCCATTATAGACTGCACTCGTTCACAACCACACATCTCACTAAATAGTGGTGTTACTTCAAACTATCTTATTAGTACCGGTATTGTCTTTTCGCAATGCAAACCTTTAAATCTCATCTAAACTGATATGACACCATGAATATAATATTTAATACACGTTCTAAAATTAATCTAATGTTCCTTAAAATACCTCCATGCTTACACTCTTCCTTTTCATGGTTCTCGTCTTTAGAACCTGAGCCTTTAGACACAGCTTTAGGAACAAAGTCGTCTGTGGGCTGCTTCCGTCAAATCTGCTTACAACCAAAAATATCTCATCTCATGTTGCGTACCGTAACTTCTTCCCCATTTTGTCTTAATTATGTTGTCTTGCCTCCTCCGCAATTATGTTCCCCTTTTTATTTTTCAATATTTTCTTATTTGCTTATTTCTTTTTTATCATTGATCATATTTTCCCCTTCATTTACTTTTTTTTGTCAGTCATTGTCTTGTTTGTTTGTTTGTTGGGGCGTTTCCTAAAAATTCTTTGCTTTACCTGCACATCGCCCTTGAAAAACGGATTGGTTCCTTTGACGAGCTGTATTCCCAGCACTATATAGTAGAGGGGGACCACCCCCCCCCCCCCCCCCCCCTCTCTTGTCCCTATATCCTGTACATACATCCCCCTATATATTTTAAAGGGATTACTGAGATTTCGGCAATGGTTGAAAATACCTGACTATTTTTAAACACTTCCCCCTATTTATTAAATTAAGTTACACCTCATTATTTTGTTTGGCAATACTGTTACACATTCCGTACATGCTGTTGTCAGTCAGTAGTCTGGTTTCCTAACCTGCATCTATCAATTGCTCTGTTTTGTCTGAACGAAGTCAAGGAACAGCATTAATGTTCTTTGATTTTCCCAGCATCTATTCACGCAAAACTTTAAACATTGATCTCCGTCACAATATTTACCATAAATATAAACTATATTTCAAACCCATAGGGGGGGGGGGGGGGCCTACAATTTAGAAAATTACAACAAAAGCAAATGGTGTATACTACCTTCAAATCATGTAACTTTGGAACCTAGAGAAGTAAGTACATTCAGAAATTCAAAAAGTCTCTATGAAGCCAAAAACACGGTATATATAGGTTTTCCCGGACAATATCGCTAAATGTGCAAATAAGTTTGTAACTGGTGCATTCGTTTTCGTGCGAAATAGTATGAACGTTCACATTCCCGTTTTCTATTTAACAATAATTATTGATAATTCGTTTTTGCATAATGGTGCATCCAGTCGTAGGAAATCAGCGCACGATTTCCCGAATGTGCACTAAATTTAGTATATTGATACTTCATTTTAGCGCGAATTTGAATGCACACCCGCAATCATGTTTTCCTTTTAATTCATCAACAATCAATTTCGCTAAATGTGCAGCCGATTTTCTACGTATTTGTATGCCTGGTCAAGAGTTGGAATCCATTTATGTTTTATCAAAAGTAACATATGCGAAATAAAACCAGGTGGTCTCGATCGTCTTTGAAACATACCAAATAAATGCTATATACCCCTAAAGTTGAAGAACAAAAATCTGTATTTGCTCTGCATTTGCCACGATCGCATCATATAGCTAGATTGTACTTTATGCCCCTACAATTTTCCAATAATGGCTGCAAGAGGGAGATACAGACGATTCTCGGACGCTGATCGAAATCGTCTCATCCATGCCTTTGAGGCTGACGACGCGGACTACTTAGATGTAGCGAATAGACTGGACATCAACCACTCATGTCTTGGTGGACAGTTCATTGACGGATAGACAATTGAACTGATAAAAATGATAAAGATGCCATTAACAAAAACAACATAACCTCCATCCTGCAAATTCATCTATAGCATTAGGCCTTATGAGATGGAGCCTGCATTATCCTCCAGTGGCAAAACCCCAAACGGACTCATTCCTGCAAATTCATTTGATGCATCGACTTGCAAGTGACCTCATTCCTGCAAAATCCTGCAATTTGCAAAGAGGATTTTGGAGGATTTGGGATGGTTAGGGTTAAAATACATTTAAGATAAAGAGCCAACACATTAATGACCTTATTAGTCTCACAATACATTGATTTATTAATGATTTAATTCAAGTTGTATCGTGAGTTGTACAGCTATACATACATTGTACTTTTTTTAATTGAATGCTGAACATGCGAATTTAAATTATAACAAATGAAAACGATCAGGCCGTGATACAGTGATAAATCAATTTGCTGCGAAATAGATTGCACAATCCTAATAATCGGCCACGCATACGTCAAACCGAAAGCCCAATCGTGTGTTTGTAATCGTTTAAAGATGGACTACAACGGAATAATGATAAAGGCTGTGTTGCTGTTTTTGTTCGAGAAATGTATAATGATTACTAATATATCATTAGTATTCAATAAAACTTGTTCCTTCATGCAAAAAAAAAATATTGATCGGCGTTCTACGACCCAGAAAAACTCAGTTTCAGCAAAAGCCCTTAACTCATGAGTAATTCATACTTTGTGTGTGACGTACTACCCATGACGATTTACTCGGGTCGATCGTGTGCGTGCATTTTTACCGTACAATGCAATGCGGAATAACATGCGGGCAAGCTAGGCTATATTTTGGTACAACTATTTGAAAACGCATACATAATACACACGGAATAACATGGTGTCTTTTGTTTACTCTCGGTTGCTCATGGGTAGTACGTCATCACTTTTCGCTGGTTTACAAGTCCGCTGGTACTATATCGTGGATTTCATTGTGGTTCTCAGTGGATCTTTGCCGGGAACCAGTACAGGGCGGGACATTTCAAAATCGAAGAATCGAGGTCTAATTTTTTCGGTCAAATTGCAACAAAATTATTTTAGAGAAAAACATGACCGTAACAAGTGTTACCTGAACACAACATAAACAAGGTCCGATAATAAATTTAATGTGTGAGTTTTCGTTGTAGCCCATCTTTAAATGAAACGCTAAGCACATTCATTTATTTGAATTAAACAAAATAAAATTGAATGCTCGTTTTTGCGAAAATGAAACTCGGACCTATAGGCTACGTCGTTCTGAAAATCAGCGCGAAATTGAATGCATCTTTTACAAATGAATGTGCACATTTTGCGATATCGTCCGGGAAAACCTATAGTATATCTATTTATTTCTCAATCTATTTGCCTATAAAAACAAATCTTCCAGAGGGAACTATATCAATACCTTTGGAGAACTAACCTACTGGGTGAGTTTTCATGTAAAATCTATATGAGGGTACAGCATTAACAATCATTGAAAACGGGTCCTTTTTTTCATCTATCGCCACCACGACATTATTCAACAGTGTACCCCATAGATCTTGCTACATTATTATGGCCCACACATATCACTCTTTTAGAAAATAAAATAAAATCCAAACAAATACATTATTTTCACTCGCGTAATTGGTGTTAAACGTCGCAGTTTCAGTAAAACATTTATCCATTTTGTGCGTGAAATAACATTAACATTATCAAAATAATTTAATATTAGGTTTCCCCGATCATTTTCTCAAAAATAGCGTTCCAATTCAAATCGATTTAGCTCTATGTTATCTTTCCCGTAGTTCGTATTAGATTTCAGATGTTCAAATTCGTTTTCATACCTGACAAAATTCATGTTTTACTCATCCTACGTTAATTGTTTGACATTTGGTTCAAGTGGTCATTTAATTTAGCAGTCGGTTTGGTAAAAGCTTATTTGCATAAGATCCACATTCGTCTATTCGTTTTCATTTTCGCTCATTCTATTGAGCACTTTCTGCATCTGAAATATTAAAAGGGAAACGACTCGGACAAGATGCGAAGTAATTTGTTTTAACTTTTACACAAGTTTAATTCTAGTCTATTTTTTTTTTTTTTTTTTTTTAAGTATCTGTCTTTAACCCGAAGAAGTAAAATCTAAGTTAGCAATACGGGAAAATTATACATGTGTGAAAGTCAAGATACAAACAGTAAACTTTGGCAATATTTATCCCCGCTTTTTATGGCGTATACACATAGTTATTGTGTGTTTTCGTTACTTTTAGCTGTCTTATCTTCTGTATTTAATTGAAATCTGTGCTTATGTTATAGCTCTGTTTTTCTTGCTTTTTTTAACAGAAAGAGCGATTTGTCGCTGCTTTTTTTGTGGCAGAATTTTGTTTGAAAAGTTCTCATTTAATTAATCAATTTGGAATAAGGCACTGTATAATTCTAAAGAACTCGACCGTTTTCGAATTTCTTCCATAAATGTTTGCCTAAAGGTGAAGTTGAATGACCAAACTGGCGCAACTGGAAGCTCGAGCGAATTTGAATGACCCAATGTGAAATGTTAATGCCTCATTCTTGAAATTGAATCGTTGCAAAATACAGTTGAATTTATTGTTGAATCTATTTTAGTTAATTGAAATGTTGATATAAAACGTGCATCCAAATTCGTATGGAAATTTGGTTGCCAAATATATTAAACTGACCAGGAAAACCTATATTAAAAGTATAGTTCCAGATTAGTTATATCTGCAAGTACATAAATGTTATTATGACTAATACTGCCATCAGCAAACATAATTTAAAAAAAAATGATTTTGACGATTTTGTATAGGAATTAATGTAAATAGAGAACAAAAGAGGTCCAATTGTCACGGTGGACACCATATGGGATTATTTTAGAGAGAAGACTCCTAACCCTCTAAAGACAAATAATTATAATACCATGGTTAATAGTACCAAATGCAATAGAAAGGTCAAACAAAATGTTCCAAGGGGTGAATTAATATTAGTAGTTACTATATCAACTAATTGAGTGATAGCGTGCAATGTCGAGTGATTTTCTCGTTAACAAAACTGTAGATAATTATATTATATTACTAAGTATAATACATATTTTTAATAGCGGTACGACTAAGTGTAGTTTTAATTGAGATTGGTCTATAATAATCAACCAATTTCGAACTAGCAACTCTTGAAGATAGGAGTAACTCTGGCAACTTTAATTTTTTTCAGGAACTATTCCTGTCGAGATGGGGAACATTCACGATTGGTTTAAGGCTTAAAAAGTGCACAAGTAATTTGCTTTATTAGCGAACTGTTTATTAGATCACAACCTGCAGTTTTTTTCTTTGGCATGTTATGTACGATATCAATGATTCCTTGACCCGTTAATTACTCGGGGAAGAAAGGTTAGGATTTGACAAATAATCATAACAGTTACATGTGTTTGGGTGATTTTATCACCGAGGGTTTGACCAATCACAGTAAAATAACTATTAAAATGGTCAGCTACAGTATATGATGCGGATTATCATACATGTACATGTAATTCCACCAATAAGCCACATGTGTGGATTTTGAAGAAAAAGCATTTTTGAGATAATCGCAGGAAGATTTTCTCTTACTTTAAAACTTCAAAAAATACTACTTTATTTGCAACAACTTTTGTAATTAATATAATTAATGATGTTTTGTTCACAGAAGCATGTCAAAATGTTTAAGTACAGAATTTTAAAGCAAAATAGTGAGAAAAAAATCGAAAAGAAAATGTTTTATTTTTGAAATGTTTGGCTCTTTGTGAATGTGTGGCTATTAACATAAGTTAAGAGTTTCAGAGAACACTATTTTGTTCGATTTGAATAATTACGATGCGAAAAAAATCAATTATTGGGTTTTATATTTTGTGTGTGATAGATAATGGGTTTAATAAATTTGTGACGTCACACTGCGCGTGAGTTGGCAAGGGATTCCCTTAGTTTCCGGTTTCTGTTAACAATGACCAAACAATGTACAAATGTAGAACGTAAACTGAACTATTGCCATGTCATTGGTGATTAGAAACGGACATGACTGATTACAATGTCACACCTGGTGATACATCTTGACTGAGTAGCAGTCAGCCACTGCCAGCTGCCCATCTGATGTGAATGTGATTCCTTGGGGACAGTACAGACCCTGTGCAATGCACTTGAGAAATACACCTTTAGGGTCATAGTGGTGGATATGACCCATGGTAATACCATTATACATTGCAACATAGATACCTGAGCTATCAGTGTACACACCGGTGCAGTACTGTACTGGTTGACCATTGATGGTGGGTTTGATGGTGCGCCGTGTAGTACCATTGCCATCAGCAACATTTACTGTCTGTGACTGTGAACTGATGACAATTCTATCATTGCTGTCTACAACCAGAAAGTGAGGTGCAACCTTGACTGGTATGGTACGTAGGAGCTCACCATCAGTGGGGCTGTGTTCAGTCAACACCAGCCTCTTGACATCACCTACTACGACGGTACCATCATTCTTGACAGCTACACCGTAGAGGTCAACTGCGGTCTTACCAACCTCACTCGGTGGCACCGTTGGGAACTCAAAGGCCAGCGTGTTGTCGCTGTTGAACACCTTCACACGGGATGCACCGACCTCAACAACCACCAAACGATTGTTGGTGCGTGTGGATGCGATGCGGAGTGGACCTGTAGGAGTCATGATGTCAAAACAAACAAACGACAGTTATATGTATTTATTGCACAATCCTTTCAACACAGACATTCTTGAAAGAGTAAAAACTGCAGTAGAAAAATGTCTGTCAAAGAATACATTTTTAAGATTTGGCATACATGTTTGAGAAATCACCACTTCTTATAATTCATCTTGCATGATCTTGTTATGTTTTTGGTGTTTATTTATGCTTAACCGTGACTTCTTTTTCTGTGTAAATAATGTGCTATATAGAATTTTTTTAAAGGTCTTCCATGCCTAAGAGTGATAAACATACACTGCGAAAACTGTGTTTAGCGTGTAAACACTTTTCTAAAAACTTTTTTGTATCAGTTTGTAAACGTGTTTACATGCTCAACATGCTCAACATGCGTGTTTAGCATAAGGATGGAGTTTTAGTAATTGAACATCGATGTTTAGAAATTGGATACGGGTATTTAGCTGTTAGCAAAACAAGTTTGTTTACTCGGTAGGCACAGGTTTTAGAGTGTTTATCTGTGCATATCAATGTTTACCAATGTTTTCTTTCATCATGCAACTTCACAGTATTTATGTGTGTTTTTTTTCTCTGTAACTATCAGATGTATTTTGCTTGGAATTGCCATCATTTGCAAAGAGCTTCAGGAATAAAGCAAATCAAATTACTGAGGTGACATTTTTATTTTTGGTTTGTCCACTTTTGAAATGTTGTTTTCATGGAATATACATTGAGGTTGAAAAACATTCCCATGTCATGAATACTAACTTATTGAATACAGTAAATCATTATTTTGTTTTAAATTTTACAGTTTCAATGGAGTTTTATTTACTTTTTTTTTACCTTTTTGTTTAAATACAGAGAATATTAGCCCTAACCCCCTATAGACCATGGGACGAGTGCGATTATTGTGTTCGTTTGTGATCCCCAATTTGGTACAAAATGAAAACGTCAAAGTTCATTCAAGTTGTTGTTGCTAAATACAAAAATGACTGTTCATTTTTGCAAAAGTGGCACTTTTGGTGTATTTTTGGCAAAAATATGGACCGATTTTTTTTTTCTTTTTTAAACTTGCCGTTACTTGAACCTAGGCTTTGGCCCGTGTTTGGCTCCAGCGTTATTGCCAAACTGCATAATTGAAGCCAAAACTGAAACACAGTTTCATTTATTAAAACGACACTCACGTGACTAAACCTAAATTGTGACCAATCGGAAATACTGTGTTATGAGTCTTCATCGGCATCCAATCAGCGCTCTCGTTACGCACAGTTTCCGACCCGGTGTACAGCAATCCAACATGGCAGCTTCTAAAGACGACGCCGAGTCTTTATTTACGTGTATTTTGCACTGTGATTCTGGAGCCAAAGGCAGGGCTTCTTTCACCTTTTTATATTCAAAGCTGGTCTCGCTTCCTCGAGTTTGCTGACAAATGGAAGAGTTTGAAGGAAAAACAGTCAGATATAGCGAGAGAATTTCTGGCCAAACTTGACTTCGCGTTGCAGAGAGCGGATGTGTTAGCACCGAAACATGTTGGATTTCATCGATCTTGCTACGCCCGGTTTACGGACATCAATAAGATAGAGCAAGTCACAGTTGTCCAAGAGAAACGACAAAGGGAAATCTTTGAAACCGGTAGGTGTTGCAGTAACGTTCAGGCCTAGCCCATAAAATTTGTTGTCTGTTGTCCAATGAATGCGCATGATCCTGCCTACACTTTAGCACTTTAAAAACACCTCAGTGAGGCTCAGTGTTTGTTTGTGGTTCCGAAACAGATTCTGATGCTCTTAAATGACATTTACGACAACAGGCCATATTTTCTTAACTACAGTATGATATTGACCTTACCGGTATATACGGGGCCACACATTCGAACACGTTTTATGTTATTATAGTTCTGTACCCCTTTCTTTTGTCATTGTATATGTTATGGGATGGATGTGTTGTCGGTGCTGTGCATGTTGTTAGGGGTCATACTAATAACCGACAACACGCACAGCACCGACAACACTTCAAAACCATATTTGATATTGACAAAAGAACTGTAATAATACAATACAAAAAGTCAAAGGATATCTTTTGTCAGGGGATTTTTTTTCTATATCCAGCATGAACGTTGGCAGCTATTTTCCTCCTGGCTGCCATTTGACATTATGCATGAGTCGATAAGATGTGGTTGTAGCTGCTACCATAGACTCGTGCATAATTTCAAGCCGCAGCCAAGTAATCCGGACACAGCCTACAGCAACTCCGCGTGCTAATTTAATAAATGAAATTGTTAGATTTACGACAACTTAGCTAATAGCTGCACATACATGTAGCTCGTCAAATCTCGTTTATGTAAAATTACGTGTACTAACATTTAGTCAGCTCTGGCTAAGTATACACCTATCTTTTATCCCCTTTTTATCAAGGGGGGGGTGTTTGAGAAAACATTAGGTGTGAGCAATTCGTCGATCGTACCACGATCTGACCTATCTCATTTTTGGTTATTTCGAGAAAAACGCGTTTAAAGTTGGGCTGATTTTGCATCCTTATTTTCCCCTATAACAGTAATGTGAATTGACTCAATTTGTATACATATTAAATTTGGATAGTTAAATTATGACATAAAATTGTTGCCAAGGCAATATCTCATCAGTAATGGGTTGGAAATAAGCGCTAAAGTCATAAGTCGCTTCGTGAAATTTTAAATTTCATATTTCAGGCGCGCGAACAGCGACCTATCTAGATAGGTCACTTCGTGAAATTTTTATTTTCATATTTCAGGCGCGCGAACAGCGACCTATCTAGATAGGTCACTTCGTGAAACGACAATTTTAATTTATTGCCAGACTGACAGCGACCTATCTCTTGTGCGCATGCGCGATGCTAGTTCTTTCGAAACAAGACCGTCAAGTTCGTATATGCTTCATTATTTCATTGATATTTTTTCTCGGAATGGACCAGTCTGCTTAAAAAGCTCAAAATACTATACAATGATAGCCTCCTAAAATTACATGCGATGATTGTTTTCGCCACTATATTCAATAATTATATCACCTATTAAAATCACCCTTAAGGTGGCATGGCTACCATCAAAAAAGATCATATTGTTATTATTATTATTATTTTTATTTGGTAGGGTTTGAACAATAATTCGTGGTCCGTGGAAAGGAAGTAAAAAATGATGTCACAAACAGAAAAATCGCACTTCGTTTCAATTCCATCAAAATTGTAATTTTAATAACTTATTATCATGAACATTGAAATCCAATTTATTAGTTTACAACATCAACGTAAACCCCTTACAATTTTCAATTGCATATTCACCCATTTTACAAATTGCAGATAAAAGTGGTGCCAATGTACAATTTAAAATTTACATCAACATTATACACCTGTGGACTATAATGTTTAGTATCCAAAGTACTTCACCATTAGCTCTCTTTAATAAAAAGGGAAGATAGTCATGTAACTGCATGTGTCGGTACTTTATTACGTATACCTTGATCTATTTCTAAATGATGGAATTCTTGCAATTCATTTTTTCTTCATCTGCTCACTTAAAGTAGTTACCACAAAATAAATTCGTTATTTTGCAACATCAAGATGAAACTGAAAATATCGTAAATAAATTCATTTTTTATACAACAAAAATTGGTTAAGATACTGATTTGAAGTTGTTAGGAATTAATAATACACTTAAATAAAGGAGGTCATGTATACGGGAAATACATCAATTGTACTTTAAGTGACAATTTTCACACCTTAGTTAGGCCTTGTGGAATAATCTCTTGACAGTTGAAAATTTAACTGCAAGCACCAAGAAATCACGAATTCTTCAATGGGGGAGATTTTGGTAGAAGACAATGTGATCTTGATGGTTTATAACCGGAGTTGGGCCCTCACACAGACTCATCAGGTCGTTGTATTTACCCTCAGCAAGTTTTTGGCGGGCCTTTAGCATAGGCTGATGGGGGATATTCCATGTGACTAGGAAAAACGTGCCTTGAATTTCTCTCTGCCAAATCAATTGTGTCAAAGTTGTCTTCTAAGTGTGAAAATTTCACCATGATCTTTTTGGGTCGATTTTTTCGCACTTCAACTTGCATCACCTTTTTCCAATCTACACTCTTACCCTCTGTAGTTGTACGCACTCTCAAAATGTGCATTGTTTGACTGAGTGCCTTCCAATCACGAATGTCTTGCGTTTGTACTTCTGTGACCTTATACTTTTCAGGAGCCTTTCTAGCACCCGTAATCAATGTTGCCAGTTGACAGGGAAGGAACAGATCTCCAGCGCCCTTTTGGGCCCGCTCAATTGTGCTATGCATCGAGTCACCCTCGCTTTGACCATGGCTGGTCTCGAAGTAATACAGTGTAATTTGGGTTACTGACAAAGACTTCTCCAGAAAGTACATTATCATGGCTGGTAAGATAGAATTTTTATTTTGTCCTATGCACCCATCGCTGAAAAGAGCAACTTCTTCTTTTTCTTGTTTGTCTAGGATTGACAGATATTTGTACAAATTCGATGCAATTTCGTTTGCACCGCGTCTGGCAATTCCTTCATGATGAAGGAAGCAGTATCCTGATCTAGTGCCTAGTTCGTATACCGTAAAGTCATAGCAGGAAAGCCTTCGTTTATAAAATAGCGATCCTCTTCCGGATTTAGGGAGGTATATAACCTGTTGGAGGTCGTACACGGATGCTTGGAATTTCTGTGGATTTGAGGGCAGCCTGTGTTTTTTTTGTTTTCTTTATTTCTCTTACAGCACATTTTTCTTGGGTGTGTCTAGTATAACCCTCATTGAGCTTGATTTTTTCAGTCTCATTGCCTTTGTGATAAGTTTCACATATCCCGCACAGATCTTTTTTTGGCTTGTGAAACTTGAGTTTCATGTTATGCAGCGTGTTTGCATAGAAACTTAGAGAAGCTCTTTTCTTAGGCATCTCTGCCAGGTACAATTCATACATTTTGTGTATGTTCAGATCACTTGACAGATACTGAAATGTTGTAGCTTGACGACAATAATGAGACTCTGTGTTTGGAAATCTCTTAATATGAGCTTCAACTTCGTTTTTGAGAAGTTGATCTTTGGCCTTGGATTGCCTCCCTCCTCTTCTATCTGCTTCAAGAATGCTACACGGCCCAATTTTATTTATAACCGTTCTTACCTGGCGGTCTGAAATTCCTATTGTGTTCAAAAACATAACTTTACAGACCTGGCATGGTAAGTTGTCTTTACCCTTGGGAAGGTAAAAACGTGTGACCCTCTTTTTGCGAGTACTGCTTTGTGGGGTCGTTGTTTCAGTGTGTCGTGCAATCCATTCTCTTTGAGCCTGTAAGTTATTGATAGCAAAATATGCACCCCTAATGGAGAGTCGCTCTTCTTCAGAAAACTGATCACACTCACGTTTTCTTACGCTGCAGAACAATGAATCACACCTCGGCCCATTTTTTGTTTTTCTTGCTTCCTTGAATCTATGTGTCTTCTCTGTGAAGTAACCATCTCCACTGTTTCTCTTTTGCTTCACTGTTTTATTTTTGGCTTGACTAGTTTGCTTTTCAGTCATTTCTGTTGGCTCATTGACTTCCATTTTTGGTCCCCCTTCGACTTCAAAACTTTCAGGGTCTTGAAAAGCAAATCCTGTTACTGAATCATTTGTTTCAACGCCTGAACAACCTACATCTGTGTTCAACTCATCACCATGCATGTCGTCAGAGGACATGTTTACTTCATGTAGGGCTTGTTCTTTAGTGCAATTTATGTTCGTCCCCTTGCTAGCATTAGAAAGCAGGGCAACATATGCATTGTGTGTTTCACAGGAGGATGATCCTACTACAAAATGTTCAAAACATAAGAGACATGAACAAGTACTACATGCAGCAAATATATCTTTGTGGCAGCTAAAATCTGAGCAGATTTCACCTCTCTCATGCTGCAGAGCTGTCCCAGTTGACAGGGCTTTCGATCTTGAGATGTCTGATCTTGAGGCTGCAGGAGTATAAATAAAAGAGTATAAATCAACATTATTTTCCAAATTATGCAGCAGTGGCAACAAAGTCTAATATTGTAATCTCAAATAAGAATTCTGAAAATGACAGGCTATAAACCTTACAGGTGAATGGGGTAGCCACTGGACTACTGGCACTGGTGAATGGGTTAGGCACTGGACTACTGGCAACGGTGAATGGGTTAGGCACGGGACTACTGGCACCGGTGAATGGGTTAGCCACTGGACTACTGGTACTTGTGAATGGGTTAGCCACTGGACTACTGGCACCGGTGAATGGGTTAGGCACAGGTCTACTGACACTTGTGAATGGGGTAGCCACTGGACTACTGACACCGGTAGATGGGGTAGGCACTGGCCTACTGGTAGTACTGGTGAATGGGGTAACCACAGAAGTACGTGCACCTGTAAATAATTTAGACAAAATAAATGAATAGCAAAATGGTAGGCCTGACTTAACTGTTGAAATATGTGCATGCAGATTGATCTTTCGTATCAAAATTCTTGCATACTTTTCTGTCCCTCGTAGAGTAGCATTGGTGATATTATTTTCTTTGAAATAAAACTCGGCAAAAGACTTTGCCTGCACATGCAAAAGAAACTACAACAAAAAACAAAAAACAAAAAACATGTTTCTGTTAAACATGTTTGAAGGCGACAAATTTGGTTTTATAGGCCAAGCTACTTCTGTGAGTTATGGCATTCTTTAAAAGATTCCTGAAGATTAAAACATTTACTGTTTTGTAGCCTAATGTTTATGAATGAAGACACTTACATTTTGTTACTGTGACCAGCCTACTAAGTGGCAGTTCATCTGTGCTGTCGCTGTCTTCATCGTATTCATCTGTGCTGTCGCTGTCTTCATCTACACTGCTCTCTTGAGGAAAAAAGAAAAACAAAACAAGGGGCGTGAATAAATAATTATAAACAAAACATTAAATACACAGGAAATAAAAGACCACATTTAGTATGCAAAACAATGCAATTTTCATACATCAAGAACTATTACTTTCCAATGCAACTTCCTCCCAAGGATGAGAAATTTGCTTTCTTGGTCTATTGCATGAAAATGTTTTAAAAATGCACCCAGCAATATATGTTCAACAACGTTGTCTGTCTGTTATCAAGGTTGTACTTACTTGCTCTTTCCTCGAAGTCAACAACATTCCCTCTCCACAACACCTTCCCCCACTTCATCTTCACATTCAGGTTTACCTGAAGTGGTGGTTTGTATTTGAGATGAGCTGAATTGACAACATTCCTGCTATCATCAGACCACAGGACAAGAACATCCATACTCTGTAATATTAAATAATACCAAACAAAACATCAACTGATGTTTAATCGGTGGGTTACAGATGGGTCAGCAAATTGAAAAATTAACTTTACTGATGTCAAAATGATTTATAAGCATATTTTGTGTGCAAAAGCCTACATTGTGTTGTTTATAATAGAAAGACATTCAGACTGGGCCCTGTTGGTAAAATATTTACATTTTCTTCCTAAATCTTTTACAAGAAAAAAAGGCTACAACAACATTAGTGACTGTAGCCATAGCTAAAAAAGTAAGTAATGTTTACTTCATGTAGGGCTTGTTCTTTAGTGCAATTTATGTTCGTCCCCTTGCTAGCATTAGAAAGCAGGGCAACATATGCATTGTGTGTTTCACAGGAGGATGATCCTACTACAAAATGTTCAAAACATAAGAGACATGAACAAGTACTACATGCAGCAAATATATCTTTGTGGCAGCTAAAATCTGAGCAGATTTCACCTCTCTCATGCTGCAGAGCTGTCCCAGTTGACAGGGCTTTCGATCTTGAGATGTCTGATCTTGAGGCTGCAGGAGTATAAATAAAAGAGTATAAATCAACATTATTTTCCAAATTATGCAGCAGTGGCAACAAAGTCTAATATTGTAATCTCAAATAAGAATTCTGAAAATGACAGGCTATAAACCTTACCGGTGAATGGGGTAGCCACTGGACTACTGGCACTGGTGAATGGGTTAGGCACTGGACTACTGGCAACGGTGAATGGGTTAGGCACGGGACTACTGGCACCGGTGAATGGGGTAGCCACTGGACTACTGGCAACGATGAATGGGGTAGCCACTGGACTACTGGCACCGGTGAATGGGGTAGCCACTGGACTACTGGCAACGGTGAATGGGGTAGCCACTGGACTACTGGCAACGGTGAATGGGTTAGGCACGGGACTACTGGCACCGGTGAATGGGGTAGCCACTGGACTACTGGCAACGGTGAATGGGGTAGCCACTGGACTACTGGCAACGATGAATGGGGTAGCCACTGGACTACTGGCACCGGTGAATGGGGTAGGCACGGGACTACTGGTACTTGTGAATGGGTTAGCCACTGGACTACTGGCAACGGTGAATGGGGTAGCCACTGGACTACTGGCAACGGTGAATGGGGTAGCCACTGGACTACTGGCACCGGTGAATGGGTTAGGCACGGGACTACTGGCACCGGTGAATGGGTTAGCCACTGGACTACTGGTACTTGTGAATGGGTTAGCCACTGGACTACTGGCACCGGTGAATGGGTTAGGCACAGGTCTACTGACACTTGTGAATGGGGTAGCCACTGGACTACTGACACCGGTAGATGGGGTAGGCACTGGCCTACTGGTAGTACTGGTGAATGGGGTAACCACAGAAGTACTCGCACCTGTAAATAATTTAGACAAAATAAATGAATAGCAAAATGGTAGGCCTGACTTAACTGTTGAAATATGTGCATGCAGATTGATCTTTCGTATCAAAATTCTTGCATACTTTTCTGTCCCTCGTAGAGTAGCATTGGTGATATTATTTTCTTTGAAATAAAACTCAGCAAAAGACTTTGCCTGCACATGCAAAAGAAACTACAACAAAAAACAAAAAACAAAAAACATGTTTCTGTTAAACATGTTTGAAGGCGACAAATTTGGTTTTATAGGCCAAGCTACTTCTGTGAGTTATGGCATTCTTTAAAAGATTCCTGAAGATTAAAACATTTACTGTTTTGTAGCCTAATGTTTATGAATGAAGACACTTACATTTTGTTACTGTGACCAGCCTACTAAGTGGCAGTTCATCTGTGCTGTCGCTGTCTTCATCGTATTCATCTGTGCTGTCGCTGTCTTCATCTACACTGCTCTCTTGAGGAAAAAAGAAAAACAAAACAAGGGGCGTGAATAAATAATTATAAACAAAACATTAAATACACAGGAAATAAAAGACCACATTTAGTATGCAAAACAATGCAATTTTCATACATCAAGAACTATTACTTTCCAATGCAACTTCCTCCCAAGGATGAGAAATTTGCTTTCTTGGTCTATTGCATGAAAATGTTTTAAAAATGCACCCAGCAATATATGTTCAACAACGTTGTCTGTCTGTTATCAAGGTTGTACTTACATGTACTTGCTCTTTCCTCGAAGTCAACAACATTCCCTCTCCACAACACCTTCCCCCACTTCATCTTCACATTCAGGTTTACCTGAAGTGGTGGTTTGTATTTGAGATGAGCTGAATTGACAACATTCCTGCTATCATCAGACCACAGGACAAGAACATCCATACTCTGTAATATTAAATAATACCAAACAAAACATCAACTGATGTTTGATCGGTGGGTTACAGATGGGTCAGCAAATTGAAAAATTAACTTTACTGATGTCAAAATGATTTATAAGCATATTTTGTGTGCAAAAGCCTACATTGTGTTGTTTATAATAGAAAGACATTCAGACTGGGCCCTGTTGGTAAAATATTTACATTTTCTTCCTAAATCTTTTACAAGAAAAAAAGGCTACAACAACATTAGTGACTGTAGCCATAGCTAAAAAAGTAACCAAAGTAAAGTAAAGTAAAAAAAAAAAAAAACCTTAGTTTTGAGGCTTAACACCTAATATTTTTAAGAACATACCGGTAGGCCTAGTGTGATCGTTACAACAGCCATAATGAGATGTTCAGTATCCTTACGGTACTGTAAAATGCATTACTAATCTATATAACATATGCCTGACTAAGCAGAACGCTTCAGTAGCTTATTTACTAGTTAAACGTTCAATTAGTGTGCCAGATCCGGGTTAAATTGTTGGTCCCTTTTTTGTCTATAGTTTCATGTTTTTAATCAAACCATTCTTTTTATTTAGGCCCGAGTAGATTTCATTTTGTTCTACTTAATCCATGGCTTTAGAGGGTTTGTGGAAAGGAAATATGTCAGAGAACCATCCAGTTGAATACAAGTTTAGTTCCAAAAGCTCTTGATGTTGAATGCATTACGGCTGCCGTAACAATAGCCACTGCATTTTAGACATTTGGCGATGAAACTGAGTGATAGGCCTAAATGTACAACTTCATTCTTCAAGCAGGAAAGTCACCTTGTGTGCGTGGAATGATCTAAATAGTTCAATAAAAATACCATGTTGAATAAATTATCAGGGTTTTGAACGGGGCTTGTAAAATATTGACTCTATTTTTAATAACGTTAGGCTAGACCGAGGCCTAGTGTACTGCGTATTGGCCTACGCCTTACCTAGCCCAGGTTGGACGACGTTCTTCATTGCATTACGACTGACGCGTTGTACACAACGGAGGAGTCCAACCTGGGCTACGCCTTACCATGCTTACGCAATCATGGCAGTGTTGGCAGAAATAGGCCTCGGTCAAGCGTGACTTATGATGTGTTCCGAGCTCAATTATTTACTTGTGTCCATATCTACTGTTCACGAATATCAAAATAAAGAGTTTAACAAAACTATGGAGTAATTACTGTCCTTATAATAGTTAAAATACTTACAGAATGATGCGGTCTATGTTGCTGCGTTCTCTGCCTAGGCGCCCTGTACCTGCCTACTACACGACATGACATACTGACACTGTACACGTACATGTAATGATACATGTTGCGTTAACTGCATTATATTTTCATGCGGGTTTTCTATTGCGTCCAGTTACCAGACATGACTTCGTAGTTTTTTCCCGGGTCAACAGATAGGTCACTTCGTGGTACGTTTTATCGTAACAATATTGCCCAATTGAACGGGACGCTTGTAGTTGTGTCCGTTCGTGAAAACTTGGCGCACGAACATAATATTTTCACGAAGCGACCTATCTCAATGCGTCGTTTTGTGAAACTAACTTTTCAATTTTGTCGCAATGCGTCGTTGTGCTAATTAGCAAAATTAGCTAATAAGCAACTTAATTTCTTCCAAAGTTTCAAAAATTGAAGTGTTTATGTATATATCACAATTGAACCAAAAACCCATTTTCGCCAAAAAATTAAGATATGTCAGATCGTGGTAACGAAGACGAATTCTTTGTTTGTACAAGGTTACAAATAAGACCATACCGGTATCTCAGGAAAATGCAGTGTACAGCAAGTTTGCATTTCAAATCGTAAAAATTCCGTTCAACTATACATGTAGACATTTTATTTCAATTTATTATTTTTTGTGGGGGGGGGGGGGGGGGGGGGGTGGGAAGCGTGTGCAACTTTTGCTCCATATTTTTGTGTAGAACATTAAAAAAAAAAAAATAGGGACAAGTGACAAACTAAGTTTCTTTTCTTGTAACAAGTCATTTCCAAATTTCATCATTGATTGTATTTTTCCCTTCTTTGTTCTCTCTAGATTTAACCTTATATGCAGTTGCTAATCAGGAGACGAGCAGTGACAATGACAGACCTCCAAATAAGACTTGTGTTTACTAGGATCCAGTGCCAGCCTACCATCTAAGCCCCAACGTTAGAAGCATGTCGTACCGGCTATATGTGCATTATCTGCCCAAAATCGCATGGGTTGTGAATATAGTAACAAGTTAATGTGCTCACTTCAGTGATTTTGTGATTGTTATAATTCTTAATTTTAGAGGGAAAAGCTGAGAGAATTATGCTCGAACTGGTTTTCGTGTACTAAATGACTAAATATTTAAGACAAGTCAGAAGCATTTTTCTGACACTTTTCATTCTTTTCACGCAGTTAACTTCCACTATCCCTGTTCCAAGGAGGGCAACTATTTTCAAGGCTCTTTCTAATTGAAAAGTGTAACCTAGTTGAAACTTATTAGAGCTACATACTGAAACATCCATGATGGAGTATGAATATCCCTAAAAGTTGGACATTTAAATGTAATTGTTATTTGCAAATGGTGCATACAATTCACCATTTCTGTAATTTTTAATGTTATTACAACCATGACTTTAATCACAAACAATTCAGCTTCCCAGTAATGTTACAGGTCCAGGCACTATCACTCGTGGACCACAGCAACCAAAACGTGGGTACAGGGCCACAAATTGTGAACATTTATTTGTTAATTCTATATTTTCATGTGATTCTATTTGCAACTGTTATGTTCCATAAAAAAAATGAGTGAGTACTGCAGTTTATGTACTAGTGCTGACAAGAATAAAATGACAAACAATAAATATTGTGTGGATCTTATCTTTTGATGTATTTCATTATTATGTATTTCATTACAAGCTCGCCTTGCATGAAACCCATTACAATTCCCCTTTAATCAAAACACTGAGCTGATTGACCCCTTTCCCAAAAAAATAGATAAAAAAATATTGCAGATTGAAATTTAATATAAGCCATTTTATTTATCAATCAATTATCTAATAACACACTTAAATGGATCCACCTGGGCACCCATCAACCCCAAAAAGTGATTTACATTTAAACAGTGGTATTAGTTCATGTTTGTCACTGGCAACTTTTTCCTGTCATGTACTATGAGGCGAGTTGGCTTGAGTCAATACAATATTAGATGAACAAAAGTATGGGGCGAATTTGTTATGAAAACAGTGTGCGTTTACGGGTAGTACGGGACCCGGGTACCCTATTCCCGTCACGGTCGGGTACCCGGGTACCCGTGACTATTATTAGAATCATAACAAAAACCCGGAAGTATACTCCGCGTCGGCACGTGCATGTACATCCCCGCTCACTCCACAAGCAAGCTGCAGCGCGACTGCCGCGCTGGCATGGCGTGCTTACTTCCCCTGCATTCCGCAACTAAACAAATGCAAGGGCCTACTTTGCAACTCAGGGTTCGACGCAAACAAATTCTAGTCACTCAAAACAGCGGGTAGTCAAAACCCTTTTCTAAGTAGTCCGGCGGTCCAGTGAAAAAAAAGTTAAGTGCGTGGTTTTCAGAGCTAGATTGTCAACAGCGATCCCGTATTGCGTGGAGTTTACTCTCAGCTTAATAAATGTTTGTAAATGAATTGACTTGCCGCTCCCCATAATTGCACTCTACAGTGGCACGCCTTTTTCCAAAATAAATAAGGTTCAATGAACTAAATCCTTTGAGTGAGCCGACACGAAATGTAGCAAAAAAGCCGACCGCAGTTCCTGGTTTCAAAACCACATTCCAGGTACGGGTCCTGAGATCGTGAATTAATTCAGCACATTTCCCAAAAAGTAAACCTCGGAAAAACTTACTCAAAGGACAACTGTAACAAAACACTAGCAGCTGTCAGAATTGTCGGTAAATAGACTTCAAAGGCATTTTTTTATCACAATGACTTCAAAGAAAGCACAATCATCCGTTAGGCTGCTATCTAGACATCGGGAAATTGTCGTTAAAGACGTTTTACTCAGATGTTTTCTAACAATTTATCGGCACGCAATGAACATAAAAGACGCTTGCCTTTCTGAAATAATGTGTCAACATTTACAAAGGCAGTTTCGGGTAATAAATTCGATAAATTGGAGCCGGGTACCCGCAATCAGCGGTCGGGTTACGGGTACCCGGGTACCCGGCACAGCAAAAACCAACTCGACCTATGTTATTTTCGCCCCATCAAATTTTTAACGTGAAATAACTCTCCAAAGTGCCACTTTTGCAAAAATGAACACCCCAAATGTTGTTAGGTAGGCCATAAAGATCAATTTGTGAAGGTTTTATCATGTACCAAGTTGGGGATCACGAAAATGTCTTTCTGAATGGATTTTGTGACTTCGTCCCATGGTCTACTAGGCCTTACTTTGGGCTAAAGAACTGAGTACTACAGAATACTACTTAGTATTTTGTAGCATTGGGTCTCTCCGTGACTGATGATTGGGTGTGTACTGACAGAGTACAGATACTGCCAACTACAAAATACTATAGTGGCAATACAGGCCTGGCAAAAAATGCAGTAGTCCAGCCTTGACCCATTGTGTCCCTAGTGACAATTTTTGCTGTAGAGTTTAGAACACCTTACACAGCATACACATGTACATGGGCCATCCCTTACGAAAATGTCCTGTGGTACTTTTTTTCCTGCGGTACTTTTTTTCCTGCGGTACTTTTTTTCCTGCGGTACTTTTTTTCCTGCGGTCCTTTTTTTCCTGCAGTACTTTTTTTCCTGCGGTACTTTTTTTCCTGCGGTACTTTTTTCCCTGCGGTACTTTTTTCCCTGCGGTACTTTTTTCCCGCGGTACTTTTTCCTGCGGTACCTGTTGAACTATTCCTGTGGTACCTGTGGTACTATATTCCTGTGGTACCATTCCTGTGGTAACATGTTCCTGTGATACATGTTCCCAGTACTTGTTCCTGTGGTATCGATCATGTGGTATTTCCCTTTCAATGAGTACCACTTTCTTCTGTTGAATATTCCTGTAAAAACATGGCACTTTGAAATTAAAGTGATGCACTAAAACCCTTTAAATATGCTCTTTTAGATTGTTGTTTATTGCACACTCAGCAAGCAGAGGGACCCAATGCTAAAAAGTACTACGAGTGCAATAAGGGGTGAAGTACCAAATACTAAAAATTACTACAGGCATTGCACACAAGTCAGTGAGAGTACTGCATACTACTTTTTACTACTAGTAGTAAAAAGTAGCATTAGGTAGGGTATGGTTAGGGTTAGTGAAGAGCGAATGGAAATTGTTCAAGTGCATAATTTCGCAGATGGCATGTAATTTTTACTTACCTCCTTGCATCGGGATTGTGCTTTTCTGGTTGCCATCGATGCTGCAGATCACAACTTGTTTGTTGCCGTAGTCAGTCACTGCAATCTCATCAGGTTGACGAGCAGCAATGCCCCAAGCCCCATTAAACTGTCCTGGACCGCTTCCCTGTCTACCAAACTCCCCACACAGCTCCCACTTGCCTTCCATCACCACCACCACCTCACCCAGAATGATGTCACCAATCCCCTCACTCTGCTTGAACTTCAGAAATGCCAGCCTGTCATCAACTCTAGGAATAGCCTGACCGGCCAACAGTTTCAAGTCTTTGCTGATTGTAGAATACAGTGACAGGAAGTCACTATCCGATGCAGTCCTTGTCACCTCTCTAGCTGTATCTAGTGAAAACTGAAACCTCTCCACAGCCAAGCTCACGGTTTTCTCACATTCTTCAAGTTTCTGCTCACGATCCGATTGAATGTTTTTGATGTCGTCAAGGATGCGATTTTCTTGGGCCGTGATCTCTGCTCGTATCTTAGCTGCTCTGTCTTGCACTTCTGTTGTGACCCTCCTGAGTGTGAGACTAAAATCTTCTTTCAGTCGTAAGACTTTTTCTTGTGATTCTTGGATTTGCTTCATTGAGTTTTCAAGTGGATGGAACAGTTCAGCCAACGATTGCTTGTAAGTGGATGCTGCCTCGTCTCCCTCAATGTACAGGTGTTCTGGTTTGCAGTGGTTTACGACAGTACAGTCTCGGCAGATAAGTATTTCACACGTAGTACAAAAGAACCTTGCTGCTTCGCCTGCATGGATCGGACATTTTGGATGTGGTTTCGGATGTTTCTTTGTCAGTGTAACCTTTCCCTCACGAATGTCCTTCAGTGGAGTCACCTTGTGGTTTGACATTGCTGCAAATCGAAGATGCATTTTGCTACAGGCTGAGCACACATTCTGGTCGCAGTCCAGACATCTATGCGTTGCCTCATTGGCTTCCTCACAAATACCACACGAAATGCCAGCATCACCCAAGCTCACTACCTTCTCCTGAAGTACAATCTCCTCAACCAAACCGATTAGATGAAAGTTGGTTTTCAGACCCTGCACCCCCGCCTCTGGAAGCTTCGTCTCCTGTCGACACACGGGGCAAGGAATCTCCGTACAGCCCTGGTGCTTCGTGCTGTGGTATTTCAGCACACATTGCTCACTGTGCAGGCATTCTAATACCTTAGGGCGTTCGTATCTCTCGTGACATATGCAGCACTCCAGATGCAGTCTGCTAATCGTCTCTAGAGCTAAACTTATTGCAGGGCCAGTCGCCATTTTGTTTTGTCTGGAAAAAAGAAAAGTAATGTGTTCATGTATTTAATAATAGGTATCGACAGCCAGAGCTCTAGATATGATTTGAATTTGAAAGAAGTGCAAAATCACCCTCTTACCAAAACTGCACATCCTCTTTAAACTATCAGTATCATCACTTTTTTTTCTTCCCATTTGCCAATCCAATCCGTTAATGAGAATGATGAAAATTTAGAAGTAACTTGCATCCTATCTTAAAAGCCATGCAAGTTGTTACAAAAACATTAAACCGAATTCCATACATAATATTCAGGGAATTAAGATGTGGTTTGAGGTCATGTATTATGCACATGACCTTGGATTTTCTCCGCTGGTGTTAGAGTCCAAGGCAGGCATCAATGGGAAGACAGTCTAGATGATAAATTGAGGAAGTACATCATTTGGCAAAATTATTTGAGCACAATCGGTGTGTACGTAATGCACTTGTCAATTGTAACCCGCGCCCTGGGGGACCCTGGCTATAGCGGGGCACTAGCGGGGGCCTACCGAAGGGTTTCCAAGAAAAAGGTGCCCCGCTACCCTGGACATTACCCCGGGACTGACCCGAGACTTCCAAAGGGGTTGCCCCGCAAGCCGGGGCGATACCCAGGGATTTCCAAAAACAGATGCCCCGCCGGCCGGGGCGCGAATTTTTTTTTCCCAAACAGGTTTGCACAATTTCATGAATTATTCAGTAGTTGCGTTGATCGCTGTACAACACTTAGGTTCTAGGTCTCCTTTTCCCCTTAAATTAAAAATACTCTAAAGATATCAATTTGACTAGGAAAAACGAGGTGACCTACTACAGCAGGATTCGAACCCGGGATCTTTGATCCATAGCCAATCCCACTATCCACTACACTACGTATAGCAGCTCGACAACAGCTGTTCTTTAAAGTGATTTATTGTAACTAGTTAACTAATAACAACAATGCTGTGATGTCATGTTTTATTCCGATGAATAAACATAACTTCTCATCCAAACTACTGAATAATTCATGAAATTGTGCAAACCTGGTTTGGGAAAAAAAAATTCGCGGCCGGGGCATCATATGCAGGGACTTCAGCATTAGGCCCGGCGTTACAGGGCCTGGACTGTGTGGGGACTTCCAACTTATGCCCAGCAGTCGGGGGTGGGGACTTACCCAAGTGTCCCCGCCCCGTGGCACTTGACTAGAAACTTACCAGGGACTACCCAGGGGTTTCCAAATTTCAATATGGAAGTTCCCGGCTAAGTCCCCGCTAGTCCAGGGTCCCCCAGGGCGCGGGTTACAATTGACAAGTGCATAACTCAAGATACAGGGTGGTCATCATGGCAGTATTGCCACAAGTTAAAATCCAGATAATTATGTACGATGAAAATAAGCACTTTCTTTGCATTTTTGCACTGATTGGTTACGGTCCTAAAATACTGTTCACCGACAACACACCCAAAACGTAATCTGTAAATGTGTAATTGACAAAAAGGTATAGCAAATACTGAAATAGTACACACGATTACAAATGATTGTGATTGACTTGAGCCTCTAGCTGGGTTACTTACATTTCTTTTGTGAAAATGAAATTTGTTTTTACGCAAAAATATATCTCTAATCAAAAAAACAGCGTCAGGTTGCACAATTCTTACATTAATAATATCTTTGCTCACTTTTTGTTATAGTTTCAGTCCTCGAAAGCAACACGGAAGTATGAAGAGCGCCCTCAAGACAACACGCCCAGCGTTCTGACTCTGGCCGTTTTCCAAGCCTAATAGGCTCCATCTGGCTCTACCATTGACGAATTATTGCATAAACCACACCAAACGAAGACGAAGCTTGGGCTTGGGAAACGGCCAAAAGCTTTTTTCCATGGCCAGCTGTACTGGTTTAGCAAAACCTGCGCGATATGGGTGCAGGCAACACTGATTGTGCGGGCACGATCTATTAACTACATTTAGTTACCACTAATTAACTACATTTTCTCATTGTCACACAGAAAAGGATCATTATAGACTAGACTGCACTCGTTCACAACCACACATATCACTAAAGAATATAAATAGTGGTGTTACTTCAAACTACCCCCCCCCCCCCTCCCCCTCTCTTGTTCCTATATCCTATATACACATCCCTTTATATATCTCAAAGGAATTACTGCGATTTCGGCAATGGTTGAAAATACCTGACTATTTTCAAACACTTCCCCCAATTTATTAAATTAAGTTACACCTTATTTGTTTGGCAATACTGTTACACAACCGTGCATGCTGTTGTCAGTCAGTAGTCTGGTTTCCTAACCTGCATCTATCAATTGCTCTGTTTTGTCTGAATGAAGTCAAGGAACAGCATTAATGTTCTTGGTTTTTCCCAGCATCTGACTATTTAATCCATAGGCTACAATTGGTTCAAAACTCCGCCGCTCGCCTTATTACTCGTACTAAGAAATATCAGCACATCACCCCTGTTCTCCAAAGTCTTCACTGGATTCCTGTGGCACAGCGTATTGAGTTTAAGATCCTTATCTTGGTTTATAAAATCTTAAAACACGCACCTGGTTATTTGTCGGATTTGTTGACAGTTCGGGAAAGTTCTATAGCCACTCGCTCCTCCACTGAAACACGCCTAGTCCAGCCCCGTTTCAATCAAAATCACTATGGCATGCGTGCGTTTTCAGTAGCAGCACCCAGTGTTTGGAATAAACTTCCTTATTTTATTCGTAACGAACCTTCTCTTTTATCTTTTAAGTCTGCATTAAAAACGTATTACTTCCGTCAGGTTTTTAAATAACATCCATGATGACTAACTGATTGTGGTTTTAATGTATTTTGAGTATACTTGGTATTTAAATTAATTGATTGGTGATGTATTAGCATTTTTTATTGTGCTCTTAGTGTATTTAATGATATCTGTTGTATTACTTGTAAATTTGTTGTATTTATTTGTAAAGCGCATTGAGATTGTGCCAATGATGTAATGCGCTATATAAGAATAATTATTATTATTATTATAGGACGAACACCAGTGGGATATTGTTTTTGTTTTTTTCACGCTTAGGGTCCGCGGGAGTCTTTCCCCTTTGAGAAAGGAGAGCTATAGGTCTTCGTTTGTGTATCCGCGCTTTTGAAGTTTGTCTTTGAAGAATTCAACCCTCTCCTCAAAGTCTTTTAAAGGGGAACATATACGTTTGTATATGGTCACTTCGCCCTTGATTAATTCGCCAAATACCGACTTAGGGTGTGCTGAATCTCGAGCTAGGTACTGAAATGTATCAGTTTTTTGATAGCGACTCGAGTATCCAATATCTCTTCATGTATAAATCGTTCGCCTTCGGTAGATAATAAGGTCGAGAAAAGTGACTTGGCGGTGCGAGATCTCAGACGTGAACTTCAGCGTAGGGTGAATTTTATTAAGTGATTGCACTAGGTCAGCAGCCTGCTTTTCATTTCCGTGAAGATTATGAGAACATCGTCTCTATATCTCTTGTAGCTCACAATTGAGGGATTGTGAGGGAGGATTTTGTCTTGTTCGTATTTGTATAGAGTTATGTCACAAATCTCCGGACTGCATTCGCTGCCCATGGCCACGCCAATTGTTTGTCTGAAAAACTTGCCATTAAATTCAAACGTGTTTCGACGCATAATGAGTTCAAGGAGACGTCGCGGGTGGTCTGTTGTGGGCTTGGGTATTGCGTATAGTCTGTCATCGGCCATTGCAAGTGCGTCACAAACTGATTCAATTGCCTCATCTTGTGGGCAGTGTACATGGATACTATATCCAGTGTCATCAATAAGTTATCTTGCTCCAATGTCAGGTTATTTAGTTTGTCAAGCACATGCCCAGAATCGCGTGTGTATGTGCTTTGCTGTTTGACAATCATGGGAGCAAAAAATAGTCTATGTATTTGGATATGGATTGAGTCGGTCCTCCGCAACCACTAATGATTGGCCTCCCCACGAACCGTGTTCCTTCTGGTACTTTTTTGTGAACTTTCGGTAGGAGGTAAAGGCAAGGTGTTTTAATGTCGTGGTTGCGGGGGTTAAGAAACTCAGATATGTCTTTCGATATGAGTCCGTCCACGTAGAGTTGGCGTATGGCTTGAGATACTAATTCCGCGGTTTCATCGGTCAAGTCCCTGTTAATTTCTTCATAGTGGGGGCCTGTTAATTGTCGTGTCCCTTCACGTATGTATAGTCTTGTTTGTTAAGGACGCACACACCGCGGCCTTTATCGAATTGTTTGATGATAATATCCTGTCTTTTCTTAAGGCCAGATAGCGCAACAAGTTCTGCTTTTGTTATATTTAGTTTGACATTTTGAATTTTTAGTCTGGATAGTTCCTCCAGAGTGCCTTCAATATATGACTCTAGGTTTAGATTGAAGGTAGGTTGGGGAGTCTAAGTTGAAGATAGTTTGAACGGGTGTGAGCTTATAGGTCTGACTCTCCCTGCCATTCTTAACCGTAATCTCATCTTTCTGAAGAAGGATCGGGAATGGCGAAGGATGGTCGACCTTTTTGGTTTTTGGGGGGTCGGGATGAAGTTAAGGCCCCTGCCCAATGCTACCAGTTCAATGTTAGAGAGTTGAGCGTCTGATAGATTTTTCACATAGGGCATACTTTTCTTGGCCCTCATTTCGAGAGTGATCGTTCTCGTCTGTTTGTTTTGCTTTTTACTTATTTTGCGAGACTCGAACGATCTTTCTTTTGCTTTTTTAGTTTTGTGATTTTTTTGGCTTTTGTTGATTCTCCTTGCCATTCTCAAGCACACTCAATGTTTTCTTTCGGTCAGGTTTTTGTTCAGTGAGGTGTGCAGGAGAACGGGGAAAATATTTTTAGTTTTGTGATTTTTTTGGGCTTTTGTTGATTCTCCTTGCCATTCCCAAGCACACTCAATGTTTTCTTTCGGTCAGGTTTTTGTTCAGTGAGGTGTGCAGGAGAACGGGGAAAATATTTTTAGTTTTGTGATTTGTTTGGCTTTTGTTGATTCTCCTTGCCATTCCCAAGCACACCCAATGTTTTCTTTCGGTCAGGTTTTTGTTCAGTGAGGTGTGCAGGAGAACGGGGAAAATATTTTTCTGATGATGCTTGATGAGAAATCACAGCATCTTATAATTCATCTTGCATGATCTTGTTATGTTTAGTGTTTTGCCTCAGATTGTGGGGCATAAAGTGCTTCATCGTGATTTATCTTTCTGTGTGAATAATGGGCAATACAGAATTTAAAAAAGAAGTCTTCCATGCCGAGTGATTAGAGTGATAAACATACACTGCAAAAACTGTGTTTAGCGAGTAAACACTTTTCTAAACACTTTATCGCAATAATTTTGTGAATATGTTTACATGCTAAACATGTTTAGCATGAGGATGGGTAGTGTTTAGACATTAGGAATTTGACACGGGTGTTTAGCTACTAAACATGTTAAATGTTAGCCAACAAAGTCAGTTTACTCGGTAAACACAGGTTTTGAAGTGTAAACCCGCATATACTGTTGTTTTCGCGAAAATATTTCTTTCATCTTTCTTCACAGTAATTATAAGATGTTTTTTCTTGGACTTTGACATTTTGTTTACATGGAATATACATTGAGATTGAAAAACATTTCCATGTCATGAATATTAACTTCTTCAATAGATTAGTATTCTGTTTCAAATTTACAGTTTTAATAGATTTGTATTTACTTTTTTAAAACTTTATTTGTAAAAAATTAAAAACAAAGAAATATTACAATACTAGTGAAGAGCGAAGGACAATTTTTAAAGTGGATCATTTCGCAGATGGCATGTAATTTTAACTTACGTCCTTGCATCGGGATTGTGCTTTTCTGGTTGCCATCGATGCTGCAGATCACAACTCGTTTGTTGCCGTAGTCAGTCACTGCAATCTCATCAGGTTGACGAGCAGCAATGTCCCAAGCCCCATTGAACTCTCCTGGACCGCTTCCCTGTCTACCAAACTCCCCACACAGCTCCCACTTGCCTTCCATCACCACCTTACCCAGATTGATGTCACCAATCCCCCCACTCTGCTTGAACTTCAGAAATGCTAGCCTGTCATCAACTCTAGGAATAGCCTGACCGGCCAACAGTTTCAAGTCTTTGCTGATTGTAGAATAGAGTGACAGGAAATCACTATCCGATGCAGTCCTTGTTACCTCTCTAGCTGTATCTAGTGAAAACTGAAACCTCTCCACAGCCAAGCTCACGGTTTTCTCACATTCTTCCAGTTTCTGCTCACGTTCCGACTGAATGTTTTTGATGTCGTCAAGGATGCGATTTTCTTGGGCCGTGATCTCTGCTCGTATCTTATCTGCTCTGTCTTGCACTTCTGTTGTGACCCTCCTGAGTGTGAGACTCAAACCTTCTTTCAGTCGTGAGACTTTTTCTTGTGATTCTTGGATTTGCTTCATTGAGTTTTCAAGTGGATGAAACAGTTCAGCCAACGATTGCTTGTAAGTGGATGCTGCCTCGTCTCCCTCAATGTACAAGTGTTTGCAGTGGTTTACGACCGTACAGTCGCGGCAGATAAGTATTTCACACGTGGTACAAAAGAACCTCGCTGCTTCGCCCGCATGGATCGGACATTTTGGATGTTGTTTCTGAGGTTTCTTTGTCAGTGTAACCTTTCCCTCACGAATGTCTTTTAGTGGAGTCACCTTGTGGTTTGATGTTGCTGCAAATCGAAGATGCATTTTACTACAGGCCGAGCACACATTCTGGTCGCAGTCCAGACATCTATGCGTTGCCTCATTGGCTTCCTCACAAATACCACACGAAATACCAGCATCACCCAAGCTCACTACCTTCTCCTGAAGTACAATCTCCTCAACCAAACCGATTAGATGAAAGTTGGTTTTCAGACCCTGCACCCCCGCCTCTGTAAGCTTCGTCTCCTGTCGACACACGGGGCAAAGAATCTTCGTACAGCCCTGGTGCTTCATGCTGTGGTATTTCAGCACACATTGCTCACAGAAACTGTGCAGGCATTCTAGTATTTTAGGCCGTTCGTATCTCTCGTGACATATACAGCACTCCAGATGCTGTCTGCTAATCGTCTCTAGAGCTAAACTTATTGCAGGGCCGGTTGCCATTTTGTTTTGTCTGGAAAAAAGAAAAGTAATGTGTTCATGTATTTAATAATAGGTATCGACAGCCAGAGCTCTAGATATGATTTGAATTTGAAAGAAGTGCAAAATCACCCTCTTACCAAAACTGCACATCCTCTTTAAACTATCAGTATCATCACTTTTTTTTCTTCCCATTTGCCAATCCAATCCGTTAATGAGAATGATGAGAATTTAGAAGTAACTTGCATCCTATCTTAAAAGCCATGCAAGTTGTTACAAAAACATTAAACCGAATTCCATACATAATATTCAGGGAATTAAGATGTGGTTTGAGGTCATGTATTATGCACATGACCTTGGATTTTCTCCGCTGGTGTTAGAGTCCATAGCAGGCATCAATGGGAAGACAGTCTAGATGATAAATTGAGGAAGTACATCATTTGGCAAAATTATTTGAGCACAATCGGTGTGTAACTCAAGATACAGGGTGGTCATCATGACAGTATTGCCACAAGTTAAAATCCAGATAATTATGTACGATGAAAATAAGCACTTTCTTTGCATTTTTGCACTGATTGGTTGCGGTCCTAAAATACTGTTCACCGACAACACATACACCGACAACACACCGAAAACGTAATCTGTAAATGACAAAAAGGTATAGCAAATACTGAAATAGTACACACGATTACAAATGATTGTGATTGACTTGAGCCTCTTGCTGGAAAACTTACATTTCTTTTGTGAAAATGAAATTTGTTTTTACGCAAAAATATATCTCTAATCCAAAAAAACAGCGTCGGGTTGCACAATTCTTTCCCATTTTCTAATTGACCGATAATATTAATAATATCTTTGCTCACTTTTTAGCTGTTTCGGCAATTCAGCCGAAACAGCTATTGTTTTTGTTAATTTTTTTTTTTTTTTTCCTTTTTTTTTTAGCTGTTTCGGCAATTCAGCCGAAACAGCTATTGTTTTCGTTAAAGTTTTTTTTTTTTTTTTTTTTAGCTGTTTCGGTTTTTCACCGAAACAGCTTTTGTTTTCGTTCTGGTTTTATTTTTTTTTTATTTTTTTTTTTAGCTGTTTCGGCATTTCAGCCGAAACAGCTATTGTATTCGTTCTGATTTTTTTTTTTTTTTTTTTTTTTTTTTTTTCTCCTTCAGACTCTTCTCCATAGGGTTTGTACACGTTTTTTGTTCGGACAATACACTTTGGCACTTTGGTAAATCCGATCGACTTGAGACTTGGCCTACTCTTAGACCACCACCCACAGATGATCCTAGAAGAAATTTGTCACGATTACGTCATTCGTGGTCACGTGACGTCAGGTTAAAGGTGCAATTTTTCCCCATAGGATTTGTACACGTTTTTCTTCAGAATATTGAATTTGACACTTCGGTGAATCCGATCGACTTGAGACTTAAGACACACCTCGACCACCATCCCCAGAGGGGCCAGAAGAAAAATCGCCATGATGACGTCATCGTGGGTCATTTGACGTCACATTAAAGGTGCAGTTTATAAGACCCTCTATCTCTGGAAGTAAAGGTCTGATTGGGATCAAACTTGGTATGCAAGTATTCCAGGATGTGTTATAGACGAAAATTAAGATGACGTCATGACGACGTCATCATGGGCCATGTGACGTCACATTAAAGGTTCAGTTTTCCCTATAGGTTTTGTACACGTTTTTCGTCAGACTATTGAATTTGACACTTTGGTAAATCCAATCGACTCGAGACTTAGTACACACCTCGACCACCATCTCTATGAGGGCCACAAGGATAATCGTCATGATGACGTCATCGTGGGTCAGGTGACGTCACTTTAAAGGTGGAGTTTTTAAGACCCTCTATCTCTGGAAGTAAAGGTCTGATTGGGGTCAAACTTGGTATGCAAGTATTCCAGGATGTGTTATAGACGGAAATTAAGATGACGTCATGACGACGTCATCGTGGGCCATGTGACGTCACGTTAAAGGTGCAGTTTTTCCCATAGGATTTGTACACGTTTTTTGCAACCAAGATATATTTGGCACTTTGGTAAATCCGATCGACTTCAGATTTGGTACACACATAGACCACCACTCACATATTCAAAGTCATTTTTAGACAAGCGAAACAGCTCTGTGTTTGTCCACAAACACATTTCTAGTTTTTTTTTTTTTTCTTTTTTTTAGCTGTTTCGGTTTTTCACCGAAACAGCTTTTGTTTTCGTTAAAGTTTTTTTTTTTCTTTTTTTTTTTCCTTTTTTTTTTTTTTTCCACTTTCAGTGTTTTTACCCATAGGATTTACACACGTTTGTTCTGCCAATACACTTTGGCACTTTGGTGAATCCAATTGACTTGAGACTTGGTGTACACTTAGACCTCCACCCACAGATGGTCCTAGAAGAAATTTGGCTCGATTGCGTCATTCAAGGTCACGTGACGTCACGTTAAAGGTTTAATTTTCCCCATAGGTTTTGTACACGTTTTTCTTCAGACTATTGACTTTGGCACTTCGGTAAATCCGACCGACTTGAAACTTAGCATACACTTAGAACACCACCCCCAGATGTTTCTGAAAGAAAGTCGGCACGATTGCATCATTCAAGGTCACGTGACGTCACATTAAAGGTTTCCCTTTTTTGTCCCATTGGTTTTGTACACGTTTTTCTTTAGACTATTGACTTTGACACTTTAGTAAATCCGATCGACTTAAGACTTGGCACACACTTAGACCACCATCCACGGACGGCCCTAGAAGAAATTCGGCACGATTACGTCATTCAAGGTCACGGGGCGTCACGTTAAAGTTTCTATTTTTTCCCCATAGGTTTTGTACACGTTTTTCTTCAGACTATTGACTTTGACACTTTAGTAAATCCGACCGACTTGAAACTTGGCATACCCTTAGAACATCACTCATATATGGTTCTGGAAGAAATTCGGCACGATTGCGTCATTCAAGGTCACGTGACGGCACGTTAAAGGTTCAATTTTTCCCCCATAGGTTTTGTACACGTTTTTCTTTAGACTATTGACTTTGACACTTTAGTAAATCCGATCGACTTGAGACTTGGCACACACTTAGATCACCATCCACAGACGGTCCTAGAGGAAATTCGGCACGATTACGTCATTCAAGGTCACGGGGCGTCATGTTAAATGTTCAATTTTCCACCATAGGTTTTGTACACGTTTTTCTTTAGACTATTGACTTTGACACTTTAGTAAATCTGATCGACTTAAGACTTGGCACACACAAAAGATCATCACACACATATTGAAAGACACTCGAAACAGCTCTGTGTTTGTCCACAAACACATGTCTAGTTTTTCTTTTTCTCCTTCAGACTTTTTCCCATAGGGTTTGTACACGTTTTTTGTTCGGACAATACACTTTGACACTTTCGTAAATCCGATCGTCTTCAGACTTGGCCTACTCTTAGACCACCACCCACAGATGATCCTAGAAGAAATTCGTCGCGATTACGTCATTCGTGGTCACGTGACGTCACGTTAAAGGTGCAATTTTTCCCCATAGGATTTGTACACGTTTTTATTTAAAATATTGAATTTGACACTTCTGTACATTCGATCGACTTGAGACTTAGCACAGACCTCGACCACCATCCTTAGGAGGGCCAAGAAAACAATAATCAAGATGACGTCATCGCGGGTCATGTGACGTCACATTACAGGTGTAGTTTTTAAGACCCTCTAACTCTGAAAGTACAAGTCCGGTTGGGGTCAAACTTTGTTTGCAAGTATTCGAGGGTGTGTTATAGACGAACATTAAGATGACGTAATTATGACATCACCGGGTGTCATGTGACGTCACATTAAAGGTACAATTTTCTCCATAGGTTTTGTACACGTTTTTCTTCAAAATATTGAATTTGACACTTCTGTCAATTCGATCGACTTGAGACTGAGCACAGACCTCGACCACCATCCTTAGGAGGGCCAAGAAAAAAATAATCAAGATGACGTCATCGCGGGTCATGTGACGTCACATTAAAGGTGTAGTTTTTTAAGACCCTCTAACTCTGAAAGTACAAGTCCGGTTGGGGTCAAACTTGGTTTGCAAGTATTCGAGGATGTGTTATAGACGAAAATTAAGATGACGTAATTATGACATCATCGGGTGTCATGTGACGTCACATTAAAGGTTCAATTTTCTCCATAGGTTTTGTACACGTTTTTCTTCAAAATATTGAATTTTACACTTCTGTAAATTCGATCGACTTGAGACTTAGCACAGACCTCGACCACCATCCTTAGGAGGGCCAAGAAAACAATAATCAAGATGACGTCATCGCGGGTCATGTGACGTCACATTAAAGGTGTAGTTTTTAAGACCCTCTAACTCAGAAAGTACAAGTCCGTTTGGGGTCAAACTTGGTTTGCAAGTATTCCAGGATGTGTTATAGACGAAAATTAAGATGACGTAATTATGACATCATCGGGTGTCATGTGACGTCACATTAAAGGTTCAATTTTTCCCCATAGGATTTGTACACGGTTTTTTTCAGAATATTGATTTTGACACTTCGGTAAATCCGATCGACTTGAGACTATTAGCACCCACATTGACCAACATCCCTAGGAGGGCCAAGAGGAAAATTGTCACGTTGACATCATTGTGTTTCATGTGACGTCACATTAAAGATTGAGTTTTGAAGACCCTGTATCTCTTGAAGTACAAGTGCGATTGGGGTCAAACTTGGTATGCAAATATTCCGGGATGTGTTAAAATTGGGAAGACGTCATAATGACGTAATCGGGGGTCATGTGACGCCACGTTAAATGTCAATTTTCAAGATCTATATCTTCAGAAGTACATTGGGCTCAAACTGTGTACATATGTTTATATTATTATGGATTATACCAGGCAAATAAAGAAGATGAAAATGCAATATTTGAAATATACAAAATGAGATTATAAGCCAACCTACAAAGGGAGGGGTCAGCCTGATGTTCCAAGTCTCTATGTGTTGATTTTTTTGAAATAATTAAATCGGTTCAATGCTTGGCCGGAATCCAGCAACCGGTAAATCTGTTTGCTGCCCTCAGTGTCACAAGTGATTTTGGGCTTCGATTGGGTCCGATATAAAAAACAGACTGCTGTGAAAATCAAATCTATTTTCTTTGTTCTTGGTTAAACCCTGTTACGCGACAGGTCACTCCCCTAATTATAATTATCATCACTTTATTAAACATGCGCAAATAATACTACCAACATATAATAGTCTGAAATTCATGCTACATCGGCATTCCTATACGTTGGCAGCTAGGGTATCTTGGGAAAGGGCGTTTTTTCCCTCCAAAAAACATACATATAGCAGGAATATGCTACGAGTTTGACACAAAAATTATTCCTATTAACCAGTTCGCGCCGGGATTTCTGGCCTTGCTCGCTGCTGACAGACATTTTCGAACTTGAACTTGTGTTTATGCGTCATTCGTTTTGAATTTGGGAAAAACTTTTCGTTTTTATACGTCATCCGGCGCGAACTGGTTAAAAGAATTATAAAGAATTTGAACCCAATCTTTAATCTCGGGGTGGGGGGGGGGGGGGGGGGGGGGGGGTTACAAATGTATGTCTTAATTTATTTTACTGTATGCATACACATGGAAACGATGTGAAATTCATATAAATGCATTATTATTTATTTCCATTTCACAAAATTATAATATACTAAAAAATATCTTGGAAAGAAATTGTATACATGGGTACATTTATACAAACCCTGAGACTTGTAAATGCTTCGATGTTGTTGTGAGCTAAATGACTTGTTAGGACATATATTGTTTTCTGATGGGTAATAGATTAAAGTAAGGGAAATGTGTGATGTCTTTGTATGGAATTCTTTATAACATCTTTAACCCTAACCCTTCCAAATCAATATGATTTTGCACACCCCAGGGAGTTGGGGTTAACAAAGAAAACAATATTGCAATTGTGTACACACTACACAGCTATGACCGAACACATTTTTTGAGATTGAGTACTGTTTGGTTGAAAGAATTAAACGTGGATTGAAATATGAGACTTTGAACCGAATACATAAAAACTAGCAATTGCTTATAATTAAGCAGAAGCACTGAGTAGAAGCAAAAGCAATTGTATAAAAACATATACATAAACTTTAGCATTTACTAAAGTCTTTTCTTAAGCTTGCCAAGCAAATGTTTAGGTTGTAAACAAAAGCGCTATTCATCCAGATGTGCGCTAATGTGCAAATGCTGTGGAAAGTTTTGCTCGCAAGAAACAAGCTTTTTCTTATTGTGTGTACAACCCTAACAATCTTTGACATGACAAATTTAACATGATTTTAAACGGGATTTAACCCTAACCCCCAGGTCTTTTTGGGTTGAAAATTTTACAAATTCCTGCACTTGCTACCATGTTCAAAATTGGATTCATCCTCAATTTTATCAATTTATATTTGTTGAATTTGTTCAGAGGGGTGACCATCACTGTAATGGGGTTGAGTTAGCAGAAATTACATTCAAAAACAGTATGAATGATATCTAGTATTATGCATGACTTAATTAAGCATGGCTGAACATACATGTACATAATGTTTGGTCAATCCTACAAACTAAAACGACATTATCCTCCAAAATCAAACACTTTTTTTTTTCATTCGTCCTGAATCCTTCAAAATCCTTCATCTTCCAAAAAGTACACAATGTAGCTTACAGAACTCAGGCAATTAGTACAACAAAGTAGGCTTTTACACTTACATAAAAGATTGGTAACATAAGCAAGGCTTATTTATAGATGACAAAAGGCAGGCCTGACATCGTACTCATAGCATCTCTGACATCACAGTGCTACAAGAGGTGACCATCACAGTACTTATTAGGCTTGGACGACAGGTGACTAGTAGCCTCTGACATTATTGTGGTATTCAGAAGTGGCTCATCACTAAACTCAAGCTTGAAATTGACAAGTTACATGTATTTGTAGCCTCTGACACTACAGTGATGCAAGAGGTGATTCACATTATTCAAGCTTGGATGACAGGTGATTAGTAGCCTCTCACATTACAGTGATACAGTACAAGAGGTGATACTTAGTCTTGGATGACTGGTGATTAATAGCCTCATACATCACTGTGGTATTGGAAGTGGCTTACAGAACTCGGGCTTGGATGACAGGTGATCAGTAGCCTATTACGCAACAGCAGTAAAAGAGGCGACTCCCAGGACGTCGGCTCGGATGACAGGTAACCATGCCTCTTTCATCACAGTCGTAGAAGAGGTGCCTCTCATGACTCCAGTTCAGATGACAGGTGATCAGTAGCGTCTTGCATCCATCACAGTGGTAGAAGAGTCGACGCCAACTCGAATGGCAGGTAATCATGCCTCTTGCATCACAGTAGTAGAAGGGGCGACTCACAGGACTCCAGCTCAGATGACAGGTGATTAGTCGACCTTGACATTATAGTGAAGCTACATAGGCGGGAAAAGAACAGTAAATTGGAAGTGTGTAAATTTAATAAGTTTGATTAGTACAAAAGAACCTTTCACACATTTCCTTTTCATATGTCTGAGACATTTTATCCATTGCCATTAGTTTAGTGCCCATTACTAGTACATGGGTGGTCTGAACCCACCATTTGGACACTTACGATTAAGACTTTTGTTTAAAAATGCACTCTGTGGCATATGCACATAGGCAACCTGCCACAAGTTTTTTTGAAAACTACAGGTACTTAACCAGTTCGCATCAGGATTATTTGAACATTCCCGAGCCAAGGTGGGATTATTTTTAATGAAACGCGATTTTGAGGCGCGTTCAGGCCGATGGTATCGGAATCACAACCAGGACATTTCCGGCCTTGCTCGTAGCGTGTTGATGCGTCATTCGTTTTAAATCTCGGGAAAACGTTGCATGTATAAGTATACGTCCTCCGTCGCGACCTGATTAATAGTGGCAAGTGATAGCAGCCCAGTCCTTGTATCTGGTCATTACCAACAACCAAGCTGAGCTCCAACTACATGTAGTTTTAATCATAATGAGCGGCGACGACATTCATAAAATGTGCAGATGACATTGAGCATAAGCTATAATGTAGGGTTACATTATAAAGAGTTGAACATAGATAATGGTGAATATAGCATATGAGCTCGGTCATTTTTAGTCATTCAGCGTCATGCCTCTGAAATTCTCTGAAACTGCCTGGAGTATTTTGAGGATCGAGGGTTTATTAACAGCTATAGCTTATTGTATCTTACCTCTAACTGAAAAACTGTACAATATTTCAAATAGTTAACTTTCAGCAATGAGGTACCGGTAGTCACGTCTTCAATTCTTTCTACAACCTGCATGTATAAATTCTGCATACAGAAAAAAAACCAAAAAAAAATGAAATCACTACCGGTATTGTGAATTGATATTTCCCCCCCCAACAAAATTGTTCTTAATAAAGAAAAAGTGAAGTGGATAAACATAGATGTGCGTTCTTCTAATACATGTAGCAAGACCTTTTTGATACAAAGAGTGACAAAGAGTGAGTTATACAAATGCTTCTGGTTTGTGCATTTTTTACACAAAATAAGATATACTCACAGTATGCTATAATATTGATAATAATTGATTGTCATCCACTGATCAACTATAGTTATAGTCAATGATGGTAATCCAGTGATAAACAGGAAGACTGGAAAAATGTCACTCTCTGCTATAGATGTAACAGCCATGCTCCATAGTTTAGTCAATGATGGTAATCCAGTAATAAACAGGAAGACAGGGGAAATGTCACTCTCATGACAGCCATGCTCCACCGTTATAGTCAGTGATGGTCATCATGGGGGTGATGGCCAGGAGTATGGAAGAAATGTCACACTGGACTATGGATGGGACAACAGTGATGGTCATCCAATGATGACGAGGACTGGGTAAATTAATGTCACTTTCAGTTATGGATGTACATGTAACAGCCATATGCTCCATAGTTATAGTCAGTGATGGTAATCCAGTGATGACCAGAAATGGAGAAATGTCACCCTCGGCTATGGATGTAACAGCCATGCTCCATAGTCAGTGATAGTAATCCACTGAAAAACAGGAAGACTGGAGAAATGTCACTCTCTGCTATAGATGTGACAGCCATGCTCCATAGTTATAGTCAGTGAGGGTAAACCAGTGATAAACAGGAAGACTGGAGAAATTTCACTATCTGCTATAGATGTAACAGCCATGCTCCATAGTTATAGTCAGTGATGGTAATCCAGTGATAAACAGGAAGACTGGAGAAATGTCACTCTCTGCGATAGATGTAACAGCCATGCTCCATAGTTATAGTCAATGATGGTAATCCAGTGATAAACAGGAAGACAGGGGAAATGTCACTCTCTGCTATAGATGTAACAGCCATGCTCCATAGTTATAGTCAGTGATGATGGTAATCCAGTGATAAACAGCAAGACTGGAGATATGTCACTCTCAGCTATGGATGTAACAGCCATGCTCGAAGTTATAGTCAATGATGGTATTATCCAGTGATGACCAAGACTGGAGAAATATGCCACTCTCTGATCAGCTATGGATGTATCAGCCATGCTCCATAGTTTAGTCAATGATGATAGTAATCCAGTGATAAACAGGAAGACAGGGGAAATGTCACTCTCTGCTATAGATGTAACAGCCATGCTCGAAGTTATAGTCAATGATGGTATTATCCAGTGATGACCAAGACTGGAGAAATATGCCACTATCTCAGCTATGGATGTATCAGCCATGCTCCATAGTTATAGTCAGTGATGATGGTAATCCAGTGATAAACAAGAAGACTGGAGAAATGTCACTCTCTGCTATAGATGTAACAGCCATGCTCGAAGTTATAGTCAATGATGGTATTATCCAGTGATGACCAAGACTGGAGAAATGCCACTCTCTGCTATAGACGTAACAGCCATATGCTCCATAGTTATAGTCAGTGATGATGGTAATCCAGTGATAAACAAGAAGACTGGAGAAATGTCATTCTCTGCTATAGATGTAACAGCCATTCTCCATAGTTATAGTCAATGATGGTAATCCAGTGAAAAACAGGAAGACTGGAGAAATGTTACTCTTGGCTTATGGATGTAAAAGCCATGCTCCATAGTTATAGTCAGTGATGGTAATCCAGTGATAAACAGGAAGACTGGAGAAATGTCACTCTCTGCTATAGATGTAACAGCCATGCTCCATAGTTTAGTCAGTGATGGTAATCCAGTGATAAACAGGAAGACTGGAAAAATGTCACTCTCTGCTATAGATGTAACAGCCATGCTCCATAGTTTAGTCAGTGATGGTAATCCAGTGATAAACAGGAAGACAGGGGAAATGTCACTCTCATGACAGCCATACTCCACCGTTATAGTCAGTGATGGTCATCATGGGGGTGATGGCCAGGAGTATGGAAGAAATGTCACACTGGACTATGGATGGGACAACAGTGATGGTCATCCAATGATGACGAGGACTGGGTAAATTAATGTCACTTTCAGTTATGGATGTACATGTAACAGCCATATGCTCCATAGTTATAGTCAGTGATGGTAATCCAGTGATGACCAGAAATGGAGAAATGTCACCCTCGGCTATGGATGTAACAGCCATGCTCCATAGTCAGTGATAGTAATCCACTGAAAAACAGGAAGACTGGAGAAATGTCACTCTCTGCTATAGATGTGACAGCCATGCTCCATAGTTATAGTCAGTGAGGGTAAACCAGTGATAAACAGGAAGACTGGAGAAATTTCACTATCTGCTATAGATGTAACAGCCATGCTCCATAGTTATAGTCAGTGATGGTAATCCAGTGATAAACAGGAAGACTGGAGAAATGTCACTCTCTGCGATAGATGTAACAGCCATGCTCCATAGTTATAGTCAATGATGGTAATCCAGTGATAAACAGGAAGACAGGGGAAATGTCACTCTCTGCTATAGATGTAACAGCCATGCTCCATAGTTATAGTCAGTGATGATGGTAATCCAGTGATAAACAGCAAGACTGGAGATATGTCACTCTCAGCTATGGATGTAACAGCCATGCTCGAAGTTATAGTCAATGATGGTATTATCCAGTGATGACCAAGACTGGAGAAATATGCCACTCTCTGATCAGCTATGGATGTATCAGCCATGCTCCATATAGTTATAGTCAGTGATGATGGTAATCCAGTGATAAACAAGAAGACTGGAGAAATGTCACTCTCTGCTATAGATGTAACAGCCATGCTCGAAGTTATAGTCAATGATGGTATTATCCAGTGATGACCAAGACTGGAGAAATGCCACTCTCTGCTATAGACGTAACAGCCATATGCTCCATAGTTATAGTCAGTGATGATGGTAATCCAGTGATAAACAAGAAGACTGGAGAAATGTCATTCTCTGCTATAGATGTAACAGCCATTCTCCATAATTATAGTCAATGATGGTAATCCAGTGAAAAACAGGAAGACTGGAGAAATGTTACTCTCGGCTTATGGATGTAAAAGCCATGCTCCATAGTTATAGTCAGTGATGGTAATCCAGTGATAAACAGGAAGACTGGAGAAATGTCACTCTCTGCTATAGATGTAACAGCCATGCTCCATAGTTTAGTCAGTGATGGTAATCCAGTGATAAACAGGAAGACTGGAAAAATGTCACTCTCTGCTATAGATGTAACAGCCATGCTCCATAGTTTAGTCAGTGATGGTAATCCAGTGATAAACAGGAAGACAGGGGAAATGTCACTCTCATGACAGCCATACTCCACCGTTATAGTCAGTGATGGTCATCATGGGGGTGATGGCCAGGAGGATGGAAGAAATGTCCCACTCGACTATGGATGGGACAACAGTGATGGTCATCCAATGATGACGAGGACTGGGGAAATTAATGTCACTTTCAGCTACGGATGTACTGTAACATCCATGCTCCATATAGTTATAGTCAGTGATGGCAATCCAGTGATGACTAGATAAATGTCACATGTACATGTACCAGCATTTCTCCTTGTTTAAATGTACATTTTGTATCATACTACATCCTACATGTACATGTACCATACCATCTCTGCTTGTTAACATAATTATATCGGTATATATCATACCATTTATCCTCCTTGTTTACATGAACCATACATTTTCTCCTACTCTATTACATACACGTGTACATGTACACTATATTATTTCTCTTCCTTGTTCACATGTACATGTACCATACCATTTCTCCTCCTTGTTTACATTGTATCATACTATTCCTTATCCTCCTTTACATATAGCATATCATTTCTCTTCCTTGTTTACATACCGGTATATACATGTACCATCATATCATTTTTCCTACTTGTTTACATGTACCATATAATTTATCCTACTCCTTTACATACCGGTACATGTACACCATATTATTTATCCTTGTTTAGAGTACCATACTATTTATTCTTGTTTACATATACCATACCAATGCTCCTCCTTGTTTACATATTGTACAGGTGTGTATCATACTATTTCTTATCCTCCTTTACATACATGTATATCATACCATTTCTCCTCCTTGGTTACTACTATGTATATCATACCATTTCTCCTCCTTGCTCACATGTACCATACTATTTCTCAGCCTCCTTTACATATGTATACATGTACTAATACCATTTCTCCTCCTTGTTTACATATCATACTATGCTCCTTGTTGATCATAATAATTATACTTCTTGTATATCATATTGATTATCTCCTTGTTGACCATACTATTTATATTCCATGTTGACCATATTAATTATCTTTTTGTTTGCCAGATTAATTATCTTCTTGTTGACCGTACTATTTATACTCCTTGTTAACCACATTAATTATCTCCTTGTTAACCATATTAATTATCTCCTTGTTGACCATACTATTTAGACTCCTTGTATACCATATTAATTATCTCCTTGTTAACCATATTAATTATCTTCTTGTTGACCGTACTATTTATACTCCTTGTTAACCACATTAATTATCTCCTTGTTAACCATATTAATTATCTCCTTGTTGACCATACTATTTAGACTCCTTGTATACCATATTAATTATCTCCTTGTTAACCATATTAATTATCTTCTTGTTGACCGTACTATTTATACTCCTTGTTAACCATATTAATTATCTCCTTGTTAACCATATTAATTATCTCCTTGTTGACCATACTATTCAGACTCCTTGTATACCATATTAATTATCTCATTGTTAACCATATTAATTATCTCCTTGTTGGCCATACTATTTAGAAGCTTGTATACCATATTAATTAACTCCTTGTTGACCTTCTTGTTTAACTCCTTGTTAACTCCTTCGTTTACCATAATTATCTCCTTATTGACCATATTATAGTCCTTTATCATCTTGTTTATCACACTTTTTATTTTTAGTTACATATACCATACTACACTGTATTTCCTCACCTTTGGTATTTTTACTATTTAAGTGAGCTGGTTTATAAATTTAGTCATTCTTGACCAAGTACATTATATATTTTATTTATTCTGTTTGGTATTGTAATTCCTTCATTCTTTAATTTAATAAATTGCTCTTTTCATATTTCAAATAATTTCATTTCATAGCTCAAGTATTTTTATTCCAATAACTATCTGAATTTACAATGGATATATATGTTTAAACGAGTTGAAAACAAAAAGTATAATACACAATGCCCACATGTACAAAGTGTTCATAATTCATTTCATATAAAATTACAACCGAATGATGACTGCCTCGTGGTAGCTATAGTATGTTGGACTGATGCGAACATGAATATCATCTATGTTTCTTACATAAACATGGTCCAGTAAAGTATCTCTTTCAGTTGTTGCATCACTTAGACACTGCTTATATCCATGATCAGCCATCAATGTCTTAACATAAGATTTGTTTTTCATAATATCCTCATTGAAATCACCCATAACAATGCACCTGTTTGAAATTTGATGGATCTTATTTAACAATCTTTCAAGAACCTCTACAAATTGTTTTAATGTATATGATGGTGGTCGATAAACTATTACAGCAACAAATGAGACATTTGAATTAACATGTACCTGAAATGCAATATATTCAAGATTGTCGATTGGCAAATTCATCCTACTGAACACTCTGTCCTTTTTTCCACATACAGCAACACCTCCACGACTCTGTTCTTTTAACATGCATGTCACAAGACTGGAGTTATCATAAGACATACTTCTTGGTTGATGATACCATGTGTAATCACTCGTATCCATATCAAAATCAAGGTCATTTTCAGTCCATGTTTCAGTCAAACAAATGAAATCACACGACAACATTTCATCATTAGATTTCAAATCAATTAAATGTGCTTGAAGTCCTTGAATATTATGCATAGCAATACTTGTACCGGTACTATAACATTCATTACCACCTCCATTATTACTTTCTTTGTCATAAGACTCCTCAATATACAATGGCATCTTGTTCATTGCTTCAGCTACTGCCTCATTACAATAAATATATTTCTCATCAAAACCTTCTATCACAAGACCACCCAATGAAACTACTCTACTCAAACTAACATATGCTTGTCCTGCTGAAAATGTACGGGTCAGACACGCCACCGCCTTTTCCAAACTCATGCCTTGCACCTTGTGAGCTGTACATGCCCAAGCTAACTTCAGAGGGAATTGCTGACGCACACAATGTTTATTCAAGTTGTCTTCCACCATTTCAATACTAACAACATCCACATCATTACCAGACGACTGTTTTTTAAATTTTAATCCAACATTCTCATTATCAAATTTAACTTTAATACACTTAGGAGACTGATCATTAGGTAATGTAACAATGTCTTTTACAGTTCCAAATACACCATTGACAAGCCCATCACTGACTTCCAGGTTCCTTGTAAGCATGACTCTAGCACCAACACCAAGCCAGAGAAAATCAGGTAAATTTGTGCCCGAGGATTTCTTCACTGATCTACGTATTTTTTTCATTTCACCACTTTTGGCATCTCTCTGGAAATCTTTAGCAAGAACACAAGTTTGTACACAACCTGAACATTTAGCAAAAAGAGTCTGTCTGTTGTACTCATCTACCTCCTTATTGCATGGATAAATATGCACAGCATCAGTCCAATCTTCTCCAGTCTCACGTGATTGTAACAGTTTCTTATCATCACTTTGTAAAGTTTCCTTTTTCTTTCTAATTCGTAATCTATTCAGCACTTCAGCAAACTTTGCATCTTCTTTTTGTCTCATTATCTCAGTCAGTTCTACTTTGACAAAGTTGTCATTCCACAAGTCAGTTGTAACATTAGTCTGGTACAAAGATTTTCCTTTCACTGGAGGCAACTGATAAAAATCACCAACCGCTAATACACTGACATTTCCAAAGGGACTATGATTCTGTGATTGTTTAACCTGTCGCAAACGACCATGAATGTAGCATAAGAGTTTATGACTCACCATTGAAATTTCATCAACAATTACAATTTGCAGTTGCCTTAATTTATGCCGCAGCGTACTAATCTTCTCTTCACCAAGTGGTTGATATGGCAATTTCACATTTGTTGTTATTGACAAAGCACTGTGAATTGTTGCACCATGGATATTATATGCAGCAACACCTGTCGGGGCTGTAAGTAACACTGATACATCATCAGGATTTTCTACCATTCTTGCAAAAAGTCTTGTTGCTTCATAGTAGATACATTTTATCAAATGACTTTTCCCTGTGCCAGCTCCACCAGTGACAAATACACGAAATGGTTCAGGATTTTTTCCATTGACTTTGTCCAAGCACCATTGCCTTACTTTGTAAAACACTTCTTTTTGTTTAGCATTGAGACACCTCAACAAATTCATTGCTTCTTGTTTGGATACATTTAGTCTGTGTGGCTCAATAGTACATTTCACACTATCATCTTTTTTAGATTTCAAATCAGGAATATCAGAATCACTGTCACCATCTTCCACTTGTTCTTCTCGCTGTCCTTCACATTCAAGTCTGTCCATTTCAGCTTCTGGAGCTATCAATGCCCAAGCATCTTCTTGTGGACCATACTTTTCTAACATTTCCTCAGCTTCATCTACAGCCTCAGCACTAGCTTCATACAATGATCGGTTATTTCCCACAATATTTTTGACAAGTTTTAATACACCACTGAACTTAATAATACCATTGCTATAGAATTCTTCATAAGATTCAAACTGCTGCGGTTTCAAATGAACATCAACACGATATGGAAGATACAATTGCAGGATACTCTGATAGTACTTTGCTACTGAAAATCTAGGAAATCGTATGACTGCTGGATCAGTTCGACTACGTTTCTGTATGTGCCCTAAACCATTCTTCAATTCATATATTGGCGATCGACTTATTTTAGGCATGTAATTGGTATATATAACTCTATAATCTGAGCAAAATGTTGCCAAGCACATTGTTTCAAATTTATCTGTAGTTGGTCTTGCTAGGTATCTGTCAACTTTACTGGTCATCCAAATACTATCATCATCATCTTGACATAAATGTTGAATAACACTAAGAGGCTTGCTCATTCGAATGGGATTTTCACCGACAGGTACAAATTCTACTTTCCTTGAACCTTCTTTCAATCTCAGATTACAAACACGATAAACTGCTTCTTGAGCTGAGACCTCTCGATTATGCAAGTACACCGAGCCAATTTCCTTCATACTCTGTCTAGCATCCAAGTTCCCTTTCTGTGCTTCAGCCTGTGCATGTGACAACAGTATACCCATTTCACGTTCAGCTTTTGACATGTACGATACCACATAAGCAACACAAGCATATGCATCACAAATGTACTGAATATCCATGTTCGCATTCCAACATCGTATTAAATCTGGATTGTACAAATTGACCCAAGCATCTTGCGGTTGTCTTTTGTGTACAATACTAGTTCTCTTGGTTAGGACATTATGAGCTTTCTCAAAATCAGCTTGTGTCACACCAATGCTTGTAAACAATTCTGTTGTTGTCATCTTTTCCTTCTCAGTGTTCTGTATTGCAATCCATATTGATTCCAATAATTCCTTAGCCTTATTTCTTTCACTACTTTTAGCATCATTTGGTTGTTTCCTGTCATCAGTTGTTTCTTTTGCATCATCACTTGTTTCTTTTGCATCATCACTTGTTTCTTTTGCATCATCACTTGTTTCTATCCCATCATCAGTTGGCAACAATTCTGTAATAAATGTTCGTTCAGATGGAGGTCTTGGGAAATTAAATATACACTCAGTACCCTTCTTTTTGCACGATTTGGAATGATTTTTACTATGTAACTGCACATGACTGATAATTTCATTTAACTCTTTGTCTTGTTTTTCCGATGGCAAACTACAACTTATGTATTTGTCAATGAACTTTACAACCTTTTTTTTACTGTCATGTTCCAACTTTGGTGCATTTTCAATCCAGAAAAGACAATGTGTATGTGGAGACCCTCTTTGCTGGAATTCTACTCTATAGAAATAATCTTTGACTTTTCCAATTGGTGCTGCTCTCGACAGTATAACATCTCTCAGAAATGTATGGAATCGCTGATCAAACATTCTTGCAGCAGTTACAGGATTACTTCGCAATATTGTACATTTCTCATTCCAGTCTAAATCTTTGACATCTCTACAATCACCTTGTTGTCTCAAAATTGTATTGATTACTTCAGGCCATCTCATATCTGCCGCAGAAAATGAACAAAACCAGGTTGGTATTCCTAGCTGTCTGATCATAGCCAAAACATCTTTCTGTGCTGATTGCCAATATGGGGGTGTACCACGAATAGGTTTTAGAAATTTATATCCACTGTCTGATTTCAAAATGTCTTTTAACTGGTCTTTGTCATTGATCATGGAGGCATTTACCCTGTCACCATTGTACTTCTTATCTGACCCTTTACGCAATGCAATAGACACACTTGACATAACTTTCTGAATCTCCGACAAATACTGCGCATAAAAAATGTATTGAGTACTCTTTGCAAATCTATTATCAACATTCATTAATCGGTTATGCAAATATCTACAAAGTGTGACCCTCACTTCACGATCATCATCAAATATAGGATGCCCTGTTGGAAATAATGCTGGAAAACATTTTGCCTCATTACCCTTTTCCATTAACAATCTAATTGGACTATTGCCTTCACAAGGAGCCACACTCATTACTTCGTCAAAATATTGATCCAGTATTTCCTGTCCTATATTAGTTGGCTGCAGACAACTGTCTAGCGGCAGGCCTCGTAAACGGTCATCATCAGTTTCCTCATCACTATTATCAATATCATCGGTGACTTCTTTTACATCGTTTCCAGACTTATCCATTTCATCATTTTCTTCACCACATAATGGAGCTTCCCAATCGGGGCTTATTTCAATATCACTGAACCACTTATTGTTATGTTGAAGATAACGTAAAGCACTTTCTACATTTTGTTTACTCACAAACTGATATTGGTAATATCCTTTATACGTCAGTTTTCTCTTCAACTTGACACGAATCATCTGATCGTCACTTGCAGGTCTTGGTAGTGCTTTTACTGTGTCAGTTATATTAGACGGCACACAAACGACCGGCCCTCGTAAACAAAATTGTGATCCCTTAGGCAATGGAATAATTTTCATAAAGGCCACATTTATCGCAATTAGATGCTCTTCTAATGTGTTCAAACAAGCTAATTCCTCAGGGATGTCTATCATATTTAAATTATTCACACTTGCTTCAGCAGGGACTTTATTAACAAGTAGTTTCCTATGACAAGTATAACATATCCATAAATGTGATCTGCTTGATTCTGCAATCATACACCTGGATTCACAATGGTCATTGCAAGTATGTAGGTATTTGTTACTAAAAATAGTCTGGAGTTTGTATTTATTCACATTACACTTTACAACCTGCTTTTGAAACAACAGTTTGTGACAGCAAGCACACACATACTGAGGTCCTTTAGATATGCTTTCTTTAAATGTCTTTGTAACGAAACTAATTTGAAGTCTTTTTTCTTTCTTAATTGCAATACGTTTGTAGTTCATACGTGCCATGTTTTCACGATATTTACTATTTGTTTTGTATTTCTTTTTCCCATACTTTATTGAATTTGCCCTGTAAGAACTGACACATCGGTATTTCTTTTTGATTTTTGCAATAAGCTTACTTCTATATGCAGCATTGTCATGGTATTTACATTTAGCTTTGTTAATTTTCTTCATTCTGTAAGCAACATTGTCACGATACCTTTTTTTGGAATTGATTGTTGCACACTTTATTAATTTATCTCTATAGTCTGCATCACCGTGGTACTTTTTTTTCCCCTGGGTAATTAGTTTCTTTCTGTATTCAGGATTATCGCAATACTTTGCTTTCCCCTTGTCAATTAGCTTCGCTCTGTAATCAGGATTATTACAATACTTTGTTTTCCCCTTTGTGATTAGCTTCTCTCTGTATTCAACATTATTACAATACTTTGCTTTTCCCTTGGTGATTAGTTTGTCTCTGTATTCAACATTATTACAGTACTTTGTTTTCCCTTCAGCAATTTTCTTCTTTTTATATTCAGCATTATTACAATACTTTGTTTTCCCATTGGTCATTAGTTTCTCTCTGTATTCAGCATTATTACAATACTTTGTTTTCCCCTTAGTGATTAGCTTGTCTCTGTATTCAGCATTATTACTATATTTTTCTTTCCCCTTGGTGATTAGCTTGTCTCTGTATTCAACATTATTACAATACTTTGTTTTTCCTTCAGCAATTTTCTTCTCTCTATATTCAGCATTATTACAATACTTTGTTTTGTCCTTGGTGATTAGATTCTTTCTATATTCAAGATTATTGCGATACTTTGTTTTCCCACTGTTTATTTTCTTTTCTTTGCATTCAGAATTAGTACTATATCTTTCTTGTTTACACTTTAAAACAAAATTTCTATGCACTTCATTTTCATGATACTTTCTTTTAAGCAATTCCTTCTTTTTATCTGCACTTTTGTCATAGTTCTTTTTGTTATACATCGTTTTTCTTAGCTTCTTTTCATTACTGCTATTCTCATGACCTTTCAACTTCTTATCCAATTTCTTTAAATCCCTTGGCCTACATGTTTTTTTATCATCAGATTTGCTTTTGCATTTATGCATTTGTTTTCCATCTATTTTTGCTTTATCCGTCTTCTGTACATACAATTCTCTACTTTTCTCTCTTTTCTTGCTTAGTTGTAATTTCTTATTTGCTCGTTTACGTCGTTTACACTTCATATTATTTTTTGATTTACTGTCAGTAGCATCTTCTCCATATTTTAATTCACCATCTTTGTTGCTTGGAAATACATTACGTTGTCCATTATCAGGTTGTCTAATTGCTTCATGAACTGACAACACAACATCATAGTGAATCCTTCGCCTATGATACAAGTAAACTGCCTCATCTGATGTTACAGTCTCTTTGTCAAAGGTACTTGCTGAAAAAACATACCACTTGCTCCCCTCTTCAAATGTATAAATATCAGTACGTAGCATATGTGCCATCGCCATGATTTCAACCTCTGTAGCCCAGGTTCCAGACTCAAACATTCTTTGCCTCATGACATATTCTTCCACATTTACATAGCCTTGTCGGAGAAAACCATTAAATTTATCTCCATTTATCAACAGATGATTAACAGTAGCCATCCTTAATTGTACATGGTTATCTTCAGTCCCTGACACAGCATATGATATTGCCCTGAAAAAACAGTTACCATCTCCTTTAATTCTCTTCACTGAATTAGGTCGTCCAATCTCTTCACATTTATCTGAATTTTCATCACAATCCAGAAATACGTGGCCCATGCGAAGTTGTCTACACAATGCCGTCTTCTTACTATATGTCAACGGAACAAATTTAAAACTCTGCATCTGTGTCACCCTCTCGATTTCAACATCACTGCCTCCATCTGATTTATTATTGCAACTCGTTCCATGCAAACTGCCGTTGTCCTCTTCCTTCATATTATTTGACATATCACTATGTGTACTTGAAAAGCCACTATGAGATCCAAGCAATACTCCAGAACCAATACTGTCTCCACCTATGTCTTCACCATGATCACTGCTCCCTAATAACAAATGTCCAGTCTCTTGTGTAGTACATTTAGCATCCTGCCTTACCTCATCATCTATCCACACAGATGCACCTGTAATTTCAAATTGCTCATTGTTAGATAAATTCATAGATCTTGCCAAATCAGTACAATACCTGTGCACATCTTGCCATGTAGCTACACGTTTGAGCAAACTCTGACCTTCAGCAACCTGATAACCTCGTTTATCCCTGGAGTGAGAATCAAAGATATAATACATGTCATCTTGAGTTATTACAACAAATGTATTTCCATGGAAAGTTATGAAACATGCATAGTTCTGTTCCAAGGCACGATTCATTGGTATCATATCAAATTCAGGTAAATTAAATTCTTCTCCAAATGCACCACATACAGAACCATGAAACTTCATACTGAAATGATGATTCAGCAGATCCAACTCATTTGGCAGTTCTGTCACCAACAAATAGTCATGGTTAACTGTAGAGCTCCGAGATAAATGACCATATAACTCATTTCCAGTATTCAATGTGCTATCCATGTCAGAATAAGTCCAATGTCTCAGTTTCTTCAACCTACTCATTAAAACACAACTCAATCCATTAGCTACGCATTGTTTGCCACTGTGACATCCAAACCTGTGATGGCCTTGGTGAAAACTACCCTGTACAATCTTTTCTGGCAATATCACACACCTTCCATCTCTTTGGTCGCCTTCTTTACTTTGTACTACCACTACAGGAAATTCTTCTTGTTTACTTCTCACTGATGTACAACTATCTTCAAAGTTTGTTTTTGTAGTCATCGGTGTTTCATCGGTCATCATTTTTTTATTCCCTTTTATTTTCATTTCAGAACCTTCCCATGCTTTTCTCTTTCTACTCCTTTTTCTACTACTCTGTCCATATACTGTTTGCATCTCAACATCATATGTACCCTCCTGATGATTAGAACTCTCTTTACTATTTTCATTTCCAATTCCTCTGGTTGGATCATTGTTATCTGTTTTGCTCTCTTCGGTAGTTTTCCCCTTTTTGCTCCTTAAAGAATAACCTCCTGACTGCTTTTGTACCCATACTGTTATACCGTTAGTTCTCACCCAATGATTACATGTTCTATCTTCGGTCTTACATGTACTTGTAAAACAACTCTCACTGTTCTTTACTTCACTTACAATGTGCTTTTCTTGTGCTTGATTGAATTTGTCTTTGCATGGTTCATCTACACACCTCTTCATTGGTAAATGCTTGCTGTCTCTGCATCTTTCTTGTATTGGCACCTCGTAGATGTTTGTATCTGTAGGAATACCAAGATCATTCAATAGAGACTTACAGTAAGTAGTCATTCCACATCTAAGACATAACCAAGTAAATGATTTGTTCACCAAAAAATATTCCATCTTTTTGAAATTCATACAGTTGACATGGTACCATATGTTACAACCGTCACACTGAACTTTACTTTCGGTTGACTCAATATTCGTATCACACAACCAGCACTGTTTATCGCAGATTTCATACACTTCAGTTGGCCTCGTTATTTTACATGTGTCCTTGCTGTTTGTATGGTCATCTCTTGTTTTCATCGTTTGTGTATCCATCACGTTCTCACTATTTTCAAATGCATGACTACCTTCCACAGGTTCCTTTACACATGTTGCAAACATCTTCTTTTGGCTTTTCTTGTACAACTGTTGTTCATTTTGTTTCCCTTGCTTCTTCTGACTTCTTTTGTTACAGTCCTGATACTGCTTATGCAACACAATCTTCAATGTACTCCGTGTATGGGAAAAAATAACCTTCAGGGCATATGCATGAACATTTCTCTCATCTTTACTCATACGCTGTTCTACTCTTTTGCCACCTCTTTGTCTATTGTAAGACTCCTTGCGAGCTTGCCTCTTCTTTACATTTGTTCTTACTCTTCCAGACTTCCGTCTACTTTTCCATTCAAACTCCTCTACAACATAGTCCAGTATCTTACCTCCAGCACAGCATTTCTTTTCATACAAACAGTTTATCATTCTTTCATGCTTGCATACTCTTTTGGGGGTCAACTTCTGCATTCTCTTTCTCTGCACATGGCCTACCTTTTCCAGCCACTTTGCCATCTTCTCTGCTTTTACATATGCTCTGCCACCGGTACAGCTACCATCATCAAAACATGTTTGTGTCCCTGTTGAAATGTCCAAATTATACAAAACAGACTGATCACCTTGTGCATTCACTATTTTGTCCTGCTTTGTTGTTCGACATGGCTTTGTCTTCACTCTTTCACATGGTTTAGTGAGCATTATATCACATGGCTCTGACAACATTGTTTCACATAGCTTGGGCAACATTCTTTTACATAGCTCTGGCAACATTCTTTTACATAGCTTTGGCAACATTACATCTTTTGTGTCAACATCAGATTTGCCAGTTGTAAGGCAGGCTGTCTGCTCCGCTACAGTCCTGAGAACTGTAACGTCAACTGGTTCACCTGTTTGCGTCTGTCCTGCAAGGTCACACAGCCGCTGTTGTGACCAGGGTACATCCGCCTCGCACGGCAGAGTACACCCACATGCTGGTGGGTCAGACTTCGCTGAGATACCCTCGCTACGAGTAGACAGACTTCCTTGAGGAGATGCTAACCTCGAGGCATTTGGATTTTCACCAGGTGGCAAAGGCTCTCCCGAAGGAGCACCCAGAAGAAATGAAATATCCCATGAACGGGGCATAGGATGAGTACATACAGAGAAGAATGAATGGGGAGATGAAATGGATGACATGACAATGACAGACAAGGGAAACGTACATCGTCTGGATGACCGCTCCATCACCGTCTGGTGCATGGCAGCCCTCCTTGCACTCTGGCTTAGCTGGTACTTCATTTTCTGTTGATAAAGGTGAACAAAACACTAAAATCTGGACACAAATCCCCTTCACTGCAACATGACATCAGCTGACGTTATTCACAAACTTCAATTGTACTATTCTCCATAAAGCTTCAGTCAAAATGTAAGTTATGTTTTACGGATAGGAAACGTTTGCATACCAAGGGTATAGTATGCAGACCCTTGTTGTAATAGTACGGCACTTATTAGTAACCGTTTGTTTCATGTTTGGCTGCTTATACCGTAGTTCAATGTAAACCCACTGCAGAAATTTGCAGGATTCAGGTAGTGGTGACCAGTAATAAATACTGGAGGATTTTGCAGGATTCAGGTTACATGAAGTGTTAACACTTTGGAAATGCAAGATTTTGCAGGATTCAGGTTTGATATCACGTTTTAACACACTTTACAAAGTAGATACAGTATGTGGCTACATGTACATTAACTGAACATTTATCTGGGGATGCATCTTTATCTAAGGAGGGGAGGGGGAGGTGGGGGGGGTGGGTCATATTTTATTGATTATATTAAAGGTGAATTCACAAGTCATAGCCATTTAAAGCCCCCATCCCATTAGTTACTCGACTGATTATATATTTTATTTTAAATCGACCCTCATTCCTAAATATTTGTTTTAAAAAAATGCCATGACTTAGGCATACATTTTTTAAGTAATTATAAACTATATATACATGTACATGTAGTTTGTATTTTGTTAAATGTTTAAACACAATTTTTGTTACATACACTTTGCATTATAATTTGTTTGGTACCACAAACAATACCTCAATACAGTATTGTAACGCGCGTCGCCAAGTCGTAGGTTCACTGTCTGTCTGACCAAGTCGCAATGGAGTTAGAGCACCTGCGGTTGTAGGCCACAGCACCAAGTGACATCCGGCACGTCAAGTTCCGCACCACTGGGGGAAAAGCACTAATCAGCGGACCCAGCTCGTTGTGAGTGGGGTGGAGTGATTTGGGTGGATTAACCTGTGGATTGGGTGGATTGGGTGGATTGGGTGGATTAGGTGGATTGGCTAGTGGATTTGGGCCACATGTGGAATAAGGGTGGATGACCGGTGGATGGCCGGTGGAGACTATACCTCGAGACGGCAACAATTAGACAAATGATTAGACACAGGAGACTTCTTTGACTTCTTTGGTCTCACCCAAGTGAAGAAGTGAGGTTTAATCTCTCTCGCTCTGCCTTTTATAGGCCATCTCAGTCCCTATACAATTACTTACAATAAATGAACATCATTAACCAAGTACAGAGGATGTGCTAACCAATCAAAATGTTGTATTGCTAAGTGGTGACTTAAGCCACGCCCACTAACACTGTTGTCCAATTAGACTCTGCAAATCTATGAGTGACTTGGCATAAAGAACATGCACCATACAGTTCATGTCAATGTTTAAAAACGTATAGTTGATGGTTCATCACATGACCCTCCCCCAGAGTTTTCAGTCCCTGAAACTGTTAAATTTAAATTAATGTTATCCACCTTGTTTTAAATACATAAATGTAGTGACATCCTTCATTGGTATAAGCCTCATAACCTCGTTAGCTGGTACGACGGATTATTGAAATCTTACACATAGCGATAATCTCGGTAGCATAAACCATATAACTTTAAACCTTACAAACCTTACATACTTAAAATTATTCCTTTATACAGCAACATGTCATTATAGGTTTATATTAGAACATTCCAAAGATTTCTATAAAACTAAAGTGTGGATCGTATAAAATTAGCACAAATTTAAGTGAATCACAGGCTTTCTTTAGGTATAACTATTTGTATATAAAACTTCTTTTTTCCATCTAGTTTCTACTATAACTGGACTTTATAAGTTTAACGGTAACTTTGAACTATTAGAAATAAAACTTCTGCTTAGCTTCCTTCTGGCGACGAAGCACTCCTTGGCGAAAAATCTTGGTGGTCATGGTGATCTCGATGTGATCTGTAATCTCCTCAGGTTCATCGCTTTCAGTCGACGAACTGACTGCTGATGACATCATCTCAGAGTGTAGCTGTCGGAGCAGCTTCAAGGACTTGCCCCCCGTCTTAGGATGACTAGCAGTGGTTGAGGTGGCAGAGGGTGTGATCGGGGGTGGGAGAAGCTCCAGCTCCGGCTCAGGCGGCATTGGAGGGTCAATGGGTTGGGTGAAACTGGGAGCAGCTGGCGTGGATGCTGGGAGAGCAGTGCGCATCCCAAGGGGGCAGCGACTCTGTACATGACGATGAAGGCTAGCCTTCCTAGTGAAGCCTTCCCCACAGGATTTACACATAGTCCCTGATGAAGACTCACTGCCCAGACGGTGTGCCTCTTTGGTATGTCTGACAAGGTTCGCCTTCAGGGAATACTCCTTGCCGCAGTCTGGGACCTGACACACATGCTTGGTAGCTGGGGAGGGTTGCTGCTCACGGCCACTGGACCTTTTGTCAGGAGGATGATGGGGTCGGGTCTGACTGGAAGCAGGCCCAGCAGTAGTACTAGCATCACCGTGCTCTTCCCGTCTTTGCTTCTTGTCTGACCAAGTGACGACCGGCGGTTGCTTTCGCTTGTGGTGGTGAATGCGATCACGGTCACGGGGGTTCTCCTCGGGGTCAACTGTCCGTGGCCAATCATGTCGATGACGATCGTTGCCGTCGGGTCCACCTGGCATAGTGAACCCCAACTGAGATCCGCAAAACCTCGGTGAGGTGGATAAAAACACGTCCACGTACAGGTGGATGACAACACGTCCACAGGTGGATGAAAATACGGCCACAGGTGGATGAAAACACGTCCACAGGTGGATGAAAATACGGCCACAGGTGGATGAAAACACGTCCACAGGTGGATGAAAATACGGCCACAGGTTATAACGAAGTCAATGACATGAAGTTCAGACATGAAATGACCCAGCGTACCAAACAACAATGCGCGACATGCGCGTGGTTGCTGTGCAGCCAAGTGGTGCCCGCTCATCACCCATTGAAATCCCTTGGTGTACCGGAGACCAGTTAAAAGCTTTTGAGCTGTTCTTGTGTTGCTGCTTGGTGGCGCCCTTGCTGCAACCGTATCGGATTTGTTTTTGACATTTCGATACTAATAATCACCATCAACGGGGATTATATTAGACTTCGTAATCCTGTAGTCTAGCAGGACGTCGCCGCTGGCGCTTTGGATATCGGCTGGCATAACTTTCGGGATCTGACGCTGGGTTCCTCTCCTCGTCTGGAATTAGGCTTATTGTGGTATCTTTACTACCGTCTTCTTGGGTGGAACTTCGTCGTTCTTCAGACGGCTCCCGTTCCCCCGGAATACCAGGTAGGTCAGCAGAGAGCTCGAGGTAACTAGGTTGTTCTTCGCGGCATTCTCCTGTGTAATCTGTAGCCCCCTCAAGTTGATTATCCTCCACTAAGTGACCACCATCTTCGCCATCTTGTGGAGGTTCTTGTTCCCCCTCACCTTCCAGCTCCACAGGAATGCTATCTCTTCCCTCTGTTCGCCATTTCCTTATTTGTGGACCCGTATAGATCTTCAGCCTGTCATAATGCACAACCTTTGGCTTTGCTTTTTGTTTCTCCTGGATCCGGTAGGTCACATCTGATAACCTCTTTAGAACAAGATATGGACCAATCCACTTGAATTGAAGCTTGGGAGACAACCCTTTCTTTCTTGCAGTGTTGTGCATCCATACAAACATTCCTGCTTGGATTTTGCTACCCGCAATATGGCGATCATAGTTGCGCTTTTGCCTCCGCAGATTCATCTTCATTTTGCTCCGAGCTCTTTGATGTGCCTCGCTCATCTTCAGTCGGAGATTCTTAGCATAGTCAGTGGACAGCTCATCTTCACTGTCCCTTGGTAGTTCTGTGAGGGCATGAAGTGGTAGTGTTATCTCCCGCCCCATAAGCATGGCGCAAGGCGATTCTCCGGTGCTTTCTTGAGCTGTACTTCGGTACGCCATCACCGAGTAGGCCAACTGGACATCCCAATCCTTCTGGTCTGGCTTTACAAACGGTCCAACCAAATTCATCAAGCTGCGGTTAAATCTTTCAATGAACCCGTCAGATTTAGGGTTGAATGGGCAAGTTCTCGTCTGGTCGATCCCTAACAATCTGCACACTTCTCTGAAAACGGCAGACTGAAAGTTCGTGCCTTGGTCACTGTGGATTTCCTTTGGACAGCCATATCTGCAGATAAATTGCTCCACTAGAGTTTCCGCTATGGTTGGTGCCTTCTGGTCTGGCAGTGCGTACGCCTCAATCCACTTTGTAAATGGATCTCCTACGACCAGTATATACGCATTGCCTCTGTCGCTCCTGGGCAGGGGACCCATCACGTCCAGGGCAATTCTCTCCATCGGTGCGCCTACTGTGTATTGCTGAAGGGGAGCCCGGGGTTTCTTGCCTGGCGATTTCCTTCTTGCACACACTATGCATTGTCGTACTTTTGAACGCACATCGGCCGACACCCCTACCCAGTAGTACCTTTGTCGGACCTTGTGTAGGGTTTTGCGCACTCCTTGGTGACATGCTGTCTTGCTATCATGAAGTTCATCTAGGACACTTTCCCGCATACATGACGGCAAAATCACTTGCAACTTGCATTGCCCCCCGTCATCTGTTTCAAAGCGTCGACACAGCACTCCCTGTTGCATCTTCAGCTGCTGCCACTGGGCCCAATATGTTTTGGTTGGTGCTGACTCCGTGGAGAGAGCTTCCCATTCTGGTCTGTTTCCCCCTTTCTCCTTAGCTCTCATGATAGGCCCAATCGTGGTGTCATCTAACTGCTTCTCTCTTAGTTCTTTCAGTGTCCATCTCGGTGAAAGACTTATCATCCTCGTCCCACGATCTGCTTTTGCTGCTGCCTCCAGCACACTTTGTTGGCCTAGATCTTCCCCTTCTATTTCATTTTGCTTTTCCTTCCCCCTAAGATCAGCGGCGATGGGAGAATCTTCTTGAAGATTCGTTCCAGCCATCTCCTTCTGGTCCTCTTCGCTCTGCCCCATTTCTCGTCCACACTGCTTGCATGGCATGCGAGAGAGCGCATCGGCATTCTGGTGAACCCGACCTGGTCGATGTTGGATCGTGATGTCATATTCACTCAAGATCTCCATCCATCTAGCTAGTTGTCCTTCTGGGTCCCGGAAATTTAACAACCATCTCAGGGCTCCATGATCGGTCCTGATCACAAAGTGTCGACCATACAGGTAGTGCCGAAAGTATTTGACAAATGTCACAACAGCTAGTAGTTCTCGCCTCGTTACACAATAGTTCCTTTCTGGCTTTGACATGGAGCGGCTAGCATATGCAACCACTTTCTCAACACCATCATGCTTCTGGGATAGGACAGCTCCAATTCCCGTGCTGCTGGCGTCTGTATCTAACACAAACTCTCCTACCTCGTTGGGGTAGGTTAGTATAGGAGCTGTTGTCAGTAGCTTCTTCAGGCTTCTAAAAGCAGCTTCGCAGTCCTCTGTCCACAGGAAGAACCGGTTCTTTTCCATCAGCCGGTGCAATGGTTGGGCAATCTTGGCAAACCCCTGAATGAAGCGTCGGTAGTAAGAGGCTAACCCGATGAAACTCCTCACATCCTTGGTTGACCTAGGTGTCGGCCATTCCTCCACAACCCTCACTTTTTCAGGATCCGTTGATACACCCTCATTGGATATCACGTGTCCCAGGTAGGCTACCGCTTGTTTGAAGAGGCTACACTTCTTCGGCTTCAGTTTGAGGTTGGCCTGTCTTAGCCTCCGGAAGACTTCCTCAAGTCTCTCCACTTCCTCATCCACCGTCTTGGCAAAAACCACGATGTCGTCAAGGTACAGTAGTAGTGTTTCCCACTGCAACCCACAGAGGATTCTCTCCATTAGTCTCTCGAATGTAGCTGGGGCGTTACAAAGGCCGAAGGGCATGACCTTCCACTGGTACAGTCCCCCTCTGGTGACAAAAGCTGATTTGGCCTGGGCGTCCTCATCTAGTTCCACCTGCCAGTATCCACTAGCCAGATCCAGAGTGCAAAACCACTGTGCCCCTGATAGTGAATCCAAGCTGTCATCCACCCTGGGTATTGGGTACGCATCCTTCAGCGTGTGTTCGTTGAGGAGGCGGTAGTCGACGCAGAATCGGGTAGATCCATCTTTCTTCTTTACTAAGACAACTGGGGATGCCCATGGGCTATTTGAGGGCTCGATTATCCCCTTCTGTAGCATGTCGTGTACCTGATTATCCGCCTCCTGACGCTGCCAGGTAGGGAGACGTCTGGGACGTTGCCGTATAGGGCCCGTATCATCTGTCCTAATCTCGTGGCGCACTAGGTCGGTTTTTCCTAGATCTCCCAGGCCCATCGAAAATACATCTTGATACTCGATCAGTAGCTTCTTCACCTTCTCCCTTTCTGGACTGTCTGTTAAGTCCGCAACACTCCGGTGGTACAAATCGATGAGATGACCCGGAAGCTCTTGCCCAGCCTTATCCTCTCTTGCTTCTTCCTCTCTTTCCATCATTAAAATGGTAGAACGATCACTTCTCTGAATGTCCTTGTCAGCTGTGGATGTGAGGGTGCCCAATACACTACCTCCACTTATCATCACAATTGTTGTACTTGGGTTAAACACGCGCACCGGGTATCTATCTGCCGTGGAATCCACAAGGACCCTCGCTACCATCAGACCTCGTCTTGCCACCTTACTCCAGTCTGTTGGTTCGATGACCCCCCATCCGTGGAGTTCTTTCTTCTCATCCAGAACACCCGTGATGATGGCCTCATGCCCGGGTGGAATTCGGGTGGTCCTTTCCGCTCGCACTCGGCAGCTGAAAGTGCTTGTCTGATCTTTACCTTGTAACGGAATCACCTGCCCCCCGATCTTCAACTTCTGATGCTTTAAGTCCAGTTCACAGCCAGTGGTCAGCAGGTAATTCATGCCAAGTATTCCTTGGTTTTTGATGGATGCAACGAGGACTTCAACCTCTGCGTCATATCCCCCCATCTGTATCTTCATCTGAGCACTTCCTTTTATCGCCAGTGGTTTCCCATCCGCCTGGCGGATCACTTCACCGACCGGCGTCAATATAGGTCTGGTTTTCCGATCCATCAGGTTGTACTCTTTTGTGTCTATCAGTGTCTCCGACGACCCGGTGTCTATTAGGAAGGGCAGTGAATGTGTCCCAATCTCGCCTCTCACAAATACCCCATAAGAAGCAACTCCAATTGGCAGTGGCATTAGGTTGGACCGCTCCATTGGAAGTCCATCGTCATCTTTTAGTTTCTCTGGATCTGTACCACCGGCTTGGGGTCCAGTATTGACGACCTCCCCATGACCCGCTGGGTTGGTCCGGAGTCGTTTCCCGTCGGTGCACCACTGCTTAGTTCAGGGCAATCCCTCTTAAAGTGCCCATTTCTACCACAGTGGAAGCAGGCCAGTTTTTGCCGCTTCTGTCCAACATCGGCTTGTTCCGGGCGACGGGTGTCATACTGCATTGCCCGAGTTAGCCCAGCCAACATCTGATGCATTTGCTGCAGTTGCTCCGACATTGCCCGCGTTTGCCTTTCAAACTCATCCCTTGAGACCATTTCCACTTGTCTTGTGATTCGATTGTTTCTGTCTGGTCGAACACCCTGGTTTTGCTGCCTTTGCCTTTCCGCTTTCAGGAAAGACTCGGTTTCCAGCGCCGCTCTAATTGCCTCATCCAGCGACTTTGGATGAGCTCTGAAAATTCCCGCTCGAATCTCTGCATCGGGTATAGCATCCACCAAATACCCACGTGCCAGACGTTCTCTGCTATCTCTTGGCAGTTCAGGATACGCCAGCTCCGTGAGTCGACGTATTCCCTGCCCAAGCGCTTGCAGACTTTCATTCTCTATTCTTGTTCTGCTCCTCAGCTCTGCTAGATACGTTTCGGCTTGCTCACCAGGCCCATATCGTCTTTCTAGTCTTGCTGTGAGCTCCGCATAGGTTAGCACTTCACCTGTAGCCCTGTCTCCCAGCACCTGCTGTGCTTGACTTTTGAGACTCGCCGCGAGGAAGTAAGCTTTTTCCTCGTCCGACCAGTTGTTGATAACTGCACAAGACTCAAAGTGAGATTTGTAGTCTCTCCATGGCACTTCCCCGGCAAATCGATCTGGAACTAGGCTTGGTTTTCGTTGAACACCGCTGTTTCCCTTCGCTCTTTCTATCGTTGCACCCTTGGGCGCCTCTTGCACCTGGGGATAAGCCAACTTTCTCTTGTCCCCCGATAACTTTCTGCCCGGATCCACTGGTTGCCGCATATGCTGCCCTTGTCCAGTCACTGTTTCTGCCACCCTCAAGGGTGCTGCAAATGTGTGACGCCCAGGTGACTCTTCCATCTGTTGCTGCAGATTGCACCCCGCATCATACACCGGACGCTGTCTGCTTCCGGTTCCTGGGATTTCCGGTGGAGTTTGCATTCTTGGCCAGGTTGACGGCCATCCAGACTCAACTGGAACATCACTTGCTCCTGTAGGTCTTTGCCACTGCACCTCTGCTTGCTCCACCCTACCCAAATCCGTCAAGCCTTGGTGAACCAGTTGTTCCTCCGATCTTGACCCCCATGTCACTGGTGTTGACATGAATCTTGGTTGATGAGAAGACTCTGTTGTGCTGACCGTAGGTGCCATCACTTCCCCAACCCTTCCTTGCCATTGGAAGAGGTTTTGTGCTGTCACCGAACCCTGTCGTACACCCTCTGTCTCATCCACTTTCCCCGGCCTTGCCTCCCTCATTCCGACACCAACTCCCGTCATTCTTTCGGCGGAACCCGGTGTCCACACAGGAGGCCCTGGTGCCGCAGCAGGCTGCAGCCGAATGCTGGCTTTGCTGGTCACCCTTGCCGGTGTTTCCTCAAAGTATCCCATACTTTCCTCCCACATCCGGTCCTTGCCGTCCATTGTTGCCTTTCCTAGTGGTTCTCCACGTCCACTGCTAAATTCTGCTATCCACCAGTCACTGCTTCTAGTAGATCACTGCTTGCCCTTTCACCCTGTAGTTCCCTTGGCTATTTGTCACGTCACTCTAGCGGATCCCACCGCTGCCACCAATGTAACGCGCGTCGCCAAGTCGTAGGTTCACTGTCTGTCTGACCAAGTCGCAATGGAGTTAGAGCACCTGCGGTTGTAGGCCACAGCACCAAGTGACATCCGGCACGTCAAGTTCCGCACCACTGGGGGAAAAGCACTAATCAGCGGACCCAGCTCGTTGTGAGTGGGGTGGAGTGATTTGGGTGGATTAACCTGTGGATTGGGTGGATTGGGTGGATTGGGTGGATTAGGTGGATTGGCTAGTGGATTTGGGCCACATGTGGAATAAGGGTGGATGACCGGTGGATGGCCGGTGGAGACTATACCTCGAGACGGCAACAATTAGACAAATGATTAGACACAGGAGACTTCTTTGACTTCTTTGGTCTCACCCAAGTGAAGAAGTGAGGTTTAATCTCTCTCGCTCTGCCTTTTATAGGCCATCTCAGTCCCTATACAATTACTTACAATAAATGAACATCATTAACCAAGTACAGAGGATGTGCTAACCAATCAAAATGTTGTATTGCTAAGTGGTGACTTAAGCCACGCCCACTAACACTGTTGTCCAATTAGACTCTGCAAATCTATGAGTGACTTGGCATAAAGAACATGCACCATACAGTTCATGTCAATGTTTAAAAACGTATAGTTGATGGTTCATCACAGTATTTACCCACATGTGTGTTTTAACTGTGCACGTGGTGTATTTCACAAGCCTGTTACCATCCCACACAATAGACAACACAAATTGGTCACAATTTATTTAAATGACACAAATGAAAACCTTTATCTGTTATATTGGCAGAAACAAAAAAAAACACCCATGTAGTTCTCGCATTATCTCCAGCTTTATACTTAATCCATGAGATTAAGAATTGAGCTAAATGCGATTAAGCATGAAAATCACTCTTTCTTAAAAAAACTCTCAAAAAATATGCCAATTTAATTGTTTATTGACATTGCAAATGTTTAATTTTGGCTGTATAATGCAAACCTACCACTGTGGTGCAGGGAGGAGGGGGGGGGGGGGGGGGGGCTACTTAATAGACACATTACATTGAAGGAAATGGATATTATTAAGCCGGTGCCGGCTAAATTTAAGTAAACAATGTTTAGTCGTCTAGCTAGTGCGGCATCCTCTACATTATAAAAGTAATAAATTACCAACATTGTTTGTACAAGACCTGTGTCCTAGGTGGTAGCCTTTTTGACGAATATTCTCTTATAATACATGTACAATTTTTAAATGACTCAACATTTAATTACGCTGTTATATATTCTCCTGTCTCATAAATTGAATACGTCTAACAAAAATTGGCAACTGCTTTTCCACCCCACCAGCCCCTCCCCCTCGAAATTCAATTCTTGATTTGTTTGAATTCTGTTTAATCTAAAATAACAAGTCTACTGGAATTGACTTCGACTATTCGATTTTCATCTTTACCATTTGTTTTATTTTAGAGACGTTATTTTAATTGTACAGACTTATCTGAAAATTTTACAATAATTGTTGCTCCAGCTCTAATTGTGTCCCAATGTCATCAGCTTTAATTTACAGCTGGAATTCATACTCGAGCTAACGTCAGAAGCTAGTGCGTATTAGCATGGTCATTCACGCACAACTCATACCCGTGCGCGCGCTCAAAGCTCAAGATGTGTGAAACGGTCAAATTCCTGTCTTGTGAATATAATGTCTATCAACTGCTTCCCACTTCCCCCAACCACCCTGAGACTGCCCCAGGTATTATGTCTCTCCTATCTACATGTATATCGAGGATTGTCACACAAATATTTTAATGTGTTGTCACACAAATTTTACAATATGTTGTGTACAACTACAAAAATTGTGTAGCACATTTAGCTTGTGCAACTACAGCTTACAATGCTCATGAGATTGGGAGATTTCCTACATGCGAATCTCATATGCGAATGTCATATAAGCATTCTATTTGTAAGCTGGAGTTATACTCAAGCTACTAGCTAGCACGTGTATATTTAGCTTGAGTAACTCCAGCTCTCAACAAGCTCATTAGTGTGTATCGCGCGCGCGAAGCTATACAATGACCTGTGACATCGCAGAGCACCCCCGCGTATAGTGGTATGGTCGGCATGCACTTTGACAGTGACGTCACAGGCTTCCCACAATGCTCTATCAACATCATGGCAAACAACAAGTGTGCAGTACTCGCTCAAAAACTGTCTTCGAAAATCCTTGATTTGCAGGTCAAGAATTGATCGTGAATACCTTAGAAGTTCGGTAAACCCAGCTTGGACACATATGGAAGGCTATTTAGACGATTTAGAGGTATTTTGTTAAGTATTTGTGTGGATTTGGGCGACATTTTGAACCACATTTAAGAGATAATCATTTGTCAATATTCGTCTCGCTCGGCCTCTAGTAGCGCAAGTTAATGCCCAAATGTTAAAAGAGCAATAACTAGAGTAGAGGCCAGTAACTCGGTCATTAGTAGTATACGGCCTAGTCCAAGTAACTTGGACCCAAGCAAGAGCCCTTTGAATCGCTGTACGAAATGTCTGCACTTCGATCCCCCATGACCTCCTACAATTATCCCCAAAAATGTTACTGAAAACGGCCACTTACAAAAATGCTGCTTGTCCCCAGTATTAGGCAGTAAGAATCAAGGAAGACACTAACACTATCGGTGTGTTTTTACCTTTCAAAAAAGTGAGAATATCAGGCCTCAAAATGTGGAGCAATGTTAGCCGATTCAAATGCACGTAGCCATTGTTGAGCAAATTCATGACGTCATTCTCTGCGCGCCGTCAAGCGAGCAACTCTGGTCGCATAGTCAGCGGCTGTTACCTGTTTCGTGCACTGTGCTGTAGTGGATGGCTCTCGAGCAAACCAGCCATCCACTACAGCACAGTGTACAAAACAGGTAACAGCCGCTGACTATGCGACCGGAGTTGCTCGCTTAACGGCGCGATCTGCGCGCGTCGTTGTTGTCAACAAAATTTACGTCATGAATTTGCTCAACAATGGCTACGTGCATTTAAATCGGCAAACATTGCTCCACATTTTGAGGCCTGATTTTCTCACTTTTTTGAAAGGTAAAAACAAACACACCGATACTAGTGTTAGTGTCTTCCTTGATCCTAGTACTAGTAGAACTGGGAACAAGCAGCATTTTTGTAAGTGGCCGTTTTCCGTGACATTTTGGGGGATAAGTGTGGGAGGTCATGGGGGATCGACATTTCGTACAGCAATCCAAAGGGCTCTTGCTTGGACCCTAATATCACCCGACCATGTCCAAATGTTGAAAAAGTGATATTTGGGTCCAAGTTACTCGGACTAGAATAAGACTAGGGCTACGTACACTGTCACGTCAGTGTCAGTGTCATGCTAGCCCAGGTTGGACGACATTTTTAATTGCATTACGACTGACGTCAAGGGTATCAATGTATCCTGCCATAGCGACAAATTTTACAACAACTTGTTTTCATATTTTTACCTGATGAAGGAAGCCGAAATCTCGCTTATGTATTCCTTGTGTCTAGAATTACAGATCGTGATGGGTTATTCAAAGTTAATGTGTCTTTAGGCAACTTATTTACAGAAAATAAATATCAAATCCACGCTGTACAAACTCTGCACAATCCCTACATAAAAGTATGCGCGCGTGTGCGGGTACCCGGCAGCCGCGCCGGCCTACAACTGATGAGGCTGCCAGGTACCCGCGCACATTGTAGAGAGTTCGTACCTGATGTTCACGTCCAAAAGCGTGGATTTGAAATTTATTTTCTGTAAATAAGTTGCCTAAAGACACATTAACTTTTAATAACCCATGACGATCTGTAATTTCAGACACAAGGAATACATAAGCGAGATTTCGGCTTCCTTCATCAGGTAAAAATATTTAAAAAAAGTTGTTGTAATTTTTTTTACTGCCTATGGCAGGAAACATTGATACCCTGGACTCCGTCGCATTGTTGTACACAACGGAGGAGTCGAACCTGGGCTAGTGTCATGCCAGTCATCATATGTCAGCCAGCACGATATATGTGGCAGAGGAGTACCCCCCTCTTATCCCTATACTTTATACACACTCAGCACTATTGTAACCTAACCCACCCCCCCTTGAAACCTAAAAGGAATTCCTGAGATTCCGGGAACACAATAGTCAACACAAGAGGGGGGTTTTCTCTGCCACATATCGTGCTTCATCATTATGAGTCTGTCATTAACCCTAAATCCGTCTGTACATTTATCGAAATTCTCCATTATTTAACACCTGTTATAGCGACATATAAACGAACACTTATTCTATTTAAATATTATACAACACACAATCACACAAATGTAGATATTCCCATACAAATAATACAAAGAAGCTTTATCCCCCAAAAAGAACAACTGCTGCATAATCTTACCATGGAGGAATCTTACCGTATTGAGAGTATAGTCTGGTGCACTGTATTAATACTAATGGCCACCTCAACGCTGAAGCTGCGGTACCGTACTGTTTTATACGAACGTACGGCCGTATATACATACTGTACATAACGGCCGTACGGCCGGAGTAGGTCAATGCACTTCTTTCAGACGTCATAGAGGGCGCCCTTCCTTTTCACCACCGTACCGGCGGCCGGCCGCCGGAGACAAGACGTCTAAATAAATCTGGACACGACGTTAAAAAGTAACAGGCCGCGTCATACAGAATACAAACGTGCGCCCGCGATGAGCGTTTCGCGTGCTTGCACATTCCATACGCGGATCAATTTTCAGAACAGTTTTGGGAAAACGCATATGTCGCATCTACGTTTTATTTAGATGTACATGGATGGTGTTTACAATAGAGCCTGTCTATAGACCAGTATCATTAAGGTGTGCATTTTTATTTCCAACGATATAGTCGATCGACCATCGTTAGAAAATCATGCCTTTTTTCAAATATTGTTCACATGATTTTATTTACTTAATCACTTCCATAAAATATTGCTCCAGGGGCGGATGCAGGAATTTATGAATGTGGGGTCCTAGACATGGGCGGGGGGTCTGGGGGATCTCCCCCACTCAGAATTTGTTTTACAGTAGAAGCTCTGAGGTGCATTCTGGTACATTATGAGCCTATTTTTCTTATATATTTTGATTGTTAATCTATTAGGAATCTTGTACAGAAAAGCACCACGTTGCTATTTTGCTGTGATACATTAAAAAAAAAAATAATAATAATCATAATAATAATTAATAATATTTTTTTTTTAAATGTGGGGTCCCGACCCCAGGACCCCTCCCCTGGATCCGCACCTGCGCTCGCCGCGTTAATCTTGTTAACGGGGCAAAATGACAACGCGTTGCTAGACGCGCGCACATTTTACAATGAACGCATGAAGCGCAACAGTTTTCGATCGATGATGCGTACACAGCAACGCGTGTAAATTTGCCCCGTGAACAAGATATTACCACGTATATTACCGTGAAACACGTACCTTATTGCTATTTATAACTTCATAGTTAACCTGATAATTCCCTTATCACCTCTATACGTCTGTAGTATTGGGTCAATGACTTTAATTGTTTCTCTCAAGTCTAAATTGTCCAACAAAATCCAAGTTTGTTTTTTTAACACTTGATAAGATTAAGTGCGATTGCCATGAAACTTGGTCGGTAGGTACGTATGTCAAATCCAGATATGACATTATACAATAATGATTTTATTTACTTTTGTCATTTTACATGATAAAAAAATCTTATACGCCGCGACGAAAATACATAAGGATTTGTATAGTTGCGCTTGAGTTATGTGTTGCAACTGTCATAATAAAACAATGTAATAATAATGTAATAATGTATGTAGCGCATACCTTTCATTAATCACAACACCGTTGGTCACGTACGCAATGTTGTTTTGCTGAAAGTGCAAACACAGGGCAAGACAAGGTTGTCATCTGCTAGCCCGGCCCATGACAAAATAAAGTAATGAAATTGATATGTAAATGTTAATATGCAAATATGAACCTTCCGACCATTAGGAGGCCTCTCACTTGCACGCGACGTACCTACATAATGCTCAACGTTTGTTTACGCCCGTACGTGTCACTTTGTCACAGCGATCGACCGAAGGCGTTGAATTTTACACTCTGGAAAGTATTTGCCCCTCGATCCTCCACCTTAAAATCATTATGTTATTCTACCCTGCCAGATATTTTGTCAGGTAATATAAGGGCATTGTTACAAATTCCAGTTCCTATTGTCTATAAGGCAGTCATGGCGCTCGCATGTTTCATGAGGCGATGACTTGGCATAATATCTGGTATCAGGCAGGCGGGTAGGGCGGTACCCCCTTTTACAATTATGTTATGTCACTTATATTCGTGGGCATACCGCTTAAAAGTATCAGGAGGCTGTGCAAGTGTAACCCAAACCGTTGAGCTGTAATTACTGAATTGTTATGGTGGAGTTGGGTCTGGGAGCTACAATAGCAAAATAAGGGATTTAGCCATATAAGGGAAGGCCTACCAGTACCAGTACCAGTGTGATCGGAACCCTTCACTCTAAAAACAGGCTATATTTTCATAACGTCATGCAGTACACATAACCTTCCTACTCAAGAATATTCCTCTGGAGAAACTTTATTGACTTTGCACAATTTACTGAATCCTCATAAACAATTTTACTACGGTAATTTAAATAGCTTATTTTGAATACAAAATCATATTCTTTCTAAAACCAATCGAAAAAACAACAATAAACACTAAAGGTATCAATATCATCTAAATTTCCAACACAATATTCCCCAAAACAACCTTCAGACAGTCGTCACCATTGTTATATAATCATTGTGAAGATATTAACTAGTTTAGACTTTACAACAACTCCCAATTTGTTTACATAATGTTTAGGTCCAAACATGAACAATATATTTTAATGTTTCTGCCAAATATCAAAATGAGGTAAAACATTACCAGACGCCCCTATTGCCAAAGTATTTTCCAATCCCAACTCATACTCCGCTATTGACCCAGACTCTTCCCAACTTTTTTGTCTTTTTATTGTTAAAACATTAAACTTTTGCGAACAAATTAAAGAACATAATTTCAGAATGTACACTCTGTTGGTGAAACTCTTCCTACCTTTCCTATACTTCACAAAAAATGTGACACACGTATCAACTACTGGAATTGAAGTACCAACTCTAAACCAACACATTTCCAAAGTCTCCAAACAGTAACTTCTAATCTAATGATTTAACAATTTTTAAACCTTACCAAATAATTAACACTATAATTGTCCAACCCATTCAAATCTTGGATTATAGTTTCAAATTAAATAATCAATTTCCTGGAAAAAAATATGCCACAAGATATCCTTTCCAACAGATTCCCATGTTTACATGTGTTTGCTTAAAACATTTCCAGGTTTCTTTATATTAAAAACCTTCCAATGTCAAGTTACATATTAAACTATCATAACACTATAACATCATCATGACTTCACAAGTAGGACAGGGGCCAATTTGATGGAGCTGCCTATTAAGCACACAATTTTGCTTAAAGATAGGATACACCATTTACTATTTACTACCGAATTATTAAGAAATATCTTACTCATTTAAAAGTAAATGTTGATTCTAGGCATCCAGCAAAATGATTGCGCTAGATATCCTGTAATTATTCGGAAAAAAAAAATGTTTTAATTAAAAATTCACGATCGCCGGACGGCGATCGCAAAAAACAAAGATACCATAAGAATAACTGCTCGACGCCGGTTGAAAACAAACGATGTTTTTCGTGCTTTTCTCGGCATTCATGATTGTAAAACTTCGGACAGGTCAGTTAAACAATATTTACTATAAAATACAACCCCCCAAATCTACTCAATCATGATAATTCAAGCAATGACCAATGGTGTATCCTACAAATCCCTTGCTTAATATATCAGATAAAGAACCAAAATTCCACTGATTGTTATGCTAATAAGCTAGCAACAGCTATAAGTACCAATCACAAACAATTTACATATACATCACATGGAGTTGTGGCTAGTAACCTGGTTTTACTAAGCAAGAATGTTTTGTGCTTAACCAGTTTGCGCCGGATGACGTATATAAACGCAAAATTGTTCCCAAATTTAAAACGGATGACGCATAAACACGCCAAGTTCAAGTTCGGAAATCTCTGTCAGCAGCGAGCAAGGCCGGAAATGCGTGGGTGTGCTTCCTGGCAATTTCGGCCTGAACCCGCTTCGGATCGAGTTTTGTTAAAAATAATCCCGGCGCGAACTGGTTGAGCAATTTGTGCTTAAGCAGCTCCAACAAATTGGCCCCTGGGGCTTAAGCAGTCAGTAAAATACAGAACATTGAATCTTTAACCTTAAAAATGTGAACTCGTCAACCAATACAAAAACCCATTAAACAAACCTTACCTAACTTCCATACAAATGTTTTATCAAAAAACAAAACACTTTGCTTAAAACCTTCCAATGTCAAGTTACATATTAAACTATCATAACACTATAGCATCATCGTGACTTCACAAGTAGGACAGGGGCCAATTTGATGGAGCTGCCTATTAAGCACACAATTTTGCTTAAAGATAGGATACACCATTTACTATTTACTACCAAATTATTAAGAAATATTTGACTCATTTGAAAGTAAATGTTGATTTTAGGCATCCGGCAAAATTATTGCGCTAGTTATCCTGTAATTATTCGGAAAAATATATTTTTAATGAAAATTTTTTATTTTTAATGACAAATTCGCGATCACCGGACGGCGATCGCAAAAAAACCAAAGATAACATAAAAATAACTGCTCGACGCCGGTTGACAAAAACGATGTTTTTCTTGCTTTTCTCGGCATTCATGATTGTAAAACTTCGGACAGGTCAGTTAAACAATATTTACTATAAAATACAACCCGCCAAATCTACTCAATCATGATAATTCAAGCAATGACCAATGGTGTATCCTACCTTTAAGCACAAATCCCTTGCTTAATAAATCAGATAAAGAGCCAAAATTCCATGTAATTGTTATGCTAAGCTAACAACAGCTATAAGTACCAATCACAAACAATTTACATGTACATCACATGGAGTTGTGGCTAGTAACCTGGTTTTACTAAGCAAGAATGTTTTGTGCTTAAGCAATTTGTGCTTAAGCAACTCCAACAAATTGGCCCCTGGGGCTTAAGCAGTTAGTAAAATACAGAATATTGAATCTTTAACCTTAAAAATGTGAACTCGTCAACCAATACAAAAACTCATTAAACAAACCTTACCTAACTTCCATACAAATGTTTTATCAAAAAACAAAAGAGGAACAAGTATAAAAAACCTGAATGGTTTTTGTTTATACTACACTACTACCTGATCTTTGCATTATTGCAAGCCTTTGTATATTGCATTTTGCGCACAGAACAAGATTTAAAGTATGCACAACATACAAAAGCTTGCAATAATGCAAAGATCAGGTAGCAACATAAGAAGTTAGGACTAATCCGTCTTTGCTTTCTCTTCGTAGTGTTCATCAAACCTAATACAACAACAAAAAACAAAGACAAAATCACAAATTAATTCATAAAATACCTTGTTAATTAGTAATAATAATTTTAAAATACATTACTTTCAACCCTTTTGAAAGCGCCAGTTGGTACAGCGCCAGGTATTTCGGAGGTCGCATGTTCAAATCCTGCCAGCTTTCTTTGTTCACTTTAATATAAATACCATTTTGTTTACACAACCTGGCAATTATTTTACCTTCAAATTTAAATGTCTTCCCTCTCAGAGTATTTCAATTTATTTTACAACAATACCCACATTCAGTGTGCCGTATAAAGCCCTTAATTTTAAAGACGAAAAACATTGTATACCGGTACACCTAATTATGGAAGTCCATAGTGTATTCAATTTATAAACACGTTGTTGACATATTTCCTCCAACATCCGTACAGTAAACACCAACGTCGACATTCCCAAATGTTTTCAGTAGCCAACATTTCTAAATGTTGTTGTTACGCCTCAATTACTACCACCAAACGTACACTGTTTCATAACCTTTATATTATACTTTAAGACAATTAAAAACCCACAAAGAACTACTTACACTACTGTCTTCATCTCCACCACAACATCCTTGGCCTTCTGATAATAGCCAATCGAACATGTATAGGGGAGCATGTCCTCAAAGTCTGCAACGACCCCGTCGATGCACGCTTCCAGAATCTCTCTAGAAACAAACATTACGTTGTTTGTAGCCGTCACTAACTCAATTGCCTCTCTACATAAAAAGAAATCAATATAATAATGTCCAAACAACTTTCTACTTAAAGGAAGGATACACCATCGGCAATTGCTTGAATTATCATGAATTATCATGGGGATAATATTTTGAAGTAAATATCGTTAACTAAACCTGTCCAAAGTTTTACAGCCATGGATGCTGAGAAAAGCAAGAAAAACGGCGTTCGTTTTCAACTTGCATTTTTTTTCGCAATCGCCGTCGGCCGATCGTGATTTTTTTAAAATGATATTATTCGGAACAATAAAGAAAAATTAGTGCAATCAATTTGCTGGATGCTCATTATTTACTTTCAAATAAGTATGATAATTATGTTGTCAAATGTTTCGATATCTGCAAATGGTATATCGATCCTACTTTTAACAACATACTCAAATCGAACACGATCAAATTATTAACACCACCCTACACTAACACATACCCATTCCAATAGCCAGATACCTAATTTGATTTGATGTGTAAGATACATCTAGGAAATATTTCAGGAAAAATGATACCAACAACCCTGATTTGTGTGTGTGATTTTTGGGTTTTTTTGGGGTGGTTTTTTTTTTTGGGGGGGGGGGAGAAAGAAGCATCACAAGTACTCTAGAATATAGAAAATAATCACACCTTTTAAAATGTTTTCCCCTTAAAAATGTCAATACTGAAAGTCCTGGATGTTCTGGAAGTCACAAATACTGGTTGAAAAACAAGTACATGTCCTTCAATTAAAAAACACTGAAATTGTCCTCCTCTTTTATTATGACATAATCCAACAACTCCCCAAATATATCGTGGGCACAAACATACATTAGTTGGATTTAAAACAGAAACCACATCCTCTCCTACAATCCAAACAATTATCTCCAAAAACAACAATTTTGTTTTGCAAAATTATACTCTAAAAACATAAGATAAGATCTCTAAAAACACATATCTTGGTTCAAAATCGAAGAGTGATAAATGTTGAACGTTTTATCATATTTGCAATCAAGTACAATTTCTACAAAATGCAAACTTGAAAAGTTTGTCTTTAACAATATTAACAACTGCATTCCAACATTTACGCCTACATATATACGAAGAGGAGGAAAGAGGGGAGGGTTAGTTCAAGGGAGGTGCACATCCCTCTCTTTTCTTTAAAAAGAACGGAAAAACTATTTAACAAAATACAAGTCTTCTCCCCCACCCCACATAAAAAGCTCCAAACAAACAAACAAACACCCCATCAAACACCTCAACACACAATAAAAAAACATGTTAATTACTGTTAAATGCAACCAAACAACCCCTCTAACATTAAATGCATCATGATTTCACAGCCCCTCTTTTTTGAAAATGTTGTATCCCAACTAGCAACTCAACAATTAGATGTCATAATAGTCATACTTACTCAGTAGACATGTAGCCACACAACACAACATCTTTGTAGAGTATGTCTGTCAGTGCCTCCAAAACCTACATTACAGAATATATATATATATACAATTATATATGAACAAACTTAACTCTAATAAAACAAAGCTTCATCAAAATCTATGCATCACAACAATCATTCCAACCTTAACAAAAAACAATGTATTAAAGGTTTTCATTGATCTATAGCATAAATGTATACAGACAACAAAACAAACATTAACTGAAACTGAGGGGAATACATTCAAATTCGAAAGTATTTTTCCGATGGCGAACTCAATATTTGTGTAGATTTCTTTGACACGCAACCGATTGTCAAACATTTACAGTTTAAACAATAATTGTTTTCCTTTAGAATTAGAAGTCGTTTTTGTTTCTTACAATGATAAATATACGCATGGTCAATGTGTATGTGGACACAAAAATACATTCAAGACGTTAATATACATGTAAACAAAATAATAATAATAAAGATATGCCATTAAATTTTCGGAACTCTAACATATCCCCACATATTCAAGGGTAAAAAAAAATCAATGTACATGTATTACATTATTTACCATGTAATTCTGGCCATCCAATTCAAACTACTACTGTACATGTATTTCAATTCAATGAAGCAAAAATAACTCCACGTTTTTTTCTTCTCTGATACCTACTTCCTTTCAGGTAACAAATACCATACCCTGATACATCCGCCCCCCAGTGTACAGCAAAGGTTGTGAACTTTATTGTTTGCGAGATAACACGTTTATACATTGTAACAATGTCGTTGGTGGGAAAAGCCTGAGTTCAACTAAAAGACGCAATTCCCAGGGTTTAAGACACACCCACAATTTGCTGCACTTTGTAATGATTACAAATCCATTCCAGGGTACATGAAATAATAGCGAACAGCGTTAACGTTGGAACTGTACGTAGATGTGCATTATACGAGTTTTGTAATGGGAAAACTGACGGCATGCAGGGGCCCAATCCAAGCCAATTTGGAGGCACGAACCCAAACAAATTACACTGTGTTTTTCTCCCCACTCCCCTTACTACACAAATATGCACATATGTTTTTAATAACTAATTTTCTGCAATTTTTGCCAGGTAACTATTTCCTTTAATGAACCACAGCACCAACTTGATCAATTAAATGTCTGACTTCAAGTTTTTGTTTATAATAACATTTATCTCTAAAGATGTATTTTTGTGCATGCATATCAAATGTACCACCTGTTCGCAATGAATAAACAATTCCTGTAGGTTTTGAAATATTAGACACTGATGTTTTATGCTAGCATATATTTCACATTAATAGTATAATGCAGAAAAGTAGAGATACCTCAACATAAGGATAAAACGCAGACAGATTATGCCTGCTGATGGAATATCTAAACACTACTGTGAATTTATGATCTTTGTAGGGGGAGGGGTACTGAGCATTTATCTCTTTTTGAGTTTCTTGCTGTACTGTTATTTACTGCAATACTATCACAAACATGACATGCCTCCAGAATCTGACAGGCCAACAAAAATATCAAATAGTACAATTTCATATAACGATCCTTTTACATTAGCAGAGATAAATTTAAACATTAATACCAAAAAAATAAATTCATATACTTACGGTTACAGTTGTCTCAGATGTCGCTTCAACGGATATATTACTTTTATAAATGTCAGTAACTACATTCTTGACCATCACCATATCATCGATCTCAGGCTTGGTGTCTGCGTGCTCAGCCCAGAGCTTCACTCGGACTCTGCGCCCAGTCCCTTCATCAGCCAAGTCCAAATCTCGACGTCGCCACTTTGGCCCTTGGTTGATAGGCGATACCTGCATTGCATTATTGTATATAAACACAAAAACTACATTACACCACCCACACTAACACTATTCCACTGCCACTCTATCCCTAAAAAAACCCCAAAACACTATTTTAACTTATTTCCTATAATACTGAACTTACAAGCCAACTGTCTTCTCAAATAACATAACCATTTTTTTTTTAAACAATTAACATACAGACTAATAAAGAATCTAATTATCTCTGCACCAACGTTTATATCCAAGTTATACAGAAAAACATGGCAACACATCACACATGTAATGTCAACACAACAATATTCAGCATCAAGTCACAAATAAACTGGAAACTTTGGTGGCCCTGGAGGGACATAAACAATTTTTGTTTGACTAGTCGTACAACAAATTCACGACTAGTCGCAAAATTATTCATGACCAGTCGCGCACAAATTCACGACTAGTCGTCAATAATTTCACGACTAGTCGCGAAAAACTAGTCGTGAAAGATTTGCGACCAGTCGCGAATAAATTAACGACTAGTCGCCAAAAAAATCACAACTGTTTATGTCCTTCCAGGGACACCATAGGAAACTCCACCAATTATCTGAATGTACAATCCAACCACATAATTACCAGAAACAAATCCACACTCTTCAATGGTAAAATAGCTACATACTTACACTTTTCACTGCTCCTTGAATAGACACACGTCGATTGCGGGGACTCTCCAGCACTTCACAAATACCGACTTCCGGGGCATCGTAGAAGTTTTCTTCAAAATCGTCTGGCAACACAAAACTTGACGTCACAAACACCTACACACAAAAAACAAAAAAACTCACCCTTTCATACATCAAAACAACCCACTTTTAGTTATAATTTTTACATTTATTCCTAAGACAGCAACTTAAATTCTTATAGTACCACCGTATATTCCAACAAGGCGGTAAAACAAACTTGTTTACAGCAACTCCCAATATGCTGTACATTTCCCGTAAAAAATCTAACTTGTCCTCTATACTAATACAAACATACATAAATACAAACAATTACGTCAAATTGAGTAAGTACTATTTTATAAATTAATTGAATACCTATACAATTTTCAGAATTGAAATACATCATCAAATTCGCACAGACTATTGCAAAAAAAAAAGTTCTTTATAAAACCAACTTGATCAATGCACTGTCATATCAACTACGACCTTTTTTTATACATAACATTCAAACTTATGTTTTTAGACATACAAATCTATTCTTTTTCTTTTTCTAACCGTTACAAAAAAGCACAAATACAAATAGTAATCAACATTATTAAAAGGCCAGTAACTTTGTAAAAATAAGTCACCCCAAAAGAATTATGAAAACCACAAACAGCTAAACGAAAAACACCTTAAAAAACCCAAAACCCACCCAAACCTCAAAAATGACCCTCATTTCAACCAATGGGAACACCAATGAACGGCACTCCTTTAATAATTTACATATTGCCAGACGAAAGTCATTAGGCCAAAATCTCGTTTTAATATATCTTTTCGTTTCACATTTGAGGCAATTAAACGGACCAATAGTGCCTACCTGCACCTACATTCTGAAAAAAATAGGCCTCGATATTTCGTCCTAAATGAACCGACTATCTCACAAACAAATGTGACAATGCTCTACTAGTACTAGTACCGGTACTACATTTTCAATTGGGATATAATCTGTGTAAAGTTTGGAAAAACCATACAGTTCTCAAAGAAACAAAATCCATCAATCCTATGATCAATCATATCAAACAACACATACACAACTTTATTTATTTTATGTATTTATTTTAATCTTATCTACAACTGTACACACAAACTACAACATACATGTACGTACCCGGCTCTTTGGTGACAGTTTGACGACTTTAACCTCCTTGGCATTCGTAAACATGTCATATCCAACAATGCGCACCGTCTTCTGTACCTCCAGCTTACTTGCAACTTGGTCACAGCCCAGCGGCACCGTCAACTCAACCAACAGCCCATCACTTAAAACGGCAGTACCTCGAAGACAATTGCCACGTTCCTTTAAAGGTGACAATATCTTTAATACCACGGCCGAGGACATCTAAAAGTAAAACAACAAAAGCAAACCATTCAAAACCATGACAACAAGTAAGATTGAAACAACATAACACTAACTTAACAGAACATTTGCTTCACTTTTAAAAACACAAACCCCCTAGGCGTCCAACCAAAAATATCCAAAAACCCAAACCAAATAAATATGTACCTTTTATTTCTTCGAAATTTATCCAGCAATTACAGTACACCAAAACCACAACAACTTATCGCACTTGACTTTGTAACTAAACATGTACACACACGCGCAGAAAGTATCAGCTGGCAATGCAATACCGCAAACGATGTGGAATGTATGCATGCACGTACGTACGTACATGTACGTACGCAACCCAGTGCTTGTGGACGGCTGCATCCATTGTACTTCATAGGGGGTTATCTGTATTCGCCGCGAAGACTTCACACATTTAGTTTATAAGCAAGGCAGGGGCGGATCCAGGAATTTCGGTTAGAGGGGGCGCCAAAAATTGTCAACATAATATATTGGGAGAAGATATGGGAGCGCAGGAGGCGCGAAGCCCCAACGCCGAGATCTTCTCAATCTTCTCGAGATTTGTTTAGGGGGGGCGCGCGCCGGGTGCGCCCCCCCCTGGATCCGCGCATGCAAGGTTATTACTATCTTAATGTTCACTACTCCGTAACTGAACGATTTGATCTGAAACATAGAGACATTTACTCTACAGGTTTTACTTTTTTGATATAACATCAATAATATGATTGACTCGTATTTGAGCACCCATCTTATAATTATATGGTATGATCAGACAGTAAATTACCATACGAGTTAATCGTTCCACTCTCTTTAGACTTAAAATCAAGTCGTTAATTGGTCGTCAGTCCGCCTGCGCAGCCGCAACTGACACTCCAGTAACAGTATAGCACCGACCGAATTCACAGCCAAACCCAGCAATTCTGACATGGCTTTTATTAAGGATGCCGCGCTTTGCGTAGTCTTCGCGTAAGACCACTGTATTCGACAGTGCGCCCGCTAACGACACGATTAGTCCAGCTCCCCAACTCGCACGCGCGCAAGTCCGATTTGGGAGTTGGGAGTTGAAAGTATCTTAAAACTTGTCTTTTTCCTAAATAGTAGATTTAATTTTTGGTCAAGTTTGTTTTAATTCATCCTTTCTTTTGTTATGCGCTTTGAACATGTTTTGGAAAAGCGCAGTACAAATGCCTGTTATTATTTTACTTAATGGGCCCTTTGGGAGACAAATTAGCGATAGTTTTTATTCACTTGGGAGACAGTGGCACTTAGGCATACAAAAAAAATGTTATGTTGGCGTAACCGGCCCAAACAAATAGGGTAGGTAGCTAGGTATTTTTTTTCTCCTCCCAGCAATGAAAATGATATGTTTTCTAATTGTTTACGCCGGTAGTGATACACGATAATGTGTCCAGGTTCAATATATACACAATCCACACACACAACAGTGAGAAACGGTCACAAATGGTTTCAAACGTATTTATAACTAGATTTATATAGATTTTAATCATTAAATTTCGTCCATTGAAAAAAACAATATCCAGGGTCGGCCGTAGGTTCGGTCGGGTTACGCCAACATAACATTTTGTATGCCTTAGGGAGACATTTCAATGTCTCCCTAAGTGTCTAGCTACCCCACAAAACAACATTTGGGAGTTATTTTTGCTCGGAGAAGATAGATTTGGGTCTAAATAGCATAAATCTCGAAGATCATAGAAAAAAGGGTTAGGATAAAAAAGTTAGGGCAGTATCCATTTTCTGCACGACTCTATGGGATTGTCCCCCAAAGTACCCATTTGGGCGTTTTCTTATTATTATGATGATTATTACCAAGCCTAAATATTTTGGTTGAATTCTGTACATACATGTATCATGTGGACTGGGCAAGCCACCACGAGAATGCTGTATGTTATTGCCAAAACAGTTATTACTCCCCTGCTCGTACGTGATTACATATACAATTGGATTGAACGAAATTCTGATTAATATTTGTCTTTTATTATTGAATTTCTTTATAACAAAAGCAAATGATTAGCAGTCAGACAATAGGTCGACTCTAACAGTAGCCGGTTGAGTAACGCGTAAAATCAAAATCCTTTTCCGGGGATGCAGACGCCCTTTCAGTCAAAACAAAACATGTAACTTAATAGTGTACGGTGCTTATTATAGCGCTTTGTCACCAAAGTCTCAAATCGCTTAACAATAACATTATTACCCCGGTCATTGGGCCCATGAAACATTCCAAATACCATCTCAGCTCCCTTGGGAGTATACAGCTCGATCCTGCCATTTCGGCGCAAAGCAGCTAATTCAAGCACAATAACCATATCTTCCCTCACATGTACCCATTTACTCCTGGGTGAAGAGAAGCAATGATTGGCAAACTGCATTGCCCAAAGGCACACACACCATAGTCCCAGGCAGGAATCGAACCCACAACTTGTAACTTTATTATCTACAGATTACAAATTCAATGCTCCATACCACGAGGCCACGGCACTTTACTTAAAATTTGGTTCAGTGAAAATCACTCGTTTTAAAAGCATAAAAAAGGCCATACTGTATACTAGCTACTGAACAAATAATCAAAGTTAAGACTTGTATTACCGCAATACCGGTATATGCTTCGTAGTGAGCTGTTCAAGTCCAAGTAATTCAGTGTTATTTCAAGGGGCATCAGTAAAAAAAAATTTCGATATCAGGTGTGGGGTGGGGTGGTCTAACAGGCCTCGCGGCAGACTTTTCTGGCGCCAGAAAATTTTGCAAAAAGGGGTGGGTCTAACTGGATTTTGGTATGAAAAAAAAAATTTCAACAAAAAAGGTGGGTCAAAACACCTGACTTGAACTACAAAAAAATATTTCACTCCATTTTTCGCCATTTTCAAGCATTTTGTTAAAATTTTCGTGATCAGTGACAGCGTCAGTGATCGAATTTTCAATCGAGAAAAAATAAAAAACTTACGGGCATTCTCAATTTCAAGTCCGTTTTGACTGCTCTCACGGTGTCAGTGTCGGGCGACGATCCTATTCTTAATATGCGGCCGCCGCATTCTGAATGAAGAGCGACAACCGGCGTAATTTACGGGTAATTGCAGGTAATTGTCGAATTTTCCAACTCGGAAACATTGAATCTTTGAAAACGAAAGTGAAGATAATAGTACGCTGGACTCCGAGGAACTGAGGACCGGATGCGGACTGAGACTGGCGCCGGGCGCCGGGGATGAAGTCTGCAAATTCGAGTCTGAAAGAGATTGCATTATTTTCTCCAGTTGGGGCGAGTTGGGGTGTGTCCGAACTGCAGTTGGTGAAATAAAAAAAAATATCCCGTGAAAAGGGTGGGTCCGAACTTCAGTTGGTGTAATGAAAAAATATATCCCGTTAAAGGGGTGGGTCCGAACTTGAGTTGGTGAAATGAAAAAAATATTTCCCGTTAAAGGGGTGGGTCCGAACTCCAGTTAATGAAATGAAAAAAAAATATTCCGTAAAAGGGGTGGGTATGGCATCCGGATATCATTTTCAAAAAAAAATATCCGTAAGGGTGGGTGGGTCAACGCCGAAAATTTCGTTGGAATTTTCTGACCCGATATCGAGAAATTTTCTTCCTGATGCCCCCTGGTTATTTGGTTAGCATTTTCACACGATGCCTTGAACAAACAAATGGGTTTTATTTGAACAGGATTAGAGAAGTCCGCCTTCACGGTGACACTCAAAACGTTTCTCGAAACTCAACCATTTTTCTTGTGTAAAAAGTGTCATGTGACGTCACATTAAAGATTCTCTTTTTAAGACCCTCTTTCTCTGGATTCAGAATTGGTATGCAGGTATTCCAGGAAGTGTTATAGATATATTATTGAGATGATTCATGATGACGTCGCCGGGTGTCATGTGACGCCACCTTAAAGATGTGGTTTTAAAGACCTTCTGTCTCTGGAAGTACATGTCCGATTGGGGTCAAACTCGGTATGCAAGTATTCCAGCATGTGTTACAGACAACAAATAATATGACATTATGATGACATCATCGGATATCATGTGACGTCACGATAAAGGTGCAGTTTTCCCCCATGGGATTCGAGCACGTTTTTTTAACAGATATATTATTGGCATTTCGGTAAATCCGATCGACTTCAAGCTTGGCACACACTTAGATCCACATACACATAATGACAGTCATTTTAGACACCCGAAACAGCTCTGTGTTTGTCCACAAACACATTTCTAGTTTTTTTTTCTTTTTTTTTTTTTTTTTTTTTTTTTTCTTTTTCAGACTTTTCTCCATAGGGTTTGTACACGTTTTTTGTTCTGCCAATACACTTTGACCTTTTGGTAAATCCGATCGACTTGAAACTTTGCATACACTTAGCACACCACCCACAGATGGTCCTAGAAGAAATTCGTCACGTTTACGACATTCATGGTCACGTGACGTCACGTTAAAGGTGCAATTTTGTCCCATAGGGTTTGTACACGTTTTTCTTCAGACTATTGACTTTGACACTTTGGTAAATCCGATCGACTTGAGACTTGGCATACACTTAGACCACCATCCCTAGGAGGTCCAAGAGAAAAATTATCACAATGACGTCATCGTGGGTCATGTGACGTCACATTTAAGGTGTAGTTTTTAAGACCCTCTATCTCTGGTAGTACAAGTCCGATTGGGGTCAAACTTGGTATGCAAGTATTCAAGGGTGTGTTATAGACACAAATTGAGATAACATCATGATTACGTCATCGTTGGTCATGTGACGTCTCATTAAAGGTTCAATTTTCCCCGTTGGTTTTGTACACGTTTTTATTCAGACTATTGAATTTGACACTTTGGTAAATCCGAGAGACTCGAGACTTAGTACACACCTCGACCACCATCCCCAGGAGGGCCAAGAAAAACATCGTCAGGATGACGTCATCGTTGGACATGTGACGTCATATTAAAGGTGTAGTTCTTAAAACCCTCTATCTCTGGAAGTACAGGTCCGATTTGGGTCATACTTGGTATGCAAGTAATCAGGGATTGTTATAGACGAAAATTAAGATGAAGTAATTATGACGTCATCGTGGGTCACGGAACGTCATATTAAAGGTGTAGTTTTCCCCAAAGGATTTGTACACGTTTTTTGTCAACCAATATATCTTTGGCACTTGGGTAAATCAGATTGACTTCAGCTTTGCGACACACTTAGACCACCACCCACTTATTACAAAACAAATTAGACATCCGAAACAGCTCTGTGTTTGTCCACAAACACATGTCTATTTTTTTTATTTTTTTTTTGCCTTTTGTTCTCCATAGGATTTGTACACGTTTGTTCAGACAATACACTTTGACACTTTGGTAAATCCGATGGACTTGAGACTTGGCATACACTTAGACAACCACCCAAGGACGGTCCTAGAAGAAATTCGTCGCGATTACGTCATTCAAGGTCACGTGACTTCGCGTTAAAGGTGAAATTTTCCCCATAGGTTTTGTACACGTTTTTCTTCAGACTATTAAATTTGACACTTTGGTCAATCCGACCGACTTAAAACTTGCCATACACTCAGAACACCACCACCAGATGTTTCTGAAAGAAATTCAGCACGATTGCGTCATTCAAGGTCACGTGACGTCAAGTTAAAGGTTTAATTTGTCCCCCATAGGTTTTGTACACGTTTTTCTTTAGACTATTGACTTTGACACTTTAGTAAATCTGATCGACTTGAGACTTTAGTAAATCTGATCGACACACAAAAGATCATCACACACATATTGAAAGACACTTCGAAACAGCTCTGTGTTTGTCCACAAACACATGTCTAGTTTTTTTTTTGTTTTTTTTTGCCTTTTGTTCTCCATAGGATTTGTACACGTTTGTTCAGACAATACACTTTGACACTTTGGTAAATCCGATGGACTTGAGACTTGGCATACACTTAGCAAACCACCCAAGGACGGTCCTAGAAGAAATTCATCGCGACTACGTCATTCAAGGTCACGTGACTTCGCGTTAAAGGTGAAATTTTCCCCATAGGTTTTGTACACGTTTTTCTTCAGACTATTGAATTTGACACTTTGGTAAATCCGACCGACTTGAAACTTGCCATACACTCAGAACACCACCACCTGTTGTTCCTGAGACAAATTCAGCACGATTGCGTCATTCAAGGTCACGTGACGTCAAGTTAAAGGTTAAATTCGTCCCCCATAGGTTTTGTACACGTTTTTTTTAGACTATTGACTTTGACACTAAGTAAATCCGATTGACTTGAGACTTGGCACACACATAGACCACTATCCACAGACGGTCGTAGGAGAAATTTGGCACGATTACGTCATTCAAGGTCACGGGGCGTCACGTTAAAGCTTCAATTTTTTCCCCATAGGTTTTGTACACGTTTTTCTTTACACTTGACACTTTAGTAAATCTGATCGATTTGAGACTTGGCACACACAAAAGACCACCACACACATATTGAAAGTAATTTTAGACACTCGAAACAGCTCCGTGTTTGTCCACAAACACATGTCTAGTTTTTTTTTTTTTTTTTTTAGCTGTTTCGGCAATTCAGCCGAAACAGCTTTTGTTTTCGTTAAATTTTTTTTTTTAGCTGTTTCGGTTTTTCACCGAAACAGCTATTGTTTTCGTTCTGGTTTTTTTTTTTTTTTTTTTTTTTTTTTTTTTTTTTTTTTTTTTTTTTTTTTTTAGCTGTTTCGGTTTTTCACCGAAACAGCTATTGTTTTCGTTCTGGTTTTTTTAGCTGTTTCGGCACTACAGCCGAAACAGCTATTGTATTCCTTCTGATTTTTTTTTTTTTTCTTTTTCTCCTTCAGACTCTTCTCCATAGGGTTTGTACACGTTTTTTGTTCTGGCATAGCACTTTGGCACTTTGGTAAATCCGATCGACTTGAGACTTGGCATACACTTAGACCACCACCCACAGATGATCCTAGAAGAAATTTGACACGATTACGTCATTCGTGGTCACGTGACGTCACGTTAAAGGTGCAATTTTTCACCATAGGATTTGTACACGTTTTTCTTCAGAATATTGAATTTGACACTTCGGTAGATCCGATCGACTTGAGACTTAAGACACACCTCGACCACCATCTCTAGGAGGGCCACAAGGATAATCGTCATGATGACGTCATCGTTATTCATGTGACGTCACTTTAAAGGTGTAGTTTTTAAGACCCTCTATCTCTGGAAGTAAAGGTCAGATTGGGGTCAAACTTGGTATGCAAGTATTCCAGGATGTGTTATAGACGGAAATTAAGATGACGCCATGACGACGTCATCGGGTGTCATGTGACATCACATTAAAGGTGTAGTTTTTCCCATAGGATTTGTACACGTTTTTATTCAGAATATTAAATTTTACACTTCTGTACATCCAATTGACTTGAGACTTAGCACAGACCTCGAACACCATCCCTAGTAGGGCCAAGAAGAAAATCGTCATGATGACGTCATCAGGGGTCATGTGACATCACATTAAAGGTTCAGTTTTTAAGACCCTCTATCTCTGAAAGTACATGTCCGATTGGGGTCAAACTTGGTACATACAGGTATTCTGGGATGTGTTATGGACGAAATGTAGGTGACGTCATGATGACAACATTGTGGAACATGTGACGTCGCCTTTAAGGAGCAGTTTTTGATGATGTCGTGATGACGTCACCGTGTGATTTGTATATGAAATGTTGTGTCTTGTGACCTTTAAGCCATAATTATGGTGGCCTTGGAGGGTCTACACAGAGTGTGAATATTGACATCAATATTTGCAACAAATGTTACGACTTTTTCCAAAGTCGCGAATATTGACGTCAATATTGACGTCAAATGTTATGACTTTCCCCCAAAAGTTGCTAATATTGACGTCAATATTGACGTCAAATGTTATGACTTTCCCCCAAAAGTTGCTAATATTGACGTCAATATTGACGTCAAATTTCACGACTTTCTCCAAAGTCGCGAATATTGACATCAATATTGACACCAATATTGACATCAATATTGACGTCAAATTTTAAAAGTTTCTCCGAAAGTCGCGAATATTTACGTCAAATTTGACGTCGATATTCGCAACAAATTTTACGACTTGCTCCCAAAGTCTTGAATATCGTCGTAAATATTGACGTCAAATTTCACGACTTTCCCCAAGGTCGCGAACATTAACATCAATATTGACGTCAAATTTCAAGAGTTTCCCAAAAAGTTGCAAATATTGACGTCAAATTTGACGGCGATACTCGCGACTAGTTTCCCCAAAGTCGCGAATATTGACGTCAATATTGACGTCAAATTTCAAGAGTTTCCCAAAAAGTCGCGAATATTGACGTCAAATTTGACGTCGATATTTGCAACAAATTTCACGACTTGCCTCAAAAATCATAAATATCTACGTAAATATTGACATCCAATTTCACGACCGGTCATACATTTTGACCTGATTTTTTTCCCAGCAAGCTAGGTTTTTGTTGTCGGTTATTATGCGCACGCGCAGAATAATGGGGCGTTTGTACTTGCAAACATCATGCGACCGCATGCACTGGTACTTATGCACGATGAACATTGTAGGATTTTGGTTGATTTCAGTCGTTTCTCGCAGTGTGCATATATAGTACCGGTATCCCTAACTTAAGGTTCATCTGTGAACAAATTTAAAAGAAGCTAATTTCAACTGATTTGGGTAGGTATGGGTATGGACAACTACCAACAAAAAGGAAGGAGGGATAGGGGTTGGTGATTTTTTTTATTAGAGGTCAAAGGTCATTGACCCCTGCCCAAATCACTAAAAATTATATTTTAGCAACAAAATATGGTATATAGATGATCTTGGTGTCAAAATGCACAGAATTACAATAGAAGATGACATAAAATAATTATTGACCCTTGGGACCAAATCCTGACCTCCGAAAATAAGGTCAAAGGTCACAAAACAATTTTATTACTAAAATGTCATATTTATAGCAACAAAATATAGTATATAGATGATATTGGTGTCAAAATGCACAGGATTATGAAAGAAGATGACATAGAATAACTACTGGCCCCTTACAGAAAAAGGTCAAAGGTCAAAAATAGACATATTACTAAAATGTCATATTAGTAAAATAACAGAATAATTACCATGAACAAAAACAAATCTAAGAGGCTAATTTCAACTTATTGTGGCGGGTATGGGGGTTATTATTTATTCCAAGAGCAAAGAAGGAGGGGAAATTCCCTTTCTGAGGGTCAAATGTCTTTGACCCTGCATTAAAACATTATAAATTGTATCTCAGCAGCAGTATGTTTTTCATAGGTCTAAGGTACAATTTTCCCCATAGGATTTGTACACGTTTTGTTCAACTAATATATCTTTGGCACTTGTGTAAATCCAATCGACTTCAGACTTGGCACACACATAGACCACCACACACACATATTGAAAGTAAGACAATCGAAACAGCTCTGTGTTTGTCCACAAACACATGTCTAGTTTTTTTTTGTTTTTTTTAGCTGTTTCGGTTTTTCACCGAAACAGCTTTTGTTTTCGTTAAATTTTTTTTTTTTCTTTTTTTTCTTTTTTTAGCTGTTTCGGCATTTCAGCCGAAACAGCTATTGTAATCGTTCTGATTTTTTTTTTTTTTTTTTTTCTCCTTCAGACTCTTCTCCATAGGGTTTGTACACGTTTTTTGTTCTGGCATAGCACTTTGGCACTTTGGTAAATCGGATCGACTTGAGACTTGGCATACACTTAGACCACCACCCACAGATGATCCTAGAAGAAATTTGTCACGATTACGTCATTCGTGGTCACGTGACGTCACGTTAAAGGTGCAATTTTTCCCCATAGGATTTGTACACGTTTTTCTTCAGAATATTGAATTTGACACTTCGGTGAATCCGATTGACTTGAGACTTAAGACACACCTCGGCTACCATCCCCAGTGAGGCCAGAAGAAAAATCGTCATGATGACGTCATCGTGGGTCATTTGACGTCACATTAAAGGTGCAGTTTATAAGACCCTCTATCTCTGGAAGTAAAGGTCTGATTGGGGTCAAACTTGGTATGCAAGTATTCCAGGATGTGTTATAGACGAAAATTAAGATGACGCCATGACGACGTCATCATGGGCCATGTGACGTCACATTAAAGGTTCAGTTTTCCCTATAGGTTTTGTACACGTTTTTCGTCAGACTAATGAATTTGACACTTTGGTAAATCCAATCGACTCGAGACTTAGTACACACCTCGACCACCATCTCTATGAGGGCCACAAGGATAATCGTCATGATGACGTCATCGTGGGTCAGGTGACGTCACTTTAAAGGTGTAGTTTTTAAGACCCTCTATCTCTGGAAGTAAAGGTCTGATTGGTGTCAAACTTGGTATGCAAGTATTCCAGGATGTGTTATAGACGGAAATTAAGATGACGTCATGACGACGTCATCGTGGGCCATGTGACGTCACGTTAAAGGTGCAGTTTTTCCCATAGGATTTGTACACGTTTTTTGCAACCAAGATATATTTGGCACTTTTGTAAATCCGATCGACTTCAGATTTGGTACACACATAGACCACCACTCACATATTCAAAGTCATTTTAGACAAGCGAAACAGCTCTGTGTTTGTCCACAAACACATTTCTAGTTTTTTTTTGTTTTTCAGATTTTTCTTCATAGGATTTGCACACGTTTGTTCAGACAGGGCACTTTGACACTTTGGGAAATCCGATCGACTTGAAACTTGGCATACATTTAGACAACCACCCAAGGACGGTCCTAAAAGAAATTTGTCACGATTACGTAGTTCAAGGTCACGTTACCTCACGTTAAAGGTGAAAATTTCCCCATAGGTTTTGTACACGTTTTTCTTCAGACTATTGACTTTGGCACTTCGGTAAATCCGACCGACTTGAAACTTGGCATACACTTAGAACACCACCCCCAGATGTTTCTGAAAGAAATTCGGCACGATTGCGTCATTCAAGGTCACGTGACGTCACATTAAAGGTTCACATTTTTCTCCCATTGGTTTTGTACACGTTTTTCTTTAGACTATTGACTTTGACACTTTAGTAAATCCGATCGACTTGAGACTTGGCACACACTTAGACCACCATCCACAGACGGCCCTAGAATAAATTCGGCACGATTACGTCATTCAAGGTCACGGGGCGTCACGTTAAAGTTTCTATTTTTTCCCCATAGGTTTTGTACACGTTTTTCTTTAGACTATTGCCTTTGACACTTTAGTAAATCTGATCGACTTGAGACTTGGCACACACACAAGCCCATCACACACATATTGAAAGACACTCGAAACAGCTCTGTGTTTGTCCACAAACACATGTCTAGTTAGCTGTTTCGGTTTTTCACCGAAACAGCTTTTGTAATCGTTAAAGTTTTTTTTTTTTTTTTTTTTTTTTTTTTTTAGCTGTTTCGGTTTTTCACCGAAACAGCTTTTGTTTTCGTTAAAGTTTTTTGTTTTCTTTTTTTTTTTTTTTTAGCTGTTTCGGTTTTTCACCGAAACAGCTCTTGTAATCGTTAAAGTTTTTTTTTTTCTTTTTTTTTTTTTTCTTTTTTTTTTTTTCCTCTTTCAGACTTTTCTCCATAGGATTTGCACACGTTTTTTCAGACAATACACTTTGACAGTTTAGTAATTCCGATCGACTTGAGACTTGGCATACATTTAGACAACCACCCAAAGACGGTCCTAGAAGAAATTCGTCGCGATTACGTCATTCAAGGTCACGTGACTTCGCGTTAAAGGTGAAATTTTTCCCATAGGTTTTGTACACGTTTTTCTTCAGACTATTGACTTTGACACTTTAGTAAATCCGACCGACTTGAAACTTGGCATACCCTTAGAACACCACCCCCAGATGTTCCTGAAAGAAATTCGGCACAATTGCGGCATTCAAGGTCACGTGACGGCACCTTAAAGGTTCAATTTCCCCCCCCATAGGTTTTGTACACGTTTTTCCTCAGACTATTGACTTTGGCACTTTGGTAAATCCGATCGACTTGAGACTTGGCATACCTTTAGAACATCACTCATAGATGGTTCTGAAAGAAATTCGGCACGATTGCGTCATTCAAGGTCATGTGACGTCACGTTAAAGGTTAAATTTGTCTCCCATAGGTTTTGTACACGTTTTTCTTTAGACTATTGACTTTGACACTTTCGTAAATTTGATCGACTTGAGACTTGGCACACACATAGACAACCACACACACATATTGAAAATAATGGAAGACACTCGAAACAGCTCTGTGTTTGTCCACAAACACATGTCTAGTTTGTTTTTTTTTTTGTTTTTCAGACTTTTCTTCATAGGATTTGCACACGTTTGTTCAGACAGGGCACTTTGACACTTTGGGAAATCCGATCGACTTGAAACTTGGCATACATTTAGACAACCACCCAAGGACGGTCCTAAAAGAAATTTGTCACGATTACGTAGTTCAAGGTCACGTGACCTCACGTTAAAGGTGAAAATTTTCCCATAGGTTTTGTACACGTTTTTCTTCAGACTATTGACTTTGGCACTTCCGTAAATCCGACCGACTTGAAACTTGGCATATACTTAGAAGACCACCCCTAGATGTTTCTGAGAGAAATTCGGCACGATTGCGTCATTCAAGGTCACGTGACGTCACATTAAAGGTGCACATTTTTCTCCCATTGGTTTTGTACACGTTTTTGTTTAGACTGTTGACTTTGACACTTTAGTAAATCTGATCGACTTGAGACTTGGCACACACTTAGACCACCATCCACAGACGGCCCTAAAAGAAATTTGGCACGATTACGTCATTCAAGGTCACGGGGCGTCACGTTAAAGTTTCATTTTTCCCCCATAGGTTTTGTACACGTTTTTCTTTAGACTATTGACTTTGACACTAGTAAATCTGATCGACTTGAGACTTGGCACACACAAAAGACTATCACAAAAATATTAAAAGACACTCGAAACAGCTCTGTGTTTGTCCACAAACACATGTCTAGTCTTTTTTTTTTTTTTTTTTTCAGACTTTTCTCCATAGGATTTGCACACGTTTATTCAGACAATACACTTTGACACTTTGGTAATTCCGATCGACTTGAGACTTGGCATACATTTAGACAACCACCCAAAGACGGTCCTAGAAGAAATTCGTCACGATCACGTCATTCAAGGTCACGTGACCTCACGTTAAAGATGAAAATTTCCCCATAGGTTTTGTACACGTTTTTCTTCAGACTATTGACTTTGGCACTTCGGTAAATCCGACCAAATTGAAACTTGGCATAAACTTAGAACACCACCCCCAGATGTTTCTGAAAGAAATTTGGCACGATTGCGTCATTCAAAGTCACGTGACGTCACATTAAAGGTTTACATTTTTCTCCCATTGGTTTTGTACACGTTTTTCTTTAGACTATTGACTTTGACACTTTAGTAAATCCGATCGACTTGAGACTTGGCACACACTTAGACCATCATCCACAGATGGTCCTAGAAGAAATTCAGCACGATTACGCCATTCAAGGTCACGAGGCGTCACGTTAAAGGTTCAATTTTTTCCCATGGGTTCTGTACACGTTTTTCTTTAGACTATTGACTTTGACACTTTAGTAAATCTGATCGACTTGAGACTTAGCACACACAAAAGACCATTACACACATATTGAAAGACACTCGAAACAGCTCTGTGTTTGTCCACAAACACATGTCTAGTTTTTTAGCTGTTTCGGTTTTTCACCGAAACAGCTCTTGTAATCGTTAAAGTTTTTTTTTTTCTTTTTAGCTGTTTCGGTTTTTCACCGAAACAGCTCTTGTAATCGTTAAAGTTTTTTTTTTTCTTTTTTTTTTTTTTCTTTTTCAGCATTTTCTCCATAGGATTTGCACACGTTTGTTCAGACAATACACTTTGACACTTTGGTAAATCCGATAGACTTGAGACTTGGCATACACTTAGACAACCACCCAAGGACGGTCCTAGAAGAAATTCGTCGCGATTACGTCATTCAAGGTCACGTGACGTCATGTTAAAGGTAAAATTTTCCCCATAGGTTTTGTACACGTTTTTCTTCAGACTCTTGACTTTGACACTTTGGTATATCCGACCGACTTGAAACTTGGTATATACTTAGAACACCACCCACAGATGGCTCTTGAAGAAATTCGGTACGATTGCATCATTCAAGGTCACGTGACGTGACGTTAAAGGTGCAAATTTTTTCCCCATAGGGTTTGTACACGTTTTTCTTCAGACTATTGACTTTGACACTTTCGTAGACTTGATCGACTTGAGACTTAGCACACACCTCGACCACCATCTCCAGGAGGGCCAAGGGTAAAATCTTCATGATGACGTCATCGGGGGGTCACGGCACGTCACATTAAAGGTTCAGTTTTTAGGACCCGCTATCTCTGGAAGTACAGGTCTGATTGGGGTCAAACTTGGTATGCAAGTATTCCAGGGTGTGTTATAGACGAAAAATAAAATGACATCATGATGACGTCATCGTGGGTCATGTGACGTCACATTAAAGGGATTAAAGGTTCAGTTTTTAGGACCCGCTATCTCTGGAAGTACAGGTGCGATTGGGGTCAAACTTGGTATGCAAGTATTCCAGGATGTTTTATAGACGAAAAATAAAATTACATCATGATGACGTCATCGTGGGTCATGTGACGTCACATTAAAGGGATTAAAGGTTCAGTTTTTAGGACCCGCTATCTCTGGAAGTACAGGTCCGATTGGGGTCAAACTTGGTATGCAAGTTTTCCAGGGTGTGTTATAGACGAAAAATAAAATGACATCATGATGACGTCATCGTGGGTCATGTGACGTCACATTAAAGGTCCAGTTTTTAGGACCCTCTATCTCTAGAAGTACATGTCCGATTGGGGTCAAACTTGGTATGCAAGTATTCCAGGATGTGTTACAGACGAAAATTAAGATGACATCATGATGACATCATCGGGTATCATGTGACGTCACATTAAAGGTTCAAATTTTCCCCATAGGATTTGTACACGTTTTTTCAACTAATATATATTTGGCACTTGTGTAAATCCAATCGACTTCAGACTTGGCACACACATAGACCACCACACACACATATATTGAAAGTAACGTTAGACAATCGAAACAGCTCTGTGTTTGTCCACAAACACATGTCTAGTTTTTTTTTTTTTTTTTTTTTTTTTTCCTCTTTCAGACTTTTCTCCATAGGATTTGCACACGTTTTTTCAGACAATACACTTTGACAGTTTAGTAATTCCGATCGACTTGAGACTTGGCATACATTTAGACAACCACCCAAAGACGGTCCTAGAAGAAATTCGTCGCGATTACGTCATTCAAGGTCACGTGACTTCGCGTTAAAGGTGAAATTTTCCCCATAGGTTTTGTACACGTTTTTCTTCAGACTATTGACTTTGACACTTTAGTAAATCCGACCGACTTGAAACTTGGCATACCCTTAGAACACCACCCCCAGATGTTCCTGAAAGAAATTCGGCACAATTGCGGCATTCAAGGTCACGTGACGGCACCTTAAAGGTTCAATTTTCCCCCCATAGGTTTTGTACACGTTTTTCCTCAGACTATTGACTTTGGCACTTTGGTAAATCCGATCGACTTGAGACTTTGCATACCTTTAGAACATCACTCATAGATGGTTCTGAAAGAAATTCGGCACGATTGCGTCATTCAAGGTCATGTGACGTCACGTTAAAGGTTAAATTTGTCTCCCATAGGTTTTGTACACGTTTTTCTTTAGACTATTGACTTTGACACTTTCGTAAATTTGATCGACTTGAGACTTGGCACACACATAGACAACCACACACACATATTGAAAATAATGGAAGACACTCGAAACAGCTCTGTGTTTGTCCACAAACACATGTCTAGTTTTTTTTTTTTTTTTCAGCATTTTCTCCATAGGATTTGCACACGTTTGTTCAGACAATACACTTTGACACTTTGGTAAATCCGATGGACTTCAGACTTGGCATACACTTAGACAACCACCCAAGGACGGTCCTAGAAGAAATTCGTCGCGATTACGTCATTCAAGGTCACGTGACTTCGCGTTAAAGGTGAAATTTTCCCCATAGGTTTTGTACACGTTTTTCTTCAGACTATTGAATTTGACACTTTGGTAAATCCGACCAACTTGAAACTTGCCATATACTCAGGACACCACCACCAGATGTTTCTGAAAGAAATTCAGCACGATTGCGTCATTCAAGGTCACGTGACGTCAAGTTAAAGGTTTAATTTGTCCCCCATAGGTTTTGTACACGTTTTTCTTTAGTCTATTGACTTTGACACTTAGTAAATCCGATCGACTTGAGACTTGGCACACACGTAGACCACTATCCACAGACGGTCGTAGGAGAAATTTGGCACGATTACGTCATTCAAGGTCACGGGGCGTCACGTTAAAGGTTCAATTTTCCCCCATAGGTTTTGTACACGTTTGTCTTTAGACTATTGTCTTTGACACTAGTAAATCTGATCGACTTGAGACTTGGCACACACAAAAGACCACCACATACACATTGAAAGTAACTTTGGACACTCGAAACAGCTCTGTGTTTGTCCACAAACACATGTCTAGTTTTTTTTGTTTTTTTTTCCACTTTCAGACTTTTTCCCATAGGATTTGTACACGTTTTATTCAGCCAATACACTTTGACACTTTAATGAATCCGATCGACTTGAGACTTGGCATACATTTAGACAACCACCCAAGGACGGTCCTAGAAGAAATTCGTCGCGATTACGTCACTCAAGGTCACGTGACTTTGCGTTAAAGGTTAAATTTTTCCCATAGGTTTTGTACACGTTTTTCTTCATACTATTGACTTTGACACTTTGGTACATCCGACCGACTTGAAACTTGGCATACACTTAGAACATCACCCACAGATGGTCCTGGAAGAAATTCGGCACCATTGCGTCATTCAAGGTCACGTAACGTCACGTTAAAGTTTCATTTTTTTCCCCCATAGGTTTTGTACACGTTTTTCTTTAGACTATGACTTTGACACTTAGTAAATTCGATCGACTTGAGACTTGGCACACACATAGACCACTATCCACAGACGGTCGTAGGAGAAATTTGGCACGATTACGTCATTCAAGGTCACGGGGCGTCACGTTAAAGGTTCAATTTTCCCCCATAGGTTTTGTACACGTTTTTCTTTAGACTATTGACTTTGACACTAGTAAATCTGATCGACTTGAGACTTGGCACACACAAAAGACCACCACATACACATTGAAAGTAACTTTGGACACTCGAAACAGCTCTGTGTTTGTCCACAAACACATGTCTAGTTTTTTTAGCTGTTTCGGTTTTTCACCGAAACAGCTTTTGTAATCGTTAAAGTTTTGTTTTTTCTTTTTAGCTGTTTCGGTTTTTCACCGAAACAGCTTTTGTAATCGTTAAAGTTTTTTTTTTTCTTTTTTTAGCTGTTTCGGTTTTTCACCGAAACAGCTTTTGTAATCGTTAAAGTTTTTTTTTTTTTTTTTTTTTTTTTTTTTTTCTCCTTTTTCAGACTTTTCTCCATAGGATTTGCACACGTTTATTCAGACAATACACTTTGACACTTTGGTAAATCCGATGGATTTGAGACTTGGCATACACTTAGACAACCACCCAAGGAGGGTCCTAGAAGAAATTCGTCGCGATTACGTCATTCAAGGTCACGTGACTTTGCGTTAAAGGTGAAATTTTCCCCATGGGTTTTGTACACGTTTTTCTTCAGACTATTGAATTTGACACTTCGGTAAATCCGACCGACTTGAAACTTGGCATGCCCTTAGAACACCACCCCCAGATGTTCCTGAAATAAATTTGGCACGATTGCGTCATTGAACGTCACGTGACGTCACGTTAAAGGTGCACATTTTTCTCCCATTGTTTTTGTACACGTTTTTCTTTAGACTATTGACTTTGACACTTTAGTAAATCCGATCGACTTAAGACTTGGCACACACTTAGACCACCATCCACAGACGGTCCTAGAAAAAAATCGGCACGATTACGTCATTCAAGGTCACGGAGCGTCACGTTAAAGGTTCAATTTCCCCCCATAGGTTTTGTACACGTTTTTCTTTAGACTGTTGACTTTGACACTTTCGTAAATTTGATCGACTTGGCACACACATAGACCACCACACACACATATTGAAAGTAATGTAAGACACTCGAAACAGCTCTGTGTTTGTCCACAAACACATGTCTAGTTTTTTTTAGCTGTTTCGGTTTTTCACCGAAACAGCTTTTGTTTTCGTTAAAGTTTTTTTTTTTCTTTTTTTTCTTTTTTTTTTTTTTTTTGTTTTTCAGATTTTTCTCCATAGGATTTGCACACGTTTGTTCAGACAGGGCACTTTGACACTTTGGGAAATCCGATCGACTTGAAACTTGGCATACATTTAGACAACCACCCAAGGACGGTCCTAAAAGAAATTTGTCACGATTACGTAGTTCAAGGTCACGTTACCTCACGTTAAAGGTGAAAACTTCCCCATAGGTTTTGTACACGTTTTTCTTCAGACTATTGACTTTGGCACTTCGGTAAATCCGACCGACTTGAAACTTGGCATACACTTAGAACACCACCCCCAGATGTTTCTGAAAGAAATTCGGCACGATTGCGTCATTTAAGGTCACGTGACGTCACATTAAATGTTCACATTTTTCTCCCATTGGTTTTGTACACGTTTTTCTTTAGACTATTGACTTTGACTCTTTAGTAAATCCGATCGACTTGAGACTTGGCACACACTTAGACCACCATCCACAGACGGCCCTAGAATAAATTCGGCACGATTACGTCATTCAAGGTCATGGGGCGTCACGTTAAAGTTTCTATTTTTTCCCCATAGGTTTTGTACACGTTTTTCTTTAGACTATTGCCTTTGACACTTTAGTAAATCTGATCGACTTGAGACTTGGCACACACACAAGCCCATCACACACATATTGAAAGACACTCGAAACAGCTCTGTGTTTGTCCACAAACACATGTCTAGTTTTTTTTTTTTTTTTTTCTCCTTTTTCAGACTTTTCTCCATAGGATTTGCACACGTTTATTCAGACCATACACTTTGACACTTTGGTAAATCGGATCGACTTCGGACTTAGCACACACTTAGACCACCACCCACAGACGGTCCTAGAAGAAATTCGTCTCGATTACGTAATTCAAGGTCACGTGACGTCACGTTGAAGTGAATTTTTTTCCCATAGGGTTTGTACACGTTTTTCTTCAGACTATTGATTTTGACACTTTAGTAAATCCGACCAACTTGAAACTTGCCATACACTCAGAACACTACCACCAGATGTTCCTGAAAGAAATTCAGCACGATTGCGTCATTCGAGGTCACGTGACGTCACGTTAAAGGTGCAATATTTTTCCCCATAGGGTTTGTGCACGTTTTTGTTTAGACTATTGACTTTGACACTTTCGTAAATTTGATCGACTTCAGACTTAGCACATACCTCGACCACCATCCCCAGGAGGGCCAAGGGAAAAATCGTAATAATGACGTCATCGTGGGTCATGTGACGTCACATTAAATGTTCAGTTTTAAGGACCCTCTATCTCTAGAAGTACATGTCCGATTGGGGTCAAACTTGGTATGCAAGTATTCCAGGATGTGTTACAGACGAAAATTAAGATGACATCATGATGACATCATCGGGTATCATGTGACGTCACATTAAAGGTTCAATTTTCCCCATAGGATTTGTACACGTTTTTTTCAACTAATATATCTTTGGCACTTGTGTAAATCCAATCGACTTCAGACTTGGCACACACATAGACCCCTACACATACATATTGAAAGTAACGTTAGACAATCGAAACAGCTCTGTGTTTGTCCACAAACACATGTCTAGTTTTTTTTTTTTTTCTTTTTTTTTTTTTTCTTTTTCAGACTTTTCTCCATAGGATTTGCACACGTTTATTCAGACAATACACTTTGACACTTTGGTAAATCCGATGGATTTGAGACTTGGCATACACTTAGACAACCACCCAAGGACGGTCCTAGAAGAAATTCGTCGCGATTACGTCATTCAAGGTCACGTGACTTTGCGTTAAAGGTGAAATTTGCCCCATAGGTTTTGTACACGTTTTTCTTCAGACTATTGAATTTGACACTTCGGTAAATCCGACCGACTTGAAACTTGGCATGCCCTTAGAACACCACCCCCAGATGTTCCTGAAAGAAATTTGGCACGATTGCGTCATTGAACGTCACGTGACGTCACGTTAAAGGTGCACATTTTTCTCCCATTGGTTTTGTACACGTTTTTCTTTAGACTATTGACTTTGACACTTTAGTAAATCCGATCGACTTAAGACTTGGCACACACTTAGACCACCATCCACAGACGGTCCTAGAAAAAAATCGGCACGATTACGTCATTCAAGGTCACGGAGCGTCACGTTAAAGGTTCAATTTTCCCCCATAGGTTTTGTACACGTTTTTCTTTAGACTGTTGACTTTGACACTTTCGTAAATTTGATCGACTTGAGACTTGGCACACACATAGACCACCACACACACATATTGAAAGTAATGTAAGACACTCGAAACAGCTCTGTGTTTGTCCACAAACACATGTCTATTTTTTTTTTTTTTTTTTTTTTTTTTTGCCTTTTGTTCTCCATAGGATTTGTACACGTTTGTTCAGACAATACACTTTGACACTTTGGTAAATCCGATGGACTTGAGACTTGGCATACACTTAGACAACCACCCAAGGACGGTCCTAGAAGAAATTCGTCGCGATTACGTCATTCAAGGTCACGTGACTTCGCGTTAAAGGTGAAATTTTTCCCATAGGTTTTGTACACGTTTTTCTTCAGACTATTAAATTTGACACTTTGGTCAATCCGACCGACTTGAAACTTGCCATACACTCCGAACACCACCACCAGATGTTTCTGAAAGAAATTCAGCACGATTGCGTCATTCAAGGTCACGTGACGTCAAGTTAAAGGTTTAATTTGTCCCCCATAGGTTTTGTACACGTTTTTCTTTAGACTCTTGACTTTGACACTTAGTAAATCCGATCGACTTGAGACTTGGCACACACATAGACCACCATCCACAGACGGTCGTAGGAGAAATTTGGCACGATTACGTCATTCAAGGTCACGGGGTGTCACGTTAAAGGTTAAATTTTCCCCCATAGGTTTTGTACACGTTTTTCTTTAGACTATTGACTTTGACACTTTAGTAAATCTGATCGACTTGAGACTTTAGTAAATCTGATCGACACACAAAAGACCATCACACACATATTGAAAGACACTCGAAACAGCTCTGTGTTTGTCCACAAACACATGTCTAGTTTTTTTGGTTTTTTTTTGCCTTTTGTTCTCCATAGGATTTGTACACGTTTGTTCAGACAATACACTTTGACACTTTGGTAAATCCGATGGACTTGAGACTTGGCATACACTTAGACAACCACCCAAGGACGGTCCTAGAAGAAATTCGTCGCGATTACGTCATTCAAGGTCACGTGACTTAGCGTTAAAGGTGAAATTTTCCCCATAGGTTTTGTACACGTTTTTCTTCAGACTATTGAATTTGACACTTTGGTCAATCCGACCGACTTGAGACTTGGCACACACAAAAGATTACCACATACATATTGAAAGTAATTTTAAACACTCGAAACAGCTCTGTGTTTGTCCACAAACACATTTCTAGTTTTTTTTTTTTTTTTTTTCCTTTTTTTCTTCTGTTTCAGACTCTTCTCCATAAGGTTTGTACACGTTTTTTCTTCAGCCAATACACTTTGACACTTTAATAAATCCGAATGACTTGAGACTTGGCATACACTTAGACCACCACCCACAGATGATCCTAGAAAAAATTCGTAACGATTACGTCATTCATGGTCACGTGACGTCACGTTAAAGGTGCAATTTTTCCCATAGGTTTTGTACACGTTTTCCTTCAGACTATTGACTTTGACACTTTGGTAAATCCGATTTACTTTAGACTTGATACAAACCTCAACCACCATCCCCAGGAGGGCCAAGAGGAATTACGTCATGATGACGTCATCGGGGGTCATGTGACGTCACGTTAAAGGTGCATTTTTTAGGACCCTCTATCTCTGGAAGTACACTTCCGATTGGGGTAAAACTTGGTATTAATGTATTCCAGGATAAGTTATAGACGAAAATTAAGATGACATTATGATGACGTCATCGGGTGTCATGTGACGTCACATTAAAGGTGCAGTTTTTTGGACCCTCTATCTCTGAAAGTACATGTCCGATTGGGGTCAAACTTGGTATACGGGTATTCCGGGATGTGTTATAGACGAAAATTAGGGTGACGTCATGATGATATTATCGTGGGTCATGTGACGTCACATTAAAGGTGTAGTTTTTAAGACTCTATCTCTGGAAGTACAAGTCCAATTAGGGTCAAACTTGGTATTCAGGTATTCCGGGATGTGCTATAGACAAACATTAAGTTGACGTCATGATGACGTCACCAGGTGTCATGTGACGTCACATTAAAGGTGTAGTTTTCCCCATAGGTTTAGTACACGTTTTCACTCAGACTATTGACTTTGACACTTGCTAAATTCACTCAACTCCAGACTTAGCATACACGTAGAACACCACCCACAGATGGTTCTGGAGGAAATTTGGCACGATTGCGTAATTCAAGGTCACGTGACATGACGTTAAAGGTTCAATTTTTCCCCCATAGGTTTTGTACACGTTTTTCTTTAGACTATTGACTTTGACACTTTCGTAAATTTGATCGACTTGAGACCTAGCACACACTTCGACCACCATCCCCTGGAGGGCCAAGAGAAAAATCGTGATGATGACGTTATCGTGGGTCATGTGACGTCACATTAAAGGTTTAGTTTTTTGAATAGCATTTGTACACGTTTTTTTCAAGCAATATATTTGGCACATTGGTAAATCCGATCGATTTCAGACTTGATACACACTAGACCACCACCCACATATTGAAAGTCATTTTAGACATCCGAAACAGCTCTGTGTTTGTCCACAAACACATGTCTAGTTTTTTTAGCTGTTTCGGTTTTTCACCGAAACAGCTTTTGTTTTCGTTAAAGTTTTTAGCTGTTTCGGCATTTCGGCCGAAACAGCTATTGTAATCGTTAAAGTTTGTTTTATTCTTTTTTTTTATTTTCCACTTTCAGACTTTTTCCCATAGGATTTGTACACGTTTCGTTCAGCCAATACACTTTGACACTTTGGTAAATCCGATCGACTTGAAACTTGGCATACAATAAGAACACCACCCACGGATGGTCCTAGAAGAAATTCGTCGCGATTACGTCATTCATGGTCACGTGACGTCACGTTAAAGGTGCAATTTTTCCCCATAGGTTTTGTACACGTTTTCATCCAGACTATTGACTTTGACACTTTAGTAAATCCGATTGACCTAAAAGTTAGCACACACCTCAACCACCAACCTCAGAAGGGCCAATATGAAAATCGCCATGACGTCATCGGGGGTCATGTGACGTCACATTAAAGGTTCAGTTATTAGGACCCTCTATCTCTGGAAGTACAAGTCCGATTAGTGTCAAACTTGGTATACAGGTATTCCGGGATGTGTTATATACGAAAATTAAGGTGACGTCATAATGACGTCATAACGACGTCAAGTGACGTCACATTAAAGGTGTAGTTTTCACCATAAGATCTGTACACGTTTTTTCACCCGATATATATTTGGCACTTTGGTAAATCCGATCGACTTCAGACTTGGCTAGCTACTCTTAGCATACTACCCACAGATGATTCTAGAAGAAATTCGTCACGATTACGTCATTCGTGGTCACGTGACATCACGTTAAGGGTGCAGTTTTTTCTCCATAGGTTTTGTACACGTTTTTCTTCAGACTATTGACTTTGACACTTTGGTAAATCCGATCGACTTCCGACTTAGCACACACTTCGATCACCATCCCCAGGAGGGCCAAGATAAAAATCGTCACGATGACGTCTTCGTGGGTCATGTGACGTCACATTAAAGGTGCATTTTTTTGGACCCTCTATCTCTGGAAGTACAGGTCCGATTGTGCTCAAACGTGGTTTACAGGTATTCCAGGATATGCTATAGATATAAATGGAGGTGATGGCATGATGACGTCATCGGGTGTAATGTGGCGTCACCTTAAAGGTGTAGTTGTTAAAACCCTCTATCTCTAGAAGTACAGGTCCGATTGGGGTCAAACTTGGTATGCACGTATTCCGGGATGTGTTATAGGTATACATTGAGCTGACGTAATGATAACGACATCGGGTGTCATGTGACGTCACATTAAAGGTGAGTTTTTAAGACCATCTATCTCTGAAAGTACAAGTCCGATTTGGGTCAACATTGATACGCAAGTATTTCGGGATGTGTTATAGGTATTAATTGGGGTCACGTCATGATTATGTCATCGGGTGTAATGAGATGTCACATTAAAGGTGTATTTGTTATAGTTTTAGATGAATGTTTTTGTCATTTTTGTCACATTTGTTATCAATAAAAGTATGTTGTGATGGTGTCATAGAATCATTTAACACTGCCGAAACAGCTAGTGTTTGTCCACAAACACATCTAGTTTTTTTTTTTTTTTTTTTTTTTTTTTTTTTTTTTTTTTTCAGACTTTTCTTCATAGGATTTGCACACGTTTGTTCAGACAGGGCACTTTGACACTTTAGGAAATCCGATCGACTTGAAACTTGGCATACATTTAGACAACCACCCAAGGACGGTCCTAAAAGAAATTTGTCACGATTACGTAGTTCAAGGTCACGTGACCTCACGTTAAAGGTGAAAATTGTCCCATAGGTTTTGTACACGTTTTTCTTCAGACTATTGACTTTGGCACTTCCGTAAATTCGACCGACTTGAAACTTGGCATACACTTAGAAGACCACCCCTAGATGTTTCTGAGAGAAATTCGGCACGATTGCGTCATTCAAGGTCACGTGACGTCACATTAAAGGTGCACATTTTTCTCCCATTAGTTTTGTACACGTTTTTGTTAAGACTGTTGACTTTGACACTTTAGTAAATCCGATCGACCTGAGACTTGGCACACACTTAGACCACCATCCACAGACGGCTCTAAAAGAAATTTGGCACGATTACGTCATTCAAGGTCACGGGGCGTCACGTTAACGTTTCATTTTCCCCCATAGATTTTGTACACGCTTTTCTTTAGACTATTGACTTTGACACTTTAGTAAATCTGATCGACTTGAGACTTGGCACACACAAAAGACCACCACACACATATTAAAAGTAATTTTAGACACTCGAAACAGCTCTGTGTTTGTCCACAAACACATGTCTAGTTTTTTTAGCTGTTTCGGTTTTTCACCGAAACAGCTTTTGTTTTCGTTAAAGTTTTTTTATTTTTTTTTTTTTTTTAGCTGTTTCGGTTTTTCACCGAAACAGCTTTTGTTTTCGTTAAATTTTTTTTTTTTTTTTTTTTTTTTTTTTTTTTTTTTTTTTTCCACTTTCAGACTTTTTCCCATAGGATTTGTACACGTTTTTTCAGCCAATACACTTTGACACTTTGGTAAATCCGATGGACTTGAGACTTGGCATATACTTAGACAACCACCCAAGGACGGTCCTAGAAGAAATTCGTCGCGATTACGTCATTCAAGGTCACGTGACTTCGCGTTAAAGGTGAAATTTTCCCCATAGGTTTTGTACACGTTTTTCTTCAGACTGTTGAATTTGACACTTTGGTAAATCCGACCGACTTGAAACTTGCCATACACTCAGAACAGTACCACCAGATGTTTCTGAAAGAAATTCAGCACGATTGCGTTATTCAAGGTCACGTGACGTCAAGTTAAAGGTTTAATTTGTCCCCCATAGGTTTTGTACACGTTTTTCTTTAGACTATTGACTTTGACACTTTAGTAAATCCGATCGACTTGAGACTTGGCACACACTTAGATCACCATCCACAGACGGCTCTAAAAGAAATTTGGCACGATTACGTCATTCAAGGTCACGGGGCGTCACGTTAACGTTTCATTTTCCCCCATAGATTTTGTACACGCTTTTCTTTAGACTATTGACTTTGACACTTTAGTAAATCTGATCGACTTGAGACTTGGCACACACAAAAGACCACCACACACATATTAAAAGTAATTTTAGACACTCGAAACAGCTCTGTGTTTGTCCACAAACACATGTCTAGTTTTTTTAGCTGTTTCGGTTTTTCACCGAAACAGCTTTTGTTTTCGTTAAAGTTTTTTTATTTTTTTTTTTTTTTTAGCTGTTTCGGTTTTTCACCGAAACAGCTTTTGTTTTCGTTAAATTTTTTTTTTTTTTTTTTTTTTTTTTTTTTTTTTTTTTTTTCCACTTTCAGACTTTTTCCCATAGGATTTGTACACGTTTTTTCAGCCAATACACTTTGACACTTTGGTAAATCCGATGGACTTGAGACTTGGCATATACTTAGACAACCACCCAAGGACGGTCCTAGAAGAAATTCGTCGCGATTACGTCATTCAAGGTCACGTGACTTCGCGTTAAAGGTGAAATTTTCCCCATAGGTTTTGTACACGTTTTTCTTCAGACTGTTGAATTTGACACTTTGGTAAATCCGACCGACTTGAAACTTGCCATACACTCAGAACAGTACCACCAGATGTTTCTGAAAGAAATTCAGCACGATTGCGTTATTCAAGGTCACGTGACGTCAAGTTAAAGGTTTAATTTGTCCCCCATAGGTTTTGTACACGTTTTTCTTTAGACTATTGACTTTGACACCTTAGTAAATCCGATCGACTTGAGACTTGGCACACACATAGACCACCATCCACAGACGGTCCTAGAAGAAATTCGGCACGATTACGTCTTTCAAGGTCACATGGCGTCACATTAAAGGTTCAATTCTCCCCCATAGGTTTTGTACACGTTTTTCTTTAGACTATTGACTTGGACACTTTAGTAAATCTGATCGACTTGAGACTTGGCACACACAAAAGACCATCACACACATATTGAAAGACACTCGAAACAGCTCTGTGTTTGTCCACAAACACAAGTCTAGTTAGCTGTTTCGGTTTTTCACCGAAACAGCTTTTGTTTTCGTTAAAGTTTTTTTTTTTTTTCTTTTTTTTTTTTTCCACTTTCAGACTTTTTCCCATAGGATTTGTACACGTTTTTTCAGCCAATACACTTTGACACTTTGGTAAATCCGATCGACTTGAGACTTGGCATACACTTAGACAACCACCCAAGGACGGTCCTAGAAGAAATTCGTCGCGATTACGTCATTCAAGGTCACGTGACTTCGCGTTAAAGGTGAAATTTTCCCCATAGGTTTTGTACACGTTTTTCCTCAGACTATTGAATTTGACACTTTGGTAAATCCGACCGACTTGAAACTTGCCATATACTCAGAACACCACCACCAGATGTTTCTGAAAGAAATTCAGCACGATTGCGTCATTCAAGGTCACGTGACGTCAAGTTAAAGGTTTAATTTGTCCCCCATAGGTTTTGTACACGTTTTTCTTTAGACTATTGACTTTGACACTTAGTAAATCCGATCGACTTGAGACTTGGCACACACATAGACCACTATCCACAGACGGTCGTAGGAGAAATTTGGCACGATTACGTCATTCAAGGTCACGGGGCGTTACGTTAAAGGTTCATTTTTCCCCCATAGGTTTTGTACACGTTTTTCTTTAGACTATTGACTTTGACACTAGTAAATCTGATCGACTTGAGACTTGGCACACACAAAAGACCACCACATACACATTGAAAGTAACTTTGGACACTCGAAACAGCTCTGTGTTTGTCCACAAACACATGTCTAGTTTTTTTTTTTTCCACTTTCAGACTTTCTCTCATAGGATTTGTACACGTTTCGTTCAGCCAATACACTTTGACACTTTGGTAGATCCGATCGACTTGAAACTTGGCATACAATAAGAACACCACCCACAGATGGTCCTAGAAGAAATTCGTCGCGATTACGTCATTCATGGTCACGTGACGTCACGTTAAAAGTGAAATTTTTCCCCATAGGTTTTGTACACGTTTTCCTCCAGACTATTGACTTTAACACTTTAGTACATCCGATTGACCTAAAAGTTAGCACACACCTCAACCACCATCCTCAGAAGGGCCAATATGAAAATCGCCATGATGACGTCATCGGGGGTCATGTGACGTCACATTAAAGGTTGAGTTTTTAGGACCCTCTATCTCTGGAAGTAAAAGTCCGATTAGTGTCAAACTTGGTATACAGGTATTCCGGGATGTGTTATATACGAAAATTAAGGTGACGTCATAATGACGTCATAATGACGTCATGTGACGTCACATTAAAGGTGTAGTTTTCCCCATAAGATTTGTACACGTTTTTTCACCCGATATATATTTGGCACTTTGGTAAATCCGATCGACTTCAGACTTGGCTAGCTACTCTTAGCATACTACCCACAGATGATTCTAGAAGAAATTCGTCACGATTACGTCATTCATGGTCACGTGACGTCACGTTAAAGGTGCAATTTTTTCCCATAGGTTTTGTACACGTTTTTCTTCAGACTATTGACTTTGACACTTTGGTAAATCCGATTGACTTTAGACTTAATATAAACCTCAACCACCATCCTCAGGAGGGCCAAGAGGAAAATCGTCATGATTACGTCATCGGGGGTCATGTGACGTCACGTTAAAGGTGCAGTTTATAGGACCCTCTATCTCTGGAAGTACAGGTCCGATTTGGGTCAAACTTGGTATTCATGTATTCCAGGATGAGTTATAGACAAAAATTAGATGACATTATGATGACGTCATCGGGTGTCATGTGACGTCACATTAAAGGTGCAGTTTATAGGACCCTCTATCTCTGGAAGTACAGGTCCGATTGGGGACAAACTTGGTATTCATGTATTCCGGGATGAGTTATAGACAAAAATTAGATGACATTATGATGACGTCATCGGGTGTCATGTGACGTCACATTAAAGGTGCAGTTTATAGGACCCTCTATCTCTGAAAGTACATTTCTGATTGGGGTCAAACTTCTTATACAGGTATTCCGGGATGTGTTATAGACGAAAATTAGGATGACGTCATGATGACATAATCGTGGGTCATGTGACGTCACATTAAAGGTGTAGTTTTTAAGACTCTATATCTCTGGAAGTACAAGTCCAATTAGGGTCAAACTTGGTATTCAGGTATTCCGGGATGTGTTAATGACGACAATTAAGTTGACGTCATGATGACGTCATCAGGTGTCATGTGATGTCACATTAAAGGTGTAGTTTTCCCCATAGGATTTGTACACGTTTTTTGCAACCAAGATATATTTGGCACTTTGGTAAATCCGATCGACTTCAGATTTGGTACACACATAGACCACCACTCACATATTCAAAGTCATTTTAGACATGCGAAACAGCTCTGTGTTTGTCCACAAACACATTTCTAGTTGTTATTGGTCCACTCATCGGTCATCGAAGCAACACGGAAGTACTGTACATGTATACAACAAGTCGACGTGTCCAGGGTCCTTATATCCATCTGTTGAGACCGTGAGAAAAAGATTTGTACCCCCAAACACAGTTCATTACCCCCAACATTGTCACGGGAAGAAGTCTACAAGCAGTGCTGATTTCGCTCATATAAGGTAATGCATTGGTTTTTATATCTAAGTTGAATTTAAATAACTTTAATCAAGGGAAAATGGTGTATCAATAATTCAATACATTCTTATAACTGTTACAAAATAATGCTCAAAAGGTGGGAAATATTATAAGAAATGTAGGCCTGTGTATCTGTATCATTGCAGCCAATTAAGTTTATGCAAGGTCAGCAAAATATTTTGTAAATCAATTATTAGTCTGTCAGATGAAGCAATCAGACGAGAGTTGTATTTGGCACCTCCATGATAGAGTCAACATGTATCCACAATCCCCATCCATCCAGGGAAGTAGCTACAAACCCGAGAACCGACAAACCCCGGGTGACCGCCTAGTAGGTATTAATTGGGGTCACGTCATGATTATGTCATCGGGTGTAATGACATGTCACATTAAAGATGTATTTGTTATAGTTTTAGATGAATGTTTTTGTCACATTTGTTATCAATGAAAGTATGTTGTGATGGTGTCATAGAATCATTTAACACTGCCGAAACAGCTAGTGTTTGTCCACAAACACATCTAGTTTTTTTTTTCCTTCTGTTTCAGACTATTCTCCATAGGATTTGTACACGTTTTTTTTTCCAGCCAGTACACTTTGACACTTTGGTAGATCCGATCGACTTGAGACTTTGCATACTCTAAGACCACCACCCACAGATAGTCCTAGAAGAAATTCGTAACGATTACGTCATTCATGGTCACGTGACGTCACGTTAAAGGTGCAATTTTTTCCCATAGGTTTTGTACACGTTTTTCTTCAGACTATTGACTTTGACACTTTGGTAAATCCGATTGACTTTAGACTTAATATAAACCTCAACCACCATCCTCAGGAGGGCCAAGAGGAAAATCGTCATGATTACGTCATCGGGGGTCATGTGACGTCACGTTAAAGGTGCAGTTTATAGGACCCTCTATCTCTGGAAGTACAGGTCCGATTTGGGTCAAACTTGGTATTCATGTATTCCAGGATGAGTTATAGACAAAAATTAGATGACATTATGATGACGTCATCGGGTGTCATGTGACGTCACATTAAAGGTGCAGTTTATAGGACCCTCTATCTCTGGAAGTACAGGTCCGATTGGGGACAAACTTGGTATTCATGTATTCCGGGATGAGTTATAGACAAAAATTAGATGACATTATGATGACGTCATCGGGTGTCATGTGACGTCACATTAAAGGTGCAGTTTATAGGACCCTCTATCTCTGAAAGTACATTTCTGATTGGGGTCAAACTTCTTATACAGGTATTCCGGGATGTGTTATAGACGAAAATTAGGATGACGTCATGATGACATAATCGTGGGTCATGTGACGTCACATTAAAGGTGTAGTTTTTAAGACTCTATATCTCTGGAAGTACAAGTCCAATTAGGGTCAAACTTGGTATTCAGGTATTCCGGGATGTGTTAATGACGACAATTAAGTTGACGTCATGATGACGTCATCAGGTGTCATGTGATGTCACATTAAAGGTGTAGTTTTCCCCATAGGATTTGTACACGTTTTTTGCAACCAAGATATATTTGGCACTTTGGTAAATCCGATCGACTTCAGATTTGGTACACACATAGACCACCACTCACATATTCAAAGTCATGTTAGACATGCGAAACAGCTCTGTGTTTGTCCACAAACACATTTCTAGTTGTTATTGGTCCACTCATCGGTCATCGAAGCAACACGGAAGTACTGTACATGTATACAACAAGTCGACGTTGAATGCAACGTGATGAAGAGCGCCACCAAGACAACACGCCCAGCGTTATCACTCTGGCCGTTTTCCAAGCCCAATAGGCTCCGTTCGGCTCTATTACCATTGACGAATTACTGCATAAACGAAACCAAAACTGAGACAAAGCTTGGGCTTGGAAAACGGCGGTTGAGCACAACCTGCGCGAGGGCGCAGCGCGGTGTTACTAGAAATAGTACCCGGTGTGGCGGTCTCATAGCTTCTCCGGGCAGATTGAGCGGATAAGTCAGCACGTTACAATCACATACTCATTTCTCCGCTGTGCTCACTTCTGCTGATGCCGAGCTACCGACAGAGGGCGCTATCACCATATTTTTCATCGCAAAATGTGGCTGATTTCAAGACCAATTTTCGATAACTATATAGGGAAAAGACGACCGAATTGGGCAACAGGATCAACAAAGATTGGAAAATATCTTATTTTGAAGATTGTAGCAAGTTGTTTTCATCAGATAGGAATGATTGACTGAACCGAGGGGAATTTTTAATTATATCTCTGAGCACTCACATCCATGAGGCATAAATCTTTTTGATGGATAGGCATACCACCGCATTACGTATATATTCGTTATTATTACATGTATTGTAAATAAATGCAACTGGCAACTACACTTTTTTAAACACATTTTATTTGACCCTATTTCTGTCATCATGAATAAGTATAATAAATATACAATCCAATCGATATGTTGGTTTGAGTACAGCAGTAGTTGTACGATGCCTTGTACAATTTTGCCGCACGGCCCCGTCGCCGCGGAAATTCTGAATTCTACTGGTACCCTAGCTGTATGTAACGTAGACATCATCCTACAATCTTACGTGCACGCGCACCAGTACATTACCAAAGAACTCAGCACACAGAATAAAGTCGGCGAAAATGTAAGCCACTGCGCACTTTTGCGCATGCGTATTGAAGCGAGATTTCCCTTTCGGAGAAGTGAGCACCCCGGAGAAGTGAGACCGCCACACCGGGTTAAATTAACTATGGGTGCACTACACTGATTGTGTGGGCACGATCTACCAGTCCAGTACCACTAATTAACTACATTTTTTCATTGTCACACAGAAAAGAGCCGGACTGCACTCGTTCACAACCACACATCTTACTAAAGAGTATAGTGGCGTTACTTCAAACTACTCTTATTGCCTTTTCGCAATGCAAACCTTTAAATCTCATCTAAACTAATATGACAACCATGAATATAATATTTAATACACGTTCTAAAATTAATCTAATGTTCCTTACAATACCTCCATGCTTACACTATTCGTTTCCATGGTCCTCGTCTTTAGAACCTGAGCCTATATCACAGCTTTAAGAACAAAGTCGTCTGTGGGCTGCTTCCGTCAAATCCGCTTACAACCAAATAATACCTCATCTCATGTTGCGTACCGTAATTTATTCCCCATTTTGTCTTAATTATGTTGTCTTGCTTCCTCCTTAATTATTTTCCCCTTTTTATTTTAATATTTGCTTATTTCTTGTCTTTTTTTCATTCCTTGATAGTGTAATTTATCATATTTTCCCCTCCATTTATTTTGTTGTGTCAGTCATTGTCTTGTTTGTTTGTTGAGGTGTTTGTTTGAAAACACGTTTCCTAAAAATTATTTACTTTACCTGCACAGGGCCCTTGAAAAAACGGATTTGGTTCCCCCCTCCCCCCCCCCCCCCTCCCCTCTTCCTCTCTTGTCCTATATCCTATACACACATCCCTCTATGTATCTCAAAGGAATTACTGCGATTTCGGCAATGGTTGGAAATACCTGACTATTTTCAAAAACTTCCCCCAATTTATTAAATTAAGTTACACCACATTTGTTTGGCAATACTGTTACACATTCCGTACATGCTGTTGTCAGTCAGTAGTCTGGTTTCCTAACCTGCATCTATCAATTGCTCTGTTTTGTCTGAACGAAGTCAAGGAACAGCATTAATGTTCTTGGTTTTTCCCAGCATCTATTTACGCAAAACTTAAAAAATTGATCTCTGTCACAATATTTACCATAAATTAAAACTATATTTCAAGCCCATACATTTTCAAAAATTACAACAAAAGCAAAAGGTGTATAGCCTACTACCTTCAAATCATGTAACTTTGAAACATAGTAGTAGGCCAGCCGAAGTGTGAAAATACACTTTAGACAGCATTGTTTGTTAATGGCCGCAATCCATGCTAAATCTTTTGTTCATGGGATCAGGAAGACGAATAGGGTGGATGCCACGCATGTTTTTGAATTTTAAGGTCATTTTGAGGTCAAAAGGTCAAATAAGGTCAAAAATCAGTATTTTCAAAATTTGTACAAATTTTTACCGCAATTGATAGATCTGTCCATAAAAGTTATTGTTAACTTCATGTTGATACACCAAACCTATGAAATTAACGGATAAACTTTCATCTTGTACACAAATATATAGCAAAATGAAACTTAAAAGTGTGATTTCTCAAAAAGTGCATATCTTAGGAATAACGAAGTTGTTTGCACTCCCTATCTCATCGGTGCATATATTTGTTTCAAATTAATATTACTAAAATTCATATACCACACCTTCAGATAATGTTATGATGTAATGAAACAAGTACATTTGAACGAAGAGAATTTGAACGTGTAGTGGTTTTATAGTTTGACATGGTGCTTGTAACTTTGACAATTATTTCGTTGTGGCAGGGTACATCACTTTTTTTTTGTACATCAGAATAATTATGTGCCCACCTAAGCTTGCTCACAATAAAAGAATGGAAACATTAGTTTATGAGTCTATTGGCCAGCTGGGTTGTTGCAGTCAGTTGCGTCACAACCGCAGGCATAAGTGCACCTTAGGTCCTTTTTGAAGCAATGCATCGGGATGTCCTGCACTTTGATTTGCATCCACATGAAACTAGCTCAAGACATGCATCTGGGATAGGGAGTAGTCTTGTCCAGACATCTTCCAGGTAACCTGACTCTTTCTTCCAAGCTGTTGTGTCTAGGGAAGATGGGACATCTTCCTATTCCTCGTCTGCCTAAAACCAAATCTTTGCCCGGTAGTTGGCGCGTACTGTGTGAAGTTCCAGTGCATCTCTTGTTGGCGGTAACATCTCCAGCACCCGATTTCACTAAACTTTGCGACGCGTCGAAATTGGAGTTACGAAGAGTAACGCGTCGCATCTCGCGACGCGTCGTACGATCCATTTCACTAAAGTTACGATGCGTTGAACGCGTCGCAAATACCTTGACAACGGCAAGTAACACGTCGTAAGTTACGAAGTGTATTTGGGTCGTCGTAAAATAAGATGCGTCTTTTCATAGCCAGTTCTAGGCCATAGAAATGAAACAAACGAGACTAGAATATTCAGAGAATGTGTTGGAAGTTGTAAATAAAACAGTCATCGTAGTCATATGAATAAACCTTGAATAGTGCACTTGAAATTTAAAATTAGCTAGAGGTCCACAGCAAGCTTGTTTTTCGTTAAAATTGCATCGTACGTCAGCCATTTTGATTTACATTTTTGAAGCTTGGCGAGAAGAAATTCTACGACTCTTTGCTGAATACCAGATGGCTATTTACTGTGAGTTGAATAGGTACATACAACAGTCGTTGTTTTGTGCTAAATACACCTACGACGCGTCGCACGTACGATGTGTTTCGTGAAATCGATTTCACGACGCGTCGCAGCTGCGACGCGTCGTGGATATTATGACGCGTCGCAGTGCTGCGATGCGTCGTAAGTTAAGAAGAGTTTAGTGAAATCGGGTGCTGACCCTTCTTCGCCTTACCAAAAAGTTGGAGTCTGGCATGGTTGATGGTTGGCTGCTCATGTTCACCCTATAGAGGCGCTTTCACACTGTCCAAAATCTCGGGGTTGGAACCGGTTCCAACCTAGCCTTTAAACAAGGCCACATGTCTGATAGAGGCCGAGCGACTAAAAAGAGACTAATCGCGAAAACCTGAGTGAACGCCAGTGCGAATTGCCCAGACAAGTAGCCTTTATCAATCTGGTTTGGATTTCTTATGTTAACCTTTGTTTCCAACTGGAATCGCTACCGAAATGGTAGCGTCCAATCAGCGAACGTATCTCTGCGTGACGTCAGCTTATATTTGAGTTGGACTAGTTCATTTTACAAACAGGGAATGTCCAATCATGTCACTTACAATATTTAGCTCAAATTATTAGTTGCTTCCTAATTTATTGCAATTTTGCATGTAAAATAGATTTAAATGTGATATCTTGTATTTATCATTCATTATATTCAACTCAGAAGCAACATTTATTTACGTTTTTTTACCTTTCCTTACATGCTTTGATATTGAACGAATCACGAACGAAGCCAACTGGGAGATCGACGTTCTGATTGGGCGTATTGGCATGCTAATATGTACTATGAATAATTCATGCAGAGCAGTGAAACCTACATTGCAAAAGGCCTCGTGACATTCGTCACTCGGTCGCGCGTTCACCCCAGTTATCTAGACTCATCTCAGCCGCTTAGCCAGAGTCACGAGGCCTTGTCAAAAGGCTAGTTCCAACCCCGAGATTTTTTTCAACCCTTTTCACACTACTAAAATTTCAACCCGGTTCCGACCCGGGTAGCATGCTCTAGCCGGATCGAAATCAACCCTGGTAGGGACCAGGGTTGAAAATCTCAATCCGGATTGAAATCGCATTTTTCGGCGTGAACCGTGTCGAAAATGATGATAGTGTGAACCGCCCCGGGTTGAGTTTGCTTACCGCCGATCCGTGTTGAGTTGTGGCGCGAAATCCTACGGAAATCGGACACGCGGTACAAAGGTCAATAAATAATCAGTTCTGCGATCGACGTGTACATGTACATGTATGTACATTTACTGCACGTCACGCATGTTGTGCATATGCGCTACACGTGGTTCTTCACCAAACCCAAACACAACAGCAACAACACGCATCCAGGCATTTCTCTTAAATTTTGTTCGAAAATGGGTCCCAAAAAGACCGACAATAAAGCTGAAAGACAAAGAAAGGACAAAGAAGAAAGGCCATGTTGACGATTTGGTCGGACGATGCGGTTTAGTCGCAACTGGACGGCACGACAAGAAATAAGGTGTTCGCGAAAATGTCTGAGGATCTCGAAGGCCAGGGAATCCACGACAAAACGCAGAGCCAGTGCCGCATAAATTAACAAATTTGAGGCGGGATTATAAGCATTATGGGATCGGGAAAATCATCACAGCGCGCCTTTTTTAATGCGATCCGTGTTGAGAAATGGGTAGTGTGAACGCACGGCAGCCCTAGCCGGATTGAACGTTACACGGTTCACTAGCGGTTGGTTCGCGGCATGAACAGTGTGAACGTTGCGTCTTTGTGATCCGTGTCGAAAACAACCCATGCTGAACCGGGTTGGAACCGGGTTGGTTTCAACACGGTTCGAATGAAAACGCCTTATAGGTGACATACAAACTGCTCAATGGGGCAAGTTATCCATCACAACCAATTCCCTTGACGTGTATAGTGGTTGCTTCTCAGTGATTTTCCAGCACATTTTCTTCACATGGCCATGGAAGGAGGAAGTTGTATCACATCCTGTAAGGGCATGAAAGCTGAGCAGGTTATCCCTCACAGGTTGTGCGAGTCTCTCAGATACTGCATGTATTGGGTAACATTTTGTGCTTCTTTGCCGTTCCAGAGATCATCTAAACTTCTGTTGCTTTTGAAGATAACAAGTGCGCCAGAAGTAGCATCACGTCTCTATCCCTGCAGATGGCCACCACTCTTGTATATCCTTCATTGACCACCTCACATGCATGGAGTATCTACCTGCTGTCAGCCTCTTCGTGGTTTCCTTAAAGTTTTACAGCATCTCTCCTCGTGGACCTGGCTTCTGTAACATCAAGGAACTCACCGCCTGTTACTATCTCGTTTCTTTGCAGTATAGATCCTTGCCCTTCTGTACGATGGCGTTTGACAAGAACTTGGCGAGATCAGCTTTGTTTTCATCCAAGGCAATGAATTGGCCCAAACCTTTGGGAGTGGGACCTGAGGTCCATCGATGAGCTTTCGAATTGGCCTTTTTTGTCTTATTCCCATTCGCTTAGATCGAGTCACTGCCTTAATGGGCCCTCTCCAACGCAGCGATCAAATACCACGTCAACTCTTGTTGTATTCTCTCCAAAGTTTTGTGTCACACTATTTACGAAAACACCAGCGTAGTCACCAAAATGTTTGACACCCATGAGGCTTTCCAAAAGCTTAGATGAGTGCTAAACCATCTATCAGCACACATGTACATGTCTTCATGTTGGCATTTGGTATATTTGTGGGCGTGGTAAGCCCAGCCATTAAGATGTTGATCAGATCTGCCTTGCTGTTGAATTCATCTCTCCTGCAGTCTTGGCGAGAGACAGTGCGACTGAAGACAGCTCATGCTGGAGATTTTTCACCATTTCCAAGTGGTCGACGTCCAGTGGCAGCATTGAGCAATCGTTGTAGTAACTTTCTGTCGGCTTTGATAATCTTCTGAACATTTTGTTTGGTAGAAACATTTGCTTTGTACAGATCAGCAAAAGTTTTTAAGCGATGTTTCTTCAATCAGAAGTTGCTTCACGTTGGTCATCAAATACTGCTTTCCACGACCTTCCGCCTTTGGAAGATCACTTACCACATCAATTGGTGCAGTGTCTTTGGTTGCCAATGATACCAGTGATATCTCTCTAACATCACCAGCGTCAGTGTCGTCTTCTTCTTCAGCCAATGTGGGGTTTACTAGGAACACATCAAATCGTGTTAGTTGTGTGGTAAGCTTCTAAAAGTCATCAACATCTCGCTTTGTGCGAGATTGAAGACTGTCGGAGCGGGTGAAAGTGGTTTCTTCCTCATCATCTTCCAGATTGAAGATACATCTTATGTCTTGTTTGATGCGTGATTGCTCGGACCTATGTGATACAAAATTTGTCTCTAGCTTGATCTTTTCTCGTAATTCCACTTATGCCATTCTGCATTTTACATGTTCTATTCATCCACTCAGTTGCCTGATCAGCGGGAACCTGGTTGAAGCGCCGCTTTGTTCGCTTCACAACAACATTTCCATTACTGAATTCTGCATAAATTTCTGGTGCTGTCTTCTCGAGGAGTTTTATATCTGGTCCCCATCGGGCATAGTTGCTGTGGTCGTATATGGTGAGCCATGTTAGCATAGCTGAAAAAGCTTCCAGATGGAGGATCCAGTTTCCGTCCATCTGAGCTCTGATAAAATATAGCAGAATCTCAACCATCTCCATGTAATGAGACCACAGTCGGAAGTTTGGATTCCAAGAGTGCTTGTTGTTGAATTCGTTGATGAGCTCTTGAACATTGTTACTGCTCAGAAAATCTGACAGCTGCCCTACTGCTTCGGAAAGTTCTGTTCTGTGAATGTTATCGCTCTTTTTGAACTGCTCAACCACACTTTGGGCTAGTTTGTCAACTTCCACATATTTTTGTTCACCATTTTCAACCAGCTAAGATTTAAGCATAGACCATTTGATGAGCCACAGACCTTCTATCGGCGCGGTAATAGAGAAACTGAGGGTTGGTGGCCTTAGATTTAGCCATACACACTTGTCAGAGCATGTCCAGTATAGTCCGATCAAATAATGGATGTAAGTGTGCCAATGTATGTGCTAATCAGACACCCAAAGTTCGCATGGTCTGGGCAGTTGCTTGGCAACATAAGTACTTAGAGTGTCCATCTTGTGATAGAAGTGGCCTTGGAGTGCCTGGTCTGCTCTGGAGCTAGCTTTGTAACTTGGCGATCCACATTATGTTACAACATGTAGCTTTTAAAAGCTAAAATTTATCACTGCACGACTGACACCCCCATCGTTTAGGAAATTGGTATAACATAGGAAAAAGCCAAATCACAAAAATGTTTAACATTTTAACTCATTGTGAGTTTGTTGACTGTGTTGGACTCTGAAAAATGATTTACATGGAAAGATTGGGAGTAAAACTTTGATATCAAACAAACATTTTTTGAGCAACATGTCAAACTATAAACTCACTTACGCGTTCAAATTTACTGCGTAAATAACATAACTTCTTGTTTTATTACACTACATAAATTATGAAGGTGTGTTATAATTTATTGTTTTTATTAAAACCTACCTGGGTATATTTACCTTTCAAACACAAGTTGTTTGAAACAATTATATGCACTATTGGGATAGGGGGTGCAAACAACTTCAATATATTTAAAATATGCACTTTTTGAGAAAATCACACTTTTAAGTTTCATTTTGCTATACATTTGTGTACAAGATAAAAGATTAACTTTTAATATCACAGCTTTTATATTTCAATTATGATGATGAAAATAAATGTTATGAATAGATCTACCACTTGGGGTCAAGTTTGGTGCAAAATCCCAAAATACAAAGTTTGACCTTATTTGACCTTTTTGACCTCGAAATGACCTTAAAATTCAAATTTAGGCATCCACCCTATCTTCCTAATCCCATGAACAATAGATCTAGCATGGATGCCGACTATTAAAGGTAGTATACACCATTTGCAGATATCGAAAATATTTGCTACCGAATTATTAAGAAATATCTTACTTATTTGAAAGTAAATAATGATTCTAGGCATCCAGCAAAATGATTGCGCTAGATATCCTGTAATTATTCTGAAAAATTGAATTTTATAAAGACAAATTCGCGATCGCTGTCTGGCGAGCGCGAAAAATCAAAAATAACATAAGAATAACTGCTCTACGCCGGTGGAAAACAAACGCTGTTTTTTGGCTTTTTTCGGCAACCATGATTGAAAAACTTCGGACAGGTCAGTTAAACGATATTTACTATAAAATACAACCCTCCAAATCTACCCATTCATGATAATTCAAGCAATTACCAATGGTGTATACTACCTTTGTAAACAATGCCGTTGAAACTTTTTCTAGAGGACTTTTTCAAGTTTGGCTGGTACGTGCGAAAATTTGGCTGCCAAATCTATTAAACTGACCGGGAAAACCTATGTATAATTATCTAATATACAGTTTTGTTAACGAGAAAATAACTCAACATTGCACGCTATCAATCAATTAGTCGATTAAGTAACTACGTTTACTAATTCACCCCTTGGAATGTTTGTTTGACCTCTCTATTGCATTTGGTACTATTAACCATGGTATTACAATTATCTGTCTATAGAGGGTGAGGAATCTTCTCTTTAAAATAATCCCATATGGTGTTGACTGTTCACAATTGGACCTCTTTTGTTCTCTATTTACATTAATTTCTTTACAAAATCGTCAAAATCATTGTCTTTTATTATGCTGATGGCAGTATTACTATTAGTCATAATAACATCTATGTACTTGCAGATATAGCTAATATGAAACTATACTTTTAATATGTATTATATGTGACCCGCTCCAGGAAAAGGTGACATTAGTCGCAAACACTAAAAATAGAGTTATGTACATGATTGAAAAGTCCAGAATATAAGCTTTCATCTGGTACATACATGTAGTACAGCTTCATAGCCACTTCCGTTCTGGTGATATGACATTTTTGCATATTAATGATTCCATGGAATTCAAAATACACTGTAAGACAATACATTTGAACCATGCACTCTTAAAAGGTTTCGTTTCACTTTATTTATCATATTCCAGCTTTTTGTTAATTAAATCTGAAACTTTGGGTATTAAAGATTTCATTTAAGACAAAAAAATTAAAATCAATTTTTAACAAAATATTTACCCTAATAACTTTAACAGGCAATTACTCATAACTGCATATAGCGCGACTTATGTCATGACCTTTTCCTGGAGCGGGTCACATTAGACAGTATAATATATTTGTTTTGATAGTGGTACGACTAAAGCCCTGTCCGCACTGGACTTAATTTGATTCTACCCGCGTCAATTAAATCCAAGTGCGGACGGTGGCAAGATCAACCCATCGGAATGTTACCCGGCGTCATGGTCAAATTACCCAAAATGTTTATCCAGTGCGAACACGGCTTTAGTGTAGTTTCAATTGAGATTGGTCTATAATACTTAACCAATTCCGAGTAGGCAACTCTTAAAGATAGGAGTAACTATGGCAACTTGAGGAGATTGAAGGCTTAGAAAGTGCACAAGTAATTTTCTTCATTAGTCATTTAGTGAACTGTTTATTAGATTATGACCTGCAATTTTTTTCTTTGGCAGGTAATGTACGATATCAATGATTTATTGACCCGTTAATTTATACTTGGGGAAGAAAGGTTAGGATTCGACAAATAATCATAACATTTACATGTGTTTGGGTGATTTTATCACGGAGGGTTTGACCAATCACAGTAAATTAACTATTAAAATGGTCAGCTATATGATGCAAATTGTCATACACAACTGTAGTTTCACCAATGAGCCACACGTGTGTATTTTGAAGAAAAAAAAGTTTTCGAGATAATCGCCTTTGGAGTTTTTCTTATTTAATTATATTAAAACTTGAAAAAATACTACTTTGCAACAACTTTTGCAGTAAGGAAACCTTTACATGATTTTATGAGAAGTCAATTTTTACATAAACCCAGTAATTAGAATTAACACAATGGTACTTAGCCTAAATTAATTTGTGAAACGTAAATTCAAGTTTTCCTACATTGCTGCTCTTTTTGTTTAATGTGTTTTTCCATAATGAAAGGGGCGCACGTGTTTACGCGAGCGCGGCCGACAAACATGTGTGGCTCTTCGTGAAAAAGAAAATACCCTTGACCTACTTTTACGCCTTTCTATGCAATACAATTTGTACACGTTCAAGGGGCAGTAACGTTTGTCTCTTCGTGAAAATACAAAATGCATTTATCGAGATGGCTGCCCCTTGCACCATTAATGCAACTCAAATAATAAATAATGTTTTGCTTACAGAGGCATGTGAAAAAATTTACAGCGTTTTAAAGCAAAATAGTTAGAGAATTTTTTTTTTTAAATGTCAAGTTTGACATGTGTGGTTCTTTGTGATTGTGTGGCTCTTAACATAAGTTAAGAGTTTCAGAGGACACTATTTTGTTCGATTTGAATAATTAATATGCGATAAATATTGATGATTGGGCTTTATATTTTGTGTGTGATAAATTCTTTTATGAATATGTGACGTCACACATAAGGGATTCCCTTGGTTTCCGGTTTCAGTTAACAATGACAAACAATGTACAAATGTAGAACGATATAGACCACGTGCCTCTGTTTACATCTATATTTAAATGTGCCCGGCAATATGCGCACACATCGTGTTTTACATTAATTTGGTTAAGAGGCGACATCAGAGGTCACATAATTCAAAGGTGGTCTGACCTATGGCGTCACTCCCCAACCAAGTTGTATGCAAAAACACGATGTGTGCGCATATTGCCGGGCACATTTGAATACAGATGTAAACACGTGAGGGCACATCATCTACACAACATTAATAAATACCTAGGAGAGTTGCTGGCTTCTGATTGGTCGAGACTCGATCACGCGGAGAGGATTATCAGGTAGTAATATCATGGGTTTCAAGAAGAAGCGAATGAATGTTCCCTGAACCAGCATAAATCAAGCATCATGTAAGCCAAAGATTGGCCGAATGCAACAGTTCTACGGTAACTTGTAACAAGGACGCGTCAAATCTTGATACTGCGCGCTATAAATGTATGTGTAAAACGTTTGTATCTATACGCGCTGCATTTTTTTAAATGCGCGTGTCGTCTGTTAACGCTAGGGCGTTGCTATGCACGGTGGGCATCAGTGGTCAGCTAGTCTGGTCTCAAAGTACATGTATGGGTTATAATAACAACACATATTTAAAAGACAGGGTACCATGCATAAGCTAAAACATGGCCCCTAAACATGAACACAAAACGCTGGAAATATCGCCGAAAGAAAAGTCACAACATTTGGAGCATTTTCACAATTTTTCTCGTTAAAAAGTTATTTATTAAAGGTAATAACAGTGCGAGGACCCGGTTATTACTGCGTTATAATGACCGGGTTGGGGGATGACCGCTGGTAATGGACCTCGCCTTCGGCTAGATCCATTACCAGTGGTCATCCCCCAACCCGGTCTTTATCACGCAGTAATAACCGGGTCCTCGCACTGTTATTACCTAAGTTAACTGAACTATTGCCATGTCATTGGTGATTATAAACCGACATGACTGATTACAATGTCACATCACACCTGGTGATACATCTTGACTGAGTGGGAGTCGACCACTGCCAGCTGCCCATCTGATGTGAATGTTATTCCGAGGGGAGAGTACAAACCCTGTGCAATGCACTTGAGAAAGCCACCTTGAGGGTCATAGTGGTGAATATGACCCGTAATATAACCATCATACATTGCAACATAGATACCTGAGCTATCAGTGTACACACCGCTGCAGCACTCTACTGGTTGACCATTATTGATAGTGGGTTTGATGGTGCGCCGTGTAGTACCATTGCCATCAGCAACATTTACTGTCTGTGACGATGAACTGATGACAATTCTATCATTGCTGTCTACAGCCAGATTGAAAGGTGTAACCTTGACTGGTATGGTACGTAGGAGCTCACCATCAGTGGGGCTGTGTTCAGTCAACACCAGCCTCTTGACATCACCTACTACGATGGTACCATCATTCTTGACAGCTACACTCTGGAGGTTAACTGCAGTCTCACCGACCTCACTTGGTGGCACTGTTGGGAACTCAAAGGCCAGCGTGTCATCGCTGTTGAACACCTCCACACAGGATGCGTCTTCCTCGACGACCACCAAACGATTGTTGGTGCGTGTAGATGCGATGCGGAGTGGGCCTGTAGGAGTCATGATGTCAAAACAAACTAACGACCATTATGCAGCTATTGCACCATCCTTTTAACACAGACATTCTTTAACCCTAACCCTACCTAACGCTACTTTTTACTACTAGTAGTAAAAAGTAGTATGCAGTACTCTCACTGACTTGTGTGCAATGCCTGTAGTAATTTTTAGTATTTGGTACTTCACCCCTTATTGCACTCGTAGTACTTGTTAGCATTGTGTCCCTCTGCTTGCTGAGTGTGCATGGCCCATGTACATGTATGCTGTGTAAAGTATTCTAAACTCTACAGCAAAAATTGTCACTTGGGACACATTGGGTCAAGGCTGGACTACTGCATTTTTTGCCAGGTAAGTATTACTGACCTGTATTGCCACTATTAGTACTTTGTAGTTGGCAGTATCTACTCTGTCAGTACACACCCAATCATCAGTCATGGGGAGACCCAGTGCTACAAAATACTAAGTAGTATTCTGTAGTACACAGTTCTTTAGCCCAAAGTAAGGCCTAGGGGGTTAGGGTTAAAGAGTGAAAAATACATTGTTAAGATTTGGTGTACCGGTAGATGCTTGAGAAATCACCGCGTCTTATAATTCATCTTGCATGATCTTGTTAAGTTTGGTGTTTATTTATGTCCCAAATTGTTGGGAATAACATGCTTCGCCGTGATTTATCTTTCTGTGTAAATAATGTGCTATATAGAATTTTAAAAAATGCCTAAGAGTGATAAACATACACTGCAAAAACTGTGTTTAGCGTGTAAACACTTTTCTAAACACTTTTTTCTATCAGTTTGTAAACGTGTTTACGTGCCTGTTTAGCATAAGGATGGAGTTTTATGAACATCGATGTTTAGAAATTGGATACGGGTATTTGGCTACAAAACACGTCAACTGTTAGCAAAAAAGGTCTGTTTACTCGGTAAGCACAGGTTTTAGAGTGTAAATCTGTGAATATCGATGTTTACCGATGTTTACCGATGTTTCTTTCATCATGCAAATTCACAGTATTTATGTGTGTTTTTTTTTCTCTGTAACTACATGTGTATCAGATGTATTTTGCTTGGAATTCCCATCTTTTGCAAAGAGCTTTAGGAATATAAAAGCAAATCAAATTATACTGAGGTGACATTTTCATTTTTGGCTGTCCACTTTTGAAATGTTGTTTTCATGGAATATACATGTACATTGAAGTTGAAAAATATTTCTATGTCATGAATACCAACTTAATAAATACATTAGATCATTATTTTGTTTTAAATTTACTTTTTGTTTTCCCTTATTTGTTAAAAATGTTAATACCGGTACATGTACAGAGAATATTAGTGAAGAGCGAATGGAAATTGTTCAAGTGCATAATTTCGCAGATGGCAAGTAATTTTAACTTACGTCCTTGCATTGGGATTGTGTTTTTCTGGTTGCCATCGATGCTGCAGATCACAACTTGATTGTTGTAGTAGTCAGCCACTGCAATCTCATCAGGTTGACGAGCAGCAATGCCGTGAGCCACATTGAACTGTCTTGGACCGCTTCCCTGTCTACCAAACTCCCCACACAGCTCCCACTTGCCTTCCATCACCACCTTACCCAGATTGATGTCACCAATCCCCCCACTCTGCTTGAACTTCAGAAATGCCAGCCTGTCATCAACTCTAGAAATAGCCTGACCGGCCAACAGTTTCAAGTCTTTGCTGATTGTAAAATAGAGTGACAGGAAGTCACTATCCGATGCAGTCCTTGTCACCTCTCTAGCTGTATCTAGTGAAAACTGAAACCTCTCCACAGCCAAGCTCGCAGTTTTCTCACATTCTTCCAGTTTCTGCTCACGATCCGATTGAATGTTTTTGATGTCGTCAAGGATGCGATTTTCTTGGGCGGTGATCTCTGCTCGTATCTTAGCTGCTCTGTCTTGCACTTCGGATGTGACCCTCCTGAGTGTGAGACTCAAATCTTCTTTCAGTCGTAGGACTTTTTCTTGTGATTTTTGGATTTGCTTCATTGAGTTTTCAAGTGGATAAAACAGTTCAGCCAACGATTGCTTGTAAGTGGATGCTGCCTCGTATCCCTCAATGTACGAGTCTTCTGGCATACGGTGGTTTACGACCGTACAGTCTCGGCAGATGAGTATTTCACACGTGGTACAAAAGAACCTCGCTGCTTCGCCCGCATGGATCGGACATTTTGGATGTTGTTTCTGATGTTTCTTTGTCAGTGTAACCTTCCCCTCACGAATGTCCTTCAGTGGAGTCACCTTGTGGTTTGATGAGACAGCAAATCGAAGATGCATTTTACTACAGGCTGAGCACACATTCTGGTCGCAGTCCAGACATCTATGAGTTGCCTCATTGGCTTCCTCACAAATACCACACAAAATACCAGCATCACCCAAGCTCACTACCTTCTCCTGAAGTACAATCTCCTCAACCAAACCGATTAGATGAAAGTTGGTTTTCAGACCCTGCACCCCCGCCTCTGTAAGCTTCGTCTCCTGTCGACACACGGGGCAAGGAATCTCTGTACAGCCCTGGTGCTTCGTGCTGTGGTATTTCAGCAGACATTGCTCACAGAAACTGTGCAGGCATTCTAGTATCTTAGGCCGTTCGTATCTCTCGTGACATATGCAGCACTCCAGATGCTGTCTGCTAATCGTCTCCAGAGCTAAACTTATCGCAGGTCCGGTCGCCATTTTGTTTTGTCTGGGAAAAAGAAAAAGAATGTGTTCATGTATTTAATTAGGGTGTTCAGTTTCACTCACTGTGACTGAAGACATCCACACACAGACTGTCCGTGCGCCAAAAATCTAACCAATGTTTATCCCCAAAATTGTACGACTTTTATATGTCACAAACTGCAAGTAAAACCTTCATTTGAAACCCCTGACTTTCAGTTATCAAATAATGCACATAAAATAGCAGTAGGGTGGATGTACGACAGCTTACACTTTTTGTGAATGAAGCCCTTTTGCTCCGCCTAACTTTTCCCGAGAAAAACCGATCCAGGCGTCCACGCGTTCGGCCCCAGATTTTTTCCGAAAACATCGCGGAGTTTTAACTCGGCACGTTTTCCGAACCCCTAGTATAAAGTGAGTGACAGTTGAACGGGTTTCATTTTGATTCCGAAGGGGTCCTGAACATGTTAGTGTTTACTACATCCCGATAAACAATTTAGAACAAAGGTTACGAAAAAAGTAAAAATAAACTCGATTTTTTTTTAGGTGCAATCCTCAAAAATCAAGGTAAGTGTTATCATTTACATAAAGTTTACTGGTCTTGTCTACCATACTTGTACCTGTGATTTTTAAGTCTCTATTGTGCGCAGTTTCGGTTGGAAAGTGAACTTTGTAAAGGGACTAAAGCTAGATTCATGACAGCTATTGGAAGATTACGCGATGTGTGTGTGAGGCAAGTTTTGGGGCCATTCAGGGGTATGTTTACACAATGCATGTATGTAGGGTCAGGCTACCCCTAGAACTCTGGGTCTCCCGACGCCCGTAGGGCGGAGCCCCATAGATAGAGAGGGTTTTTACAGGTTAACCGCCGTTAAACAATATAAACCGTGCACAAATTCCGGGTAATAACTCCATACTGCCGCACGGTCTACCCCAACAAAAAATTTGTATGAGTACTTTATCAACTCACCCAGCTGTGGCCAACCAAAAACCGGTCGAATCTCGGCCAATTTCTGTAAAAAAGTGAAAACTATGCCCGTTCCGCAAACGCGACTGTTACAAGATGGCGGACAAGGACGTTCAATGAACAGTTGGTACCGTGACCCCGGCCGGGGTCAGTGCGGACCAATCACATGGCTTCTCTGAACGACGATGACAGGGCTGTTTTCCAAACCCTGGCTTCGGTCTTTTGTGGCTGTGCCTCTGGCGCATTGCTTAACTGTATGAATAAGGCCTGGCAAGATTAAGTTTGTGTTTCAAAAACGGCTAATGCGCGGCGGCTGCAGCTTGAAATTAATTACGCACGAGTTTATCCGCCATCTTGTAACAATCGCGTTTGCGGAACGGGCATAGTTTTCACCTTTTTTACAGAAATTGGCCGAGATTCGACCGGTTTTTGGTTGGCCACAGCTGGGTGAGTTATTACCCGGAATTTGTGCACGGTTTCTATTGTTTAACGGCGGTTAACCTGTAAAAACCCTCTCTATCTATGGGGCTCCGCCCTACGGGCGTCGGGAGACCCAGAGTTCTAGGGGTAGGGTCAGGCTTCATCGAATGGGGTGAATTTAATTAAATAAAACAGGATTTCTCAAAAACTAATTATCAGATTATCTCGATTTAAAAAGCATTGTATTTCTTTCATCAAGACCTTTCATTTGGTGTATAGTTTGAGCATTTTAGAGGAAGAATAATTGTTTACATGAACACCCTAATATAATAATACTGGTATGGTAATATCGACAGCCAGAGCTCGAGCCTCTAGATTATGATGTGAATTTGAAAGAAGTGCAAAATCACGCTCTAGCCTCTTAGTCTTACCATGGAGGTAGGAAACTCTTTAAACTATCACTTTTTTTTCTTCACATTTTTGCATGATTGGTTGTGGTACAGCACCGACAACACACTTTGCACTGCCACTGACAGTGTGATACATACACACAGATCATACACACACACACACGATTACAGTTCTTTTGTGAAAATCATATTTTAAATGGAATTTGTTTTTTATACACAAAAACATATCTCTAAGCCAAAAAACAGCGTCAGGTTGCACAATTATTTCCAATTGATCAATAATAATATCTTTGCTCACTTTTTGTTACTGGTCCTTTGTCCTCGAAGCTGAACAGGGAAGTACACAAAGTCGACATGCAACATAAGGAGCGCCCCCAAGAGACAACACGCCCAGCGTTCTGACTCTGGCCGTTTTCCAAGCCCAAACTCAGGCTCTACTATGGCTCCATTAATAATAATAATAATATAAAGCATTTATAATGCGCCATCTATCTAGAGAAAACCTATTCCGAGGCGCAACATAAAACACAAACATGACAAAGGAAAAATAATGAACCAAAATAAAATGCAACAATAAATAAAACATAAAGGCAATTCAAGATCAATAATGTGACACTACAAGATCAAAGAGGATATCACAGTACCAACACACACTGCCCAGCTGCACATGGCCAACAAGCAAAGAGAGGAGAAGACCAGAATTAGCAGTTACAACAACTTAACAGCAATAATTGATTCCTGCCCGACCAAAATGAGAAAAAATGGCCGAACATACATGTAGTATTAAGGTATGTGTCAGCAATGCGATACCAGAAATCGCATTAAAGACATCAAGTAAAAGCTCAAAATGAGTACATAAATCACAATAAAATGTTTTGCAAAAACAATCAAATATTATAAGCAGTTTCAAATAAATGAGTTTTCAACAACTTTTTGAAAACATTGATGGAACTACAACTGCGAAGTTCGAATGGCAAGGCATTCCAAAGCTTGGGAGCAGCTGCATAAAATCCACGATCACCATACGACGAAACAGTTCTAGGGACAGTCAGAAGAATTTTGTCAGCAGATCTCAAAGTGCGTTTTGGAATATATGGAGAAAGAAGTTCATTAATATACACTGGTGCCATAGCATTAAGTGATTTCCAAGTGAGCAAAAGTAGCTTAAATTGAATTCTTTGACGAATTGGTAACCAGTGTAGTTGTTTCAAAATTGGCGAAATATGATCAAATTTACGAGTGCGGGTTAACATGCGTGCTGCAGCATTTTGAGCACGTTGGAGCTTTGCCAGTAGTTGTTCATTTATACCATATAATAGAGAATTTCCATTGTCCAATCTCGATATTACCAAAGCATGGACTAAAGTAGCTGCTGTATCGTCATCCAAAACTTTACGAATTTGATTAATGTTCCTGATTTGGAAATATGTAGCTTTGCAGACACGTTTGATGTGATCCTCCATAGATAGCGTGTTGTCAAAAATAATTCCCAAATTACGAGCACTTGGCGAAGCATGAATGGGTGATGACACTATTTGAATAGAGTTGTTTGTTGCTCTGGATTGAAGGTATTTTGATGTGACTATGATGAGCTCAGTTTTGTCGTCATTTAATTTCAGTTTATTAGAAGTCATCCAAGATTTGATGTCCACAATACATGATTCCATGCGTTTGCGAATAGCTAGTTCATCTTCGTTGTCATACAAATCAAATGGTAAATACAGTTGCGTATCATCCGCATACATGTGCACCAGTAAACCATGTTTACGAGCAATATTTGCAATGGGAGCTGAGTAAATAGTGAAAAATTGAGGGCCCAGAACAGAGCCTTGTGGGACACCAAAGAGAAGTGGGAGGATTGAAGATAAACATCCATTTATGTTGACTGCTTGAGATCTATCACTCAAATACGATCTTATCCATTCAAGGGCGCTACCTTTGACACCAATAGATGAAAGACGTGATAGAAGGACACCGTGGTCTATGGTATCAAAGGCAGCCGACAAGTCCAATAGCACCAGAAACACACCACGTTTGTTATCCATAGCATGGAGAATATCATTTTGCACCCGTAGCAAAGCTGTCTCAGTCCCATGGTTTTTCCTGTAGGCAGATTGGAATGGTTCGTAGAGATTATTTTCAGTAAGATGATCTGATAACCTAGTCGATACTACCTTTTCGATGATTTTTGAGACAAAAGCCAAATTTGAAACAGGACGGTAGTTCTTTAGGTTTTCTGAGTCCAATGATGGTTTCTTAAGAAGAGGTGTAACGAGAGCTGTTTTGAAGCATGATGGGAAAGTGGCCGAGTCCAGCGAGAGGTTGACGATCCTTGTGATTACTGGAACAAGTAGACTAAGATGTTTCTTTAAGAGCCAAGTAGGGATTGGATCAGTATCGCAGGATTTTGGTGGAGATGCATCGATTATTTTGCGAATTTCAACTTCAGTTGCAGGAAGTAAAACTTCAAGATTGGCAATCGATTTATCATCATCCGTCTGGGGGAAAATTGTGTCATTACTTATGCCAACATCAGCAGAAGTATCGAGTTCCTTGCGTATTTTGCAGATTTTGGAAATGAAGAACTTATTAAATTTCTCTGCCAGTTCTGCTTTAGAATTGTGAGAGGGAAGTTTAGATTTCCCTTTTTGATGAAGTAGTTGTTCCACAATCTTAAAAAGTTCTTTTTGGTCTGTACATGTTGATATTTTGTCTTTATAATAAGAAGCTTTGGCATCATTGATCATGTTATAAACTCGTTGACGTTGAGCGAATTACCATTACCATTGACGAATTACTGCAAAGCTCTTTTTCACACCTACCTTAGGCCGAGTTCGGGCGGTCTGTTCTTGACACGCGTAACTTGTTCTTGCAAAACCCTGAGGGATAGGTGGTGTGTGTTCTTGTTCCGAGTGCAGTGTTCACGGGTTGCGTTCCCGCCGTTCGAGCGCGAGAACAGAGTTCGCGTGTCAAGAACGGACCGCCCGAACTCGGCCTTAGTGTCTTGTTGAGCACAACTGCCGAACTGCGTAAAGGCTGCGGTTCATACTTCATGCAAATGCGTGTGCGAAGCGAATTTTACGTCATCATCCTGTTCGCAAATGCTTCGCTGCGTACTTCGCAGCGAAATATCGTCCCGGATCGGATGCGAAAAATGTTCGCTGCGCAGGCTAGTTTCGCCCTAGTTGAGCAATGTTCAACTATAGTCTAGGGAACATTCGCGAAGCCAACAACCAATCAAATCGCAGTATTAACTATTATCTACCGTGACCGTACTACATGAGGGCGCACATTTAAAGCCTTTTCAAATTCCTGGATTCAGTTGTTCTTCGTCTTAGGATTAAGGAGATTTTAGGCTACTGCGAGAACTGCAGCCACATTATGATGCCTGTTGTGCTTCAGAAATTCAATCAGTCAGTTGATATGAACCAATACAAAGTTTGGATATTTCTATTCCCTTTATTTCTATTTACTTCTTGGTGATTCCTAAGTCGCAGGCGAACCGAAGCCGAAGACGCAAAGCAAAAGTTTAAGTACGCGTAGCAGACGACAAAATAATGATCGGCGCAATATCTTTGCACGAACATTTCATGCATTTAATAGTGGTTGTTCATTCCTTTTACCATTACTGACAATTTTGTTCTTCACTTCCATCACACTGAAACAATAACTTTTAACTTCGTAGAAATTTCTCATAAACATTTCTTGTAAACACTGAAAGATGGTTGACTTTGCATCAAACGATTCGCAAAAAGTATAAACGCCATTTTCGCAACAAATTAATTCGTCACATCGCGCTGCAAATTATTCGCGCCCAGTCAGGGGTCTTCGGAATTGTTTTTTTTAAATATCATGTGGGGGTGGGGTGGGTCTAACCAGGTCGCTGACACACTTGTTTTCAGGAAACAATTCTGAAAAATAGAGGTGGGTCCGAGCTCCATTGAGCCTCCCCAAAAAAATCATGCCACAAAAGGTAGGTCCAAGCCTCAATTTTGACGGATTTTTTTTCGCAACATCAGAAAGGTGGGTCTTTTATTAAATGCTCGATAAACTTGTTGACATGGTAAACTGCCACGAAGTTTGCCACAAACTACAAACTGGGACCCAGTCTCGTCACGAATTTCCACAAACACTTATTCACAAAAACGCCCTCTTCGGTTGATTTTCGTCATTTCATGACAGAGGCTAATGAAGCCCTAACGTTCGCGCTGCTCCCCGGCGGGTCACGTTTCTTCCCATCTGGTCGAATTCGAATCTGGTATGAAGCCACGAACAATGATCAGAATTGAATGGACAAACAAGATCTTGTTTTAGTCAACTGTTCAAAGACGAAAACTAAACTCTATTATCACAAATATCGACAAATAACAATATCATTTTCGATCATCCTAGATGAGATCTATAGGTGAAAACCAGAAAAGGTACGTCACTTTAGTGATAATGTCTCTGTTTCGTTACATAATGTTCGAACGGTCTCGCTCATCTGATCCATGGTCTTGATGATTCGTTCCATCGGTAATAAATTCACGACCTTTCTATTAGAACGTCAACTTAACAGACAATAATTGAAAAACTGAAACACGGACTGATTTTGCCAGCACTGATTGTACGTGATAATAGCACCGAATTACGATTATGCAAGAAACAAATTTCGCCGAAGATGGTTTTCCGAAAACAAAATAGTTGTCAGTCGATGGTAGCGACGGCACGTTATAGTGTATACATAATGTGGATTGTACATGTGAAAGTGGGCTCAAAATCATATGGAGAAAGACCTGATGCAATAATTACTAGCTCACAGATTTTCTATTCTTTTCAAAAAATACAAAAATAAACGATAGTTTGTGGCGCGTCAAGTCGATATTCGGCACAGAAATGCAATACATGTAGGGTTGCGCACATCCAAATAAAGTCCCATAGACAACAATGATAAATACCCCAACTTCAAACAATTGGGAAAAATACTCACAACTCTCCAAGGTGACTAAACTATACACCAAAATGAAGCTTATTTCACCATCTTTCATTTTCTTTTCAATTTGTGTGGGGTCATCTCATAACTTTTGGGTGATATTTCCCTCCTAAGGAGAACACCCCTAAAACTAGTTTTGAAGTCCAATCTGCAGAGCGTCCATTTTGGAAAAAATTCCCTCTCGCTCAAGAGCCCAGTAGTGCCAATTCCATGGCCAGATTCATCCCAAATGCTCAGAATTAGAAGCTCACACTCCTGGACGCGATAATTTTTTTTCTGCAGGTAGGTTGGTACATTAGCCAATCAGAACACATATGATGTTGACGTCATCGATGATGTTAGAGTTGTCTGTGACATTAATTAGCCCTAAGCCCTAACCCCTAACCCTAGTCAGATCCCAGACAACTCTAACATCATCGATGACGTCAACACCATCTGTGTTCTGATTGTACACTATGTACCAACCTACCTGCAGATAAAATTATTGCCTCCCGGACCGAGGTGGTACACTGTATTTTTACAATCCTTCAAATGCATGGCTCTCAAAATGCTTTTTAGAAAATTATTTTCTGGGCATGCAAAATGTGATCTGGTCGGCGCAAGCAATTTTGGGCCTATTTACAACCGTGCACCCTTTAGGCCTACTCCCAATAGTCGGGCGCCGTACAACATACGTCTGCATAATGTAGTTGGCCGCGTCATCATGGGATACCAGTGCGAACAAGAGGCAATAAAGCGATGTGCATTGAGGTGCAGACACTACGTCATACTTTCCCGGGCGAGGCAGAAAATTTGAACAAAATGGCCGCGCCCTTGTACTCCTGAATGGCAAGAAATCGAGAATATAATAGGCGCGTGTGTCGTTCTCGATAACAAGTCAAAACAAATTCTCTGCGGAGTCAGTATATTACCATATTTTCTTAGACCAGGTAAAATATTTTTGAGCCTGGAATTTGAGTCTGGGTGCTGATAATTACCCTCGCCTTCGGCTCGGGTAATTATCAGCACCCAGACTCCAAGCGGTATTAAACAGAGTGATTAATACCGACCGAACACACATTTATTCACATTCATAAATATCTTTTTTGTAAAATTCAGAAAAAAATGCCCGGAAAATCCCGGAAAATTGTCGCAAGTAAATGTCGGTGTTTCGCCATTCTGTGTGCGTCAAATGACACGTTTCCGCATCTCTCGCTCTACACAATACATGCAATATATTTACTATAAACCAGACTATTACTGCCATTGGCAACTTCGTTCCCAGGGTGTCGAGCTGTACGCGCCCAACACTACCTGCTCTTACTATTGGAGACGAGGTACGGTTTGAAATCAAGTGAGCCCTGGGGACGGGTATAATGCGCGATCGCGTGAAAGGGTTTTGTTGCCAGCTGGTTTGAAACACTTCCAGCCATGTCTTTATCGTCCGTTTAATAGCGGCCACGTGACGGGCTCTCGACCAATAGGAATGCCTAAACTGTCCAAGGTATTTATGAATACCTAATTAATAACATTTTTTGAAGCATAATTATAAGTGACTGAATAAATATGTGAACATAGTAATTATCCAAAATGACAACTTCGTGAACCCATAAAATGTGCGCACATTACACTGTCTCCAGATATCATCAAGTAGTCAGTATCGGTGAGCTTCAAATTCACTAAGTTGCTTACTGGCACAGTTATTATTAAAACCTTATGGAAAATCATATGAACAATGATAACATTGTGATATTTAGCCAAGCAAACACAAACTGGGGGAAATGGTGTGTCCATAAATTGGGCGAAAAAGTAGTTAAAGGGTTGCCTAACATAGGAGACTTGAACAAGTGCAAGGAAATCCCAAAAATACATTTTAACATAGATAGGATTATTGTAAGCAACAACAATCTTTAAATTGGGTGGTTTCCTTTAACTTGTTCAAGTCTCTCACCTTAGGCAACCCTTCACCTATACCTTTTAGCCCAATTTATGGACACACCATTTCCGCCCAGTTTTTGTTTGCTGGGCTAAATATCAAAATGTTATCATTGTTCATATGATTTTCCATAAGGTTTTAATATGTACTATACTGTGCCAGTAAGCAACTTGGTGAATTTGAAGCTCAATACTGACTACTTGATATCTGGAGACAAGGTAAAAGCGTGCAAATTATAGGGTATAATTTTAGTAATTTTGGACCATTACTATATTTTCATAATTATTAAGTCACCTACAAGCTTTACAAAATGTTATTGAAGTAAGGATGTGTAAGTAGAATCACCAAACGAAACTTAAAAAAAAAAAAAAAAATAATATACCCAAATATAGAAATAAATTTATTACGCGGCAGGGATTAACGATTTATGCAAATTAGTCATATTTCCAACACTTGAATTTTTTGAAATTTTTAGTATGTCATTCTAGGGACCTTATAGAAGTGCACCGTGGTGAAAAATATTATATTGCAATTTGTGTGAGGTCAACAAAACAAAATTAAGTATTTTCCCTGGACTATATCAATACCTTTAGAGAACTAATAAGCTACTGGGCGAGTTTTTATGTAAAATCTCTATGAGGGTACAGCATTAACAATCATTGAAAACGGGCCCGTTTTTCATCTATCCCCACCACGACATTATTCAACAGTGTACACCTTAGATCTCTTGCTACATTATGACTATATCACTCTTTTAGAAAATAAATGAAAATCTAAACAAATAATTGATTTTCACTCGCGTAATTGGTGTTAAACGTCGCAGTTTTAGTAAAATATTTATCCATTTTGTGTGTAAAATAACATTGACATTATCATAATAATTTAATATAGGTTTTCCCGACCAATTTTGCAAATATAGCGTTCCAATTCATCTTGATATAGTGGCCAATGTGAAGCGAATTAGCTCTCTGCTGACGTTCCCGTGGTTCCTATTAGATTTCAGACGTTTAAATTCGTTTTCATACCTGACATATTCATGTTTTACTCATCCTACGTTAATTTTTTGGCATTTGGTTTAATTGGTCATTCAATTTAACAGTCGGTTTGGTAAAAGCTTATTTGCATAAGATCCACATTCATCAACATGTGTATTCGTTTTCATTTTCGCTCATTCTATTTAGCACTTTCTGCATCCAAAATATTAAAAGGGAAACGACTCATCAGACAAGAGGCAAAGTAATTTGTTTTAACTTTTTCACAAGTTTAATTCTAGTCTAGTTTGTTTAGTTTTAACGTATCCGTCTTTAACCCGAAGAAGTAAAATATAAGTTAGCAATACGGGAAAATTATACATGTGTGAAAGTCAAGATACAAACAATAAAACTCTGTGAATATTAAAGTTAAGGTTTTCCACGCTTTTTTATCGCATATACACATAGTTTTTGAAAGTTTTTAGTTGTTACTTTTAGCTTTCTTATCTTCTGTATTTAATTGAAATCTGTGTTTATGTTATATCTCTGTTTTTCATGCTTCTTTTTTTTCTAACTGGTTTTTCTTTTTGATGTGTTAATCAAGCGGGAAAAAGCAATAAATTTGGTGTTTTTTTGTTGCTGCTTTTTTGTGGCAGAATTTTGTTAGAAAAGTTCTCATTTACTTAATCAATTTGGAATAAGGCACTGTATAATTCCAAAGAACTGAACCTTTTTCGAATTTCTTTGCTTATATTCCATATACTTGCCAAACTGGCGCAACTGGAAGCTCGAGCGAATTTGAATGACCCAATGTGAAATGTTAATGCCTCATTTTTGAAATTGAATCGTTGCAACTTGCAAAATACAGTTGGATGCATCGAGATTGAAATTGAACAATCTATTGTAGTTATAATTAAAATGTTGATCTAAAACGTGCATCCAAATTCGTGCGAAAATGGGTGATTCGTCATCAATTTGGCTGCCAAATCTATTAAACTGACCAGGAAAACCTATATTAAAAGTATAGTTCTAGATTAGCTATGTACATAGATGTTATTATGACTAATACATTGTACTGCCATCAGCAAACATAATAACAAAAAATGATTTTGACGATTTAAAAAAAAAATTAATGTAAATAGAGAACAAAAGAGGTCCAATTGTGGATCCTTGAGGGACGGCATATGGAAGTTGTTTAGAGAGAAGACTCATAAAGACAAATAATTATGATACCATGGTTAATAGTACCAAAGACATTAGAAAGGTTAAACAAATATTCCAAGTGTACTAATAAAAGGGGTGAATTAATATTAGTAGTTACTTTATCAATTAATTGAGTGATAGCGTGCGATGTCGAGTTATTTTCCCGTCAACAAAATTGATATTAGATATATTATATTAAAAAGTATAATACTTTTTAAAAATGGCCTACTTTTACGCTATTCCATGCAATACATTCTGTACACGATCTAGGGGCAGTAACGTTTGTCTCTTTGTGAAAATGCATTGTCAAGATGGCTGCTCCTTGCACCATTATTGTAATTTATATAAATAATAATGTTTTGCTTACAGAAGCATGTCCAAATTGTTAAGTACAGCGTTTTAAAGCAAAATAGTGAGAGAGAAAAATAAAAAAAACCACTAATGTGTGGCTTTTAACATTAGTTAAGAGTTACAGAAAACACTATTTTGTTCGAATTGAATAATTCCGATGCGATAAATATCGATTATTGGGCTTTATATATTGTGTGTGAGTGACAGATTGTTTTATAAATATGTGACATCACACGGCACGCACGTTGGTAAGGGATTTTCAGTTAACAATGACCAAACAATGTACAAATGTAGAACGATATACAACAGTAAACTGAACTATTGGCATGTCATTGGTGATTAGAAACTGACATGACTGGTTACAATGTCACGTCACACCTGGTGATACATCTTAACTGAGTAGCAGTCAGCCACTGCCAGCTGCCCATCTGATGTGAATGTAATTCCGCGGGGCCAGTGCAGACCCTGTGCAATGCACTTGAGAAAGCGACCTTGAGGATCATAGTGGTGGATATGACCCGTGGTAGAACCATTATTCATTGCAACATAGATACCTGAGCTATCAGTGTACACACCGTAGCAGGACTGTACTGGTTGACCATTGATGGTGGGTTTGATGGTGCGCCGTGTAGTACCATTGCCATCAGCAACATTTACTGTCTGTGACATTGAACTGATGACAATTCTATCATTGCTGTCTACAGCCAGATAGTAAGGTGCAACCTTGACTGGTATGGTACGTAGGAGCTCACCATCAGTGGGGGTGTGTTCAGTCAACACCAGCCTCTTGACATCACCAACTACGATGGTACCATCATTCTTGACAGCTACACTCTGGAGGTTAACTGCAGTCTTACCAACCTCGCTCGGTGGCACTGTTGGGAACTCGTAGGCCAGCGTGTTGTCGCTGTTGAACACCTTCACAGGGGATGCGCCTTCCTCGACGACCACCAAACGATTGTTGGTGCGTGTAGATGCGATGTTGCGTGGAACTGTAGGAGTAATGATGTCCAAACAAACAGACGAACATTATGCATTTATTGCACAATCCTTTCAACACAGACATTCTTGAAAGAGTAAAAACTGCAGTAGAAAAATGTCTGTCAAAGAATACATTGTTAAGATTTGATACACATGTTTGAGAAATCACTACGTCTTATAATTCATCTTGCATGATCTTGTTATGTTTTTGGTGTTTATTTATGCCCCACAATGTGGGGCATAACATGCTTAACCGTGACTTCTTTTTCTGTGTAAATAATGTGCGATATAGAATTTTAAAAAAGTCTTCCATGCCGAAGAGTGATAAACATACACTGCAAAAACTGTGTTTAGCGTGTAAACACTTTTCTATCAGTTTGTAAACGCTTTTACATACTAAACATTTAGCATAATGATAGAGTTTTAGTAATTTAACATCGAGTTTAGAAATTGGATACGGGTATTTAGCTGCAAAACATGTCAACTGTTAGCAAACAAAGTCTGTTTACTCGGTAGCACAGATTTTTGAGTCTAAACCCTGAATATCGATGTTTACCGATGTTTTCTTTCATCAAATTCACAGTATTTATGTGTGTTTTTTTCTCTAACTATCAGATGTATTTTGCTTGGAATTCCCATCTTTTTCAAAGAGCTTCAGGAATAAAGCAAATCAAATTACTGAGGTGAAATTTTCATTGTTGGTGTGTCCACTTTTGAAATGTTTTCATGGAATATACATCGAGGTTGAAAAACATTCCCATGTCATGAATACTAACTTATTCAATACAGTAGATTATTATTTTGTTTTTAATTTACAGTTTCAATAGAGTTTTATTTACTTTTGTTTTACCTAATTTGTTAAAAATATAAATACAGAGAATATTAGTAAAGAGCAAAGGGAAATTGTTCTAGTGCATAATTTCGCAGATGGCATGTAATTTTAACTTACGTCCTTGCATCGGGATTGTGCTTTTCTGGTTGCCATCGATGCTGCAGATCACAACTCGTTTGTTGTAGTAGTCAGTCACTGCAATCTCATCAGGTTGACGAGCAGCAATGCCCAAAGCCCCATTGAACTCTCCTGGACCGCTTCCCTCTCTACCAAACTCCCCACACAGCTCCCACTTGCCTTCAATCACCACCTCACCCAGATTAATGTCACCAATCCCCCCACTCTGCTTGAACTTTAGAAATGCCAGCCTGTCATCAACTCTAGGAATAGCCTGACCGGCCAACAGTTTCAAGTCTTTGCTGATTGTAGAATAGAGTGACAGGAAGTCACTATCCGATGCAGTCATTGTCGCCTCTCTAGCTGTATCTAGTGAAAACTGAAACCTTTCCACAGCCAAGCTCGCGGTTTTCTCACATTCTTCCAGTTTCTGCTCACGGTCCGATTGAATGTTTTTGATGTCGTCAAGGATGTGATTTTCTTTGGCAGTGATCTCTGCTCGTATCTTAGCTGCTACATGTATGTCTTGAACTTCTTTCTTGACTTTCCTAATTGTGAGATTTAAATTTTTTTTCAGTCTTGAGACTTTTTCTCGTGATTCCTGGATTTTCTTCATTGATTTTTCAAGTGGAGAAAACAGAACAGCCAACGATTGCTTGTACGTTGATGAAGCCAGATTCCTGTCAATGTACGCGTGTTCTGGCTTACAGTGGTCAACGACGGTACAATCTCGGCAGATCAACACTTCACATGTCGTGCAAAAGAACCGTGCTGCTTCGCCCTCATGGATCGGACATTTTGGTTGTTGTTTCGGATGTTTCTTTGTCAGTGTAACCTTTCCCTCACGAATGTCTTTCAGTGGAGTCACCTTGTGGTTTGATGTTGCTGCGAATCGAAGATGCATTTTACTACAGACTGAGCACACATTCTGTTCGCAGTCCAGACATCTATGGGTTGCCTCATTGGCTTCCTCACAAATACCACACGAAATACCAGCATCACCCAAGCTCACTACCTTCTCCTGAAGTACAATCTCCTCAACCAAACCGATTAGATGAAAGTTGGTTTTCAGACCCTGCACCCCCGCCTCTGGAAGTTTCGTCTCCTGTCGACACACGGGGCAAGGAATCTCCGTACAGCCCTGGTGCTTCGTGCTGTGGTACCATTTCAGCAGACATTGCTCACAGAAACTGTGCAGGCATTCTAGTATCTTAGGGCATTCGTATCTCTCGTGACATACGCAGCACTCCAGATGCTGTCTGCTAATCGTCTCTAGAGCTAAACTTATCGCAGGTCCGGTCGCCATTTTGTTTTGTCTGGAAAAAAGAAAAGTAATGTGTTCATGTATTTAATAATAGGTATCGACAGCCGTATAATGAGAATGCTGAGAATTTAGAAGAAAGTTACATCCTATCTTAAAAGCCATGCAAGTTGTTACAAAAACATTAAACGGAATTTCATACATAATATTCAGGGATTAAGATGTGGTTTGAGGTCATGTATCATGCACGTTTGACCTTTGATTTTTTTCTGCTGGTGTTAGAGTCCATATAGCATGCATCAATGGGAAGACAGTCTAGACGTTAAATTGAGGAAGTACATCGTTTGGCGAAATTATTTGAGCACAATCGGTGTGTAACTCAAGATACAGGGGGTGGTCATGACAGTATTGCCACAAGTTGTTACAAAATGTGTTCATCACAAAATGTACAGATATGCAATAAACTAACCACAGCTACATGTAGCTACTGTCAAAAGAAGTATTACATTGAGAAGGGAATAAATGTGTGTACGAGAGGTTTTAATCACTCTGTTTAATACCGCTTGGAGTCTGGTGCTGATAATTACCCGAGCCGAAGGCGAGAGTAATTACCAGCACCCAGACTCCAAGCGGTATTTAACAGAGTGATTAATACAGACCGAACACACATTTATTCCCATTCATAAATACCTTTTTTGTAAAATTCAGCCAAAAAAGCCCCGAAAATCCCGGAGAATTGTCGCAAGTCAATTTCGGTGTTTCGCCATTCTGTGTGTGTCAAATGACATGTTTCCGCCTCTGTCGCTCTAGACAATACATGCAATAAAGCGTATATTTACTATGAACCAGACTATTACTGCCATTGGCAACCTCGTTCCCAAGGTGTCAGGCTGTACGCGCCCAACACCACCCGCTCTTACTATTAGAGACCGTCAGACGAGGTACGGTTCAGGGTTGGAAATAAAGTGAGCCCTGGGGACGGAATGTTGTTGCCAGTTGGTTTTAAACACTTCCAGCCATGTCTTTATCCGTTTAATACCGGCCACGTGACGGGCTCTGGACCAATAGGAATGCCTAAACTGTCCCAGGTATTTATGAATACATATTAATATTAATATGTTAAAATCCAGATAATTATGTACAATGAAAATAAGCACTTGTTAACTTTTTAGTATTTTTGCACTGATTGGTTGCGGTCCTATTAAAATACTGTTCACCGACAACACACCGACAACCTGCACAGCACCGACAACACACCGACAACACGCACAGCACTGACAACCCACCCAAAACATAATCTATATTGGCAAAAAGGTATAGCAAATACTGAAATACATGTACACACGATACAAATTGATTGTGCTTGACTTGATCGAGCCTGGCTCTGGCTGGGTTACATTTCATTTTGTGAAAATGAAATTTGTTTTTACGCAAAAATATATCTCTAATCCAAAAAACATCGTCAGGTTGCACAATTCTTTCCCATTTTCTAATTGACCGATAATATTAATAATATCTTTGCTCACTTTTTGTTATATTGGTCCTTCAGTCCTCGAAGGCGAAGCAACACGGAAGTACATGTATACAGTAATATAAGTCGACATTGAATGCAACATGATGAAGAGCGCCCCCAAGACAACACGCCCATCGATCGCTGACTCTGGCCGTTTTGTAAGCCCAATAGGCTCCATCTGGCTTTATTACCATTGACGAATTACTGCATAAACGAAGCCAAAACGGAGACGAAGCTTGGGCTTGGAAAACGACCAAAAGCGTTTTCCCATGGCCACGTATAGGGCCTTTTCGAATCCCTGGCTTCGTTCTTCGTCGATGGCTTAAGGCGATTTTTGACTCCCAACTGCGAGATCTCCAGCCACATTCTGACGCCTGTTGTACTTCAGAAACATTCACTCGATTGATGTGAACCCAAAAGTTAGACTATTTCAATTTTCTTCCATTTCTATTTGCTTCTCAGTATTTCGGCCCATAGTAGGCTGTACTGGAGATGAGCACAACCTGCGCCCGCGAGGCCGAGGGCGCAGCGCGGTGTTTATACTAATACTAGGGTTAATTATCGGGTGCACTACACTGATTGTGTGGGCACGATCTACCACTAATTAACTACATTTTCTCATTGTCACACAGAAAAAGGCCATTATACTATAGACTGCACTCGTTCACAACCACACATCTCACTAAAGAGTATATAGTGGCGTTACTTCAAACTATTCTTATTGCCTTTTCGCAATGCAAACCTTTTTTCCTTACACTACCTCCATGCTTACGCTCTTTGTAATTTCCCTGTAATGGTCTTTGGAACCTGAGCCTATAGACACAGCTTTAAGAACAAAGTCGTCTGTGGGCTGCTTCCGTCAAATCTGCTTACAACCCAAAAATATCTCATCTCATGTTGCGTACCGTAGTTTCTTCCCCATTTTGTCTTAATTATGTTGTATTGCCTCTTCCGCAATTATTTTTTCCTTTTTATTTTAATATTTTCTTATTTCCTTTACCGTTTGAATGTGGTTATTGGTTTTTATATTATTCATATTTTCCCCTGCACGTATTTTGTTGTGTCAGTCATTGCCTTGTTTGTTTGTTTGTTGGGGTGATTGTTTGAAAACACGTTTATTAAAAATTATCTACTTCACCTGCACATTACAGGGCCCTGTTACGTAATTCGTTTGACGAGCAATGTATACCCAGCAAGATACATGGTAGAAGCCCCCACCCCACCGTGTCCCGGTACCTTATATATACATCCCCCTATATATCTCAAAATAATTATTGAGATTTCGGCAATGGTTGCAAATACCTGACTATTTTCAAACACTTCCCCCAATTTATTAAATTAAGTTACACCTCAATTTTTGGCAATAAATTACACATCCGTGCATGCGGTTGCCAGCCAACTAGTCTGGTTTCCTAACTTGATAATTCTCTAACATCTCTATCAATTCTCTGTTTTGTCTGAACAAAGTCGAGGAACAGCATTAATGTTCTTGGTTTTTCCCAGCATTTATTCACGCAAAACTTTAAAAATTGATCTCCGTCACAATTACCATAAATATAAACTTAATTCAAACCCATACAATTTAGAAAATTACAACAAAAGCAAATGGTGTATACTACCTTCAAATCAGGTAACTTTAAAACCTAGAGGAGTACATTCAAAAATTCAAAAAATCTCTATAAAGCCAAAAACACAGTATACAGTATATATATTTATATCTCAATCTATTTGTCCGTTTTATTTTTAAAAATCTTCCAGGGGAATCTATAGCAATACCTTTAGAGAACAAAGCTACTGGGGAGTTTTGATGTAAAATCTCAATGAGGGTAAAGCATTAACAATTATTGAAAACGGGTCCTTTTTTCATCTATCCCCACCACGACATTATTCAACAGTGTACCCCATAGATCTTGCTACATTATGACCCACACTTCACTCTTTTAGAAAACGAAAGAAAATCTAAACAAATACATTATTTTCACTCGCGTAATTGGTGTTAAACGTCGCAGTTTTAGTAAAATATGTATCCATTTTGTGTGTAAAATAACACTATCATAATAATTTAATATAGGTTTTCCCGACCAAATTCGCAAGAAATAGCGTTCCAATTCATCTTGATAGTGGCCAGTGTGAAGCGAATTAGCTCTTTGCCGACGTTCCCGTGGTTCCTATTAGATTTAGACGTTCAAATTCGTGTTCATACCTGACATATTCATGTTTTACTCATCCTACGTTAATTTGTTGGCATTTGTTTTAAGTGGTCATTCAATTTAACAGTCGGTTTGGTAAAAGCTTATTTGCATAAGATGCACATTCATCTATTCGTTTTCATTTTCGCTCATTCTATAGCTATTTAGCACTTTATGCATCCAAAATATTGAAAGGGAAACGACTCGGACAAGATGCAAAGTAATTTGTTTTAACTTTTTCCCAAGTTTAATTCTAGTCTAGTTTGTTTAGTTTTAACGTATCCGTCTTTAACCCAAAGAAGTAAAATATAAGTTAGCAATACGGAAAAATTATACATACGGGGTGAAAGTAAAGATACAAACAATAAACTCTGGCAATATTAAACTTAGGTTTCCCCGCTTTTTATCGCGTATACACATAGTTTTTGGATGTTTTTACTTGTTACTTTTATCTTGTGTATTTAATAGAAATCTGTGTTTAATTTTTTCTTCTAACCAATTTTTCTTTTTGATGTGTTAAACAAGCGGCAAAAAGCAATCAATTTGGTTATTTTGTTGCTGCTTCTTTGTGGCAGAATTTTGTTAGAAAAGTTCTCATTTACTTAATCAATTTGGAATAAGGCACTGTATAATTCTAAAGAACTGAACCGTTGTCGAATTCCTTTGCTTATATTCCATATACTGGCCAAACTGGCGCAACTGGAAGCTCGAGCGAATTTGAATGACCCAATGTGACATTGTTGCAAAATGAAGTTGGATGCAACGAGATTAAAAATGAACAATCTATTTAGCTAATAAAAATGTTGATCTAAAATGGGCGATTCTGATTTATTTCTTTATTTATTTGTTGTTTTATTTAACCAGGGTGGCCTTATCAGTTAAAAAACTGCTTTCCAAAAGGGCCCTGCATTACCTAAATAGTATTTAAAACATTTTGCTGCCAAATCTATTAAACTGACCGGGAAAACCTACATGTTTATTAAAAGTAGTTCCATATTATCTATACATGCATCTGCAAGTACATTGTACAAAAATGTTATTATAACTAATACAATGTACTGCCATCATCAAACACAATACAAAATACATGTATACACAAATTATTTGGACGATTTGTTAAATACTGTAAAATAGAAAACAAAAGAAGTCAAATTATGGATCCTTAATGGAAGCCATATAAAAAGAAATTAGAGAAAAGACTCGTAACCCTCTAAAGACAGATAATTATAATACCATGGTTAATAGTACCAAAGGCATTAGAAAGGTCTAAAAAATATAAGGGGTGAATTAATATTAGTAGTTACTTTATCGATTGACTAGGCCCGTACGCAGGGGGGGGGGGGTGCGAAGGGTGCGTATGCAACCCCCCCCCCCCCCCCCCCCCCCCCTCCACCTCCCAAATTACCAAAAGGTCCACATTGTCCAGGGTAAATAATGGTATTTAGATGTAGAAATAACGGTACTGGCACACAAATTTGTTTTGGTCCCATCAGTACAAATTTGCACCAACCCCCTTTAAAAAATCCTGCGTACGGGCATGAGTGATAGCGTGCGATGTCGAGTGATTTTCGCGTTAACAAAACTGTATTACACAGTATAATAGTTTCAAAAATAAAGCGGTACGACTATATAAGTTTAGTTACAATTAAGATTGGTCTATAACAATTAACCAATTTCAAATTAGCAACTCTTGAAGATAGGAGTAACTGTGGAAACTTTCATGTTGGGAGAGAAACATTCACGATAAGGGGGTTCAAGTGCACAGGTAATTTTCTTTAGTAGTGAACTGTTTATCAGATCACAACCTGTAATATTTTTCTTTGGCAGGTTATGTACGATATCAATGATTTATTGACCCGTTAATTACTTGGGGAAGAAAGGTTAGGATTCGACAAATATTCATAACAGTTTCATGTGTTTGGGTGATTTTATCACAGAGGGTTTGACCAATCACAGTAAAATAAATATTAAAATGGTAAGCTACAGTATATGATGCGAATTATCATACATGTAGTTCCACCAATAAGCCACATGTGTGGATTTTGAAGAGAAAGTGTTTTTGAGGTAATTGCAGGAAGATTTTCTCCTACTTTAAAACTTCAAAAAATACTACTTTATTTGCAACAACTTTTGCAGTATAAAGGAAACCTTCACATGATTCTATGACAGGTGATTTTTTTACATGAACCCAATAATTATAATTAACACTGTGGTTAATTAGCCAAAATTAATTTGTGAAAACGCAAATTCAGGTTTTCCAACATTGCGGCCCTATCTGTTCAGTGTTTACGCGCGCGTCCAAAAATGTAACAATTATGATGTCTGTCTCTTTGTGAAAACGAAAATCTTCCTTGACCTACTGTTACGCCTTTCTATGCAATACGTTGTGTACACGTTCAAGAGGCTGTAATGTTTGTGTCTCTTCGTGAAAATACAAAATGCATTTATCGAGATGGCTGCCCCTTGCACCAATAATGTAAATAATATAATTATTGATGTTTTGCTTACAGAAGCTTGTCAAAATGTTTTAACCCTAACCCTACCTAATGCTACTTTTTACTACTACACTGTAGTAGTAAAAAGTAGTATGCAGTACTCTCACTGACTTGTGTGCAATGCCTGTAGTAATTTTTAGTATTTGGTACTTCACCCCTTATTGCACTCGTAGTACTTTTTAGCATTGGGTCCCTCTGCTTGCTGAGTGTGCATGGCCCAGGGTTGTAGTCGAGTCCCTGCAAGTCCTTTCACAAGTCCTTTCGTGAAGCCAGTCACAAGTCCCTTCATAAAGGCAGTCACAAGTAACTGGTTGAACAATGACAAAGGAATGCCTTTGTCAAAGCTGATTTGAATAGCTTGTGATTTTAATTGGAACTGAAGGACTTGTGGTGGACTTGCAGGGACTTACAGGGACTTGCAGGGACTTGTGATGGACTCGACTACATCCCTGGCATGGCCCGTGTATGCTGTGTAAGGTGTTCTAAACTCTACAGCAAAAATTGTCACTTGGGACACAATGGGTCAAGGCTGGACTACTGCATTTTTTGCCAGGTAAGTATTACTGACCTGTATTGCCACTATTATTAGTATTTTGTAGTTGGCAGTATCTGTACTCTGTCAGTACACATCCACCCAATCATCAGTCACGGAGAGACCCAATGCTACAAAATACTAAGTAGTATTCTGTAATACGCAGTTCTTTAGCCCAAAGTAAGGCCTAGGGGGTTAGGGTTAAAGCAAATTATTGAGAAAAAACAAATCAAAAACCAAACAAAAAAATCATTGTTGACATGTGTGGCTCTTTGTGAATGTGTGGCCCTTAATATAAGTTAAGAGATTCAGAGAACACTATTTTGATTGATTTGAATAATTACGATGCGATAAATATCTATGATTAGGCTTTATATTTTGTGTGTGATAAATAATTGTTTTATAAATATGTGACGTCACACTGCACGCCCGTTGGTAAAGGATTCCCTTGGTTATCGGTTTCAGGTAACAATGATGAAACAATGTACAAATGTAGAACGATATACAACAGTAAACTGAACTATTGGTATGTCATTGGTGATTATAAACTGACATGACTGGTTACAATGTCACGTCACACCTGGTGATACATCTTGACTGAGTAGAAGTCAGCCACTGCCAGCTGCCCATCTGATGTGAATGTGATTCCGCGGGGCCAGTACAGACCCTGTGCAATGCACTTGAGAAAGCCACCTTGAGGGTCATAGTGGTGGATATGACCCGTGTTATCACCATTTCGCATTGCAACATAGATACCTGAGCTATCAGTGTACACACCATTGCAGTACTTTACTGGTTGACCATTGATGGTTGGTTTGATGGTGTGCCGTGTAGTACATGTACCATTGCCATCAGCAACATTTACTGTCTGTGACGATGAACTGATGACAATTCTATTATTGCTGTCTACAGCCAGAAAGTTAGGTGCAACCTTGACTGGTATGGTACGTAGGAGCTCACCATCAGTGGGGCTGTGTTCAGTCAACACCAGCCTCTTGACATCACCTACTACGATGGTACCATCATTCTTGACAGCTACACTCTGGAGGTTAACTGCGGTCTTACCGACCTCACTCGGTGGCATCGTTGGGAACTCAAAGGCCAGCGTGTTGTCGCTGTTGAACACCTTCACACGGGATGCGCCAACCTCAACAACCACCAAACGATTGTTGGCGCGTGTAGATGCGATGCGGCCTGGACCTGTATGAGTCAAAACAAACAGACGACCATTATGCATTTATTGCACAATCCTTTCAACACAGACATTCTTGAAAGAGTAAAAACTGCAGTTGAAAAATGTCTGTCAAAGAATACATTTTTAAGATTTGGTATACATGTTTGAGAAATCACCACGTCTTATAATTCATCTTGCATGATCTTGTTATGTTTTTGGTGTTTATTTATGCTTAACCGTGACTTCTTTTTCTGTGTAAATAATGTGCTATATAGAATTTTTTTAAAGGTCTTCCATGCCTAAGAGTGATAAACATACACTGCGAAAACTGTGTTTAGCGTGTAAACACTTTTCTAAAAACTTTTTTGTATCAGTTTGTAAACGTGTTTACATGCTCAACATGCTCAACATGCGTGTTTAGCATAAGGATGGAGTTTTAGTAATTGAACATCGATGTTTAGAAATTGGATACGGGTATTTAGCTGTTAGCAAAAAAAGTTTGTTTACTCGGTAGGCACAGGTTTTAGAGTGTTTATCTGTGCATATCAATGTTTACCAATGTTTTCTTTCATCAACTTCACAGTATTTATGTGTGTTTTTTTCTCTGTAACTATCAGATGTATTTTGTTTGGAATTGCCATCATTTGCAAAGAGCTTCAGGAATAAAGCAAATCAAATTACTGAGGTGACATTTTTATTTTTGGTTTGTCCACTTTTAAAATGTTGTTTTCATGGAATATAGGCCTACATTAAAGTTGAAAAACCTTTCTATGTCATGAATACCAACTTATTGAATACAGTAAATCATTATTTTGTTTTAAATTTTACAGTTTCAATGGAGTTTTATTTACTTTTTGTTTACCTTTTTGTTTAAATACAGAGAATATTAACCCTAACCCCCTATAGACCATGGGACGAGTGCGATTATTGTGTTCGTTTGTGATCCCCAATTTGGTACAAAATGAAAACGTCAAAGTTCATTCAAGTTGTTGTTGCTAAATACAAAAATGACTGTTCATTTTTGCAAAAGTGGCACTTTTGGTGTATTTTTGGCGAAAATATGGACCGATTTTTTTTTTCTTTTTTAAACTTGCCGTTACTTGAACCTAGGCTTTGGCCCGTGTTTGGCTCCAGCGTTATTGCCAAACTGCATAATTGAAGCCAAAACTGAAACACAGTTTCATTTATTAAAACGACACTCACGTGACTAAACCTAAATTGTGACCAATCGGAAATACTGTGTTATGAGTCTTCATCGGCATCCAATCAGCGCTCTCGTTACGCACAGTTTCCGACCCGGTGTACAACAATCCAACATGGCAGCTTCTAAAGACGACGCCGAGTCTTTATTTACGTGTATTTTGCACTGTGATTCTGGAGCCAAAGGCAGGGCTTCTTTCACCTTTTTATATTCAAAGCTGGTCTCGCTTCCTCGAGTTTGCTGACAAATGGAAGAGTTTGAAGGAAAAACAGTCAGATATAGCGAGAGAATTTCTGGCCAAACATGACTTCGCGTTGCAGAGAGCGGATGTGTTAGCACCGAAACATGTTGGATTTCATCGATCTTGCTACGCCCGGTTTACGGACATCAATAAGACAGAGCAAGTCACAGCTGTCCAAGAGAAACGACAAAGGGAAATCTTTGAAACCGGTAGGTGTTGCAGTAACGTTCAGGCCTAGCCCATAAAATTGGTTGTCTGTTGTCCAATGAATGCGCATGATCCTGCCTACACTTTAGCACTTTAAAAACACCTCAGTGTTTGTTTGTGGTTCCGAAAAAGATTCTGATGCTCTTAAATGACATTTACGACAACAGGCCATATTTTCTTAACTACAGTATGATATTGACCTTACCGGTATATACAGGGCCACACATTCGAACACGTTTTATGTTATTATAGTTCTGTACCCCTTTCTTTTGTCATTGTATATGTTATGGGATGGATGTGTTGTCGGTGCTGTGCATGTTGTTAGGGGTCATACTAATAACCGACAACACGCACAGCACCGACAACACTTCAAAACCATATTTGATATTGACAAAAGAACTGTAATAATACAATACAAAAAGTCAAAAGATTGTCATTTAACTCGAGGTTGCAATTCATATTTAAAAATGGATATCTTTTGTCAGGGGATTTTTGTTCTATATCCAGCATGAACGTTGGCAGTTATTTTCCTTCTGGCTGCCATTTGACATTATGCATGAGTCGATAAGATGTGGTTGTAGCTGCTACCATAGACTCGTGCATAATTTCAAGCCGCAGCCAAGTAATCCGGACACAGCCTACAGCAACTCCGCGTGCTAATTTAATAAATGAAATTGTTAGATTTACGACAACTTAGCTAATAGCTGCACATACATGTAGCTCGTCAAATCTCGTTTATGTAAAATTACGTGTACTAACATTTAGTCAGCTCTGGCTAAGTATACACCTATCTTTTATCCCCTTTTTATCAAGGGGGGGGGGGTGTTTGAGAAAACATTAGGTGTGAGCAATTCTTTGTTTGTACAAGGTTACAAATAAGACCATACCGGTATCTCAGGAAAATGCAGTGTACAGCAAGTTTGCATTTCAAATCGTAAAAATTCCGTTCAACTATACATGTAGACATTTTATTTCAATTTATTATTTTTTGTGGGGGGGGGGGGGGGCGGGGGGTGGGAAGCGTGTGCAACTTTTGCTCCATATTTTTGTGTAGAACATTAAAAAAAAAAAACAATAGGGACAAGTGACAAACTAAGTTTCTTTTCTTGTAACAAGTCATTTCCAAATTTCATCATTGATTGTTTTTTTCCCTTCTTTTTTCTCTCTAGATTTAACCTTATATGCAGTTGCTAATCAGGAGACGAGCAGTGACAATGACAGACCTCCAAAGAAGACTTGTGTTTACTAGGATCCAGTGCCAGCCTACCATCTAAGCCCCAACGTTAGAAGCATGTCGTACCGGCTATGTGCATTATCTGCCCAAAATCGCATGGGTTGTGAATATAGTAACAAGTTAATGTGCTCACTTCAGTGATTTTGTGATTGTTATAATTCTTAATTTTAGAGGGAAAAGCTGAGAGAATTATGCTCGAACTGGTTTTCGTGTACTAAATGACTAAATATTTAAGACAAGTCAGAAGCATTTTTCTGACACTTTTCATTCTTTTCACGCAGTTAACTTCCACTATCCCTGTTCCAAGGAGGGCAACTATTTTCAAGGCTCTTTCTAATTGAAAAGTGTAACCTAGTTGAAACTTATTAGAGCTACATACTGAAACATCCATGATGGAGTATGAATATCCCTAAAAGTTGGACATTTAAATGTAATTGTTATTTGCAAATGGTGCATACAATTCACCATTTCTGTAATTTTTAATGTTATTAGAACCATGACTTTAATCACAAACAATTCAGCTTCCCAGTAATGTTACAGGTCCAGGCACTATCACTCGTGGACCACAGCAACCAAAACGTGGGTACAGGGCCACAAATTGTGAACATTTATTTGTTAATTCTATATTTTCATGTGATTCTATTTGCAACTGTTATGTTCCATAAAAAAAATGAGTGAGTACTGCAGTTTATGTACTAGTGCTGACAAGAATAAAATGACAAACAATAAATATTGTGTGGATCTTATCTTTTGATGTATTTCATTATTATGTATTTCATTATTATGTATTTCATTACAAGCTCGCCTTGCATGAAACCCATTACAATTCCCCTTTAATCAAAACACTGAGCTGATTGACCCCTTTCCCCCAAAAAATAGATAAAAAAATATTGCAGATTGAAATTTAATATAAGCCATTTTATTTATCAATCAATTATCTAATAACACACTTAAATGGATCCACCTGGGCACCCATCAACCCAAAAAAGTGATTTACATTTAAACAGTGGTATTAGTTCATGTTTGTCACTGGCAACTTTTTCCTGTCATGTACTATGAGGCGAGTTGGCTTGAGTCAATACAATATTAGATGAACAAAAGTATGGGGCGAATTTGTTATGAAAACAGTGTGCGTTTACGGGTAGTACGGGACCCGGGTACCCTATTCCCGTCACGGTCGGGTACCCGGGTACCCGTGACTATTATTAGAATCATAACAAAAACCCGGAAGTATACACCGCGTCGGCACGTGCATGTACATCCCCGCTCACTCCACAAGCAAGCTGCAGCGCGACTGCCGCGCTGGCATGGCGTGCTTACTTCCCCTGCATTCCGCAACTAAACAAATGCAAGGGCCTACTTTGCAACTCAGGGTTCGACGCAAACAAATTCTAGTCACTCAAAACAGCGGGTAGTCAAAACCCTTTTCTAAGTAGTCCGGCGGTCCAGTGAAAAAAAAGTTAAATGCGTGGTTTTCAGAGCTAGATTGTCAACAGCGATCCCGTATTGCGTGGAGTTTACTCTCAGCTTAATAAATGTTTGTAAATGAATTGACTTGCCGCTCCCCATAATTGCACTCTACAGTGGCACGTCTTTTTCCAAAATAAATAAGGTTCAATGAACTAAATCCTTTGAGTGAGCCGACACGAAATGTAGCAAAAAAGCCGACCGCAGTTCCTGGCTGGCCCCAGAGTTGATACAATAGAACCAAATACCTCTCCTGCAGTATCAGGTTTCAAAACCACATTCCAGGTACGGGTCCGTGAGATCGTGAATTAATTCAGCACATTTCCCAAAAAGTAAACCTCGGAAAAACTTACTCAAAGGACAACTGTAACAAAACACTAGCAGCTGTCAGAATTGTCGGTAAATAGACTTCAAAGGCATTTTTTTATCACAATGACTTCAAAGAAAGCACAATCATCCGTTAGGCTGCTATCTAGACATCGGGAAATTGTCGTTAAAGACGTTTTACTCAGATGTTTTCTAACAATTTATCGGCACGCAATGAACATAAAAGACGCTTGCCTTTCTGAAATAATGTGTCAACATTTACAAAGGCAGTTTCGGGTAATAAATTCGATAAATTGGAGCCGGGTACCCGCAATCAGCGGTCGGGTTACGGGTACCCGGGTACCCGGCACAGCAAAAACCAACTCGCCCTATGTTATTTTCGCCCCATCAAATTTTTAACGTGAAATAACTCTCCAAAGTGCCACTTTTGCAAAAATGAACACCCCAAATGTTGTTAGGTAGGCCATAATTAAGATCAATTTGTGAAGGTTTTATCATGTACCAAGTTGGGGATCACGAAAATGTCTTTCTGAATGGATTTTGTGACTTCGTCCCATGGTCTACTAGGCCTTACTTTGGGCTAAAGAACTGAGTACTACAGAATACTACTTAGTATTTTGTAGCATTGGGTCTCTCCGTGACTGATGATTGGGTGTGTACTGACAGAGTACAGATACTGCCAACTACAAAATACTATAGTGGCAATACAGGCCTGGCAAAAAATGCAGTAGTCCAGCCTTGACCCATTGTGTCCCTAGTGACAATTTTTTGCTGTAGAGTTTAGAACACCTTACACAGCATACACATGTACATGGGCCATGCACACTCAGCAAGCAGAGGGACCCAATGCTAAAAAGTACTACGAGTGCAATAAGGGGTGAAGTACCAAATACTACAAATTACTACAGGCATTGCACACAAGTCAGTGAGAGTACTGCATACTACTTTTTACTACTAGTAGTAAAAAGTAGCATTAGGTAGGGTATGGTTAGGGTTAGTGAAGAGCGAATGGAAATTGTTCAAGTGCATAATTTCGCAGATGGCATGTAATTTTTACTTACCTCCTTGCATCGAGATTGTGCTTTTCTGGTTGCCATCGATGCTGCAGATCACAACTTGTTTGTTGCCGTAGTCAGTCACTGCAATCTCATCAGGTTGACGAGCAGCAATGCCCCAAGCCCCATTAAACTGTCCTGGACCGCTTCCCTGTCTACCAAACTCCCCACACAGCTCCCACTTGCCTTCCATCACCACCACCACCTCACCCAGAATGATGTCACCAATCCCCTCACTCTGCTTGAACTTCAGAAATGCCAGCCTGTCATCAACTCTAGGAATATAGCCTGACCGGCCAACAGTTTCAAGTCTTTGCTGATTGTAGAATACAGTGACAGGAAGTCACTATCCGATGCAGTCCTTGTCACCTCTCTAGCTGTATCTAGTGAAAACTGAAACCTCTCCACAGCCAAGCTCACGGTTTTCTCACATTCTTCAAGTTTCTGCTCACGATCCGATTGAATGTTTTTGATGTCGTCAAGGATGCGATTTTCTTGGGCCGTGATCTCTGCTCGTATCTTAGCTGCTCTGTCTTGCACTTCTGTTGTGACCCTCCTGAGTGTGAGACTAAAATCTTCTTTCAGTCGTAAGACTTTTTCTCGTGATTCTTGGATTTGCTTCATTGAGTTTTCAAGTGGATGGAACAGTTCATCCAACGATTGCTTGTAAGTGGATGCTGCCTCGTCTCCCTCAATGTACGAGTGTTCTGGTTTGCAGTGGTTTACGACCGTACAGTCTCGGCAGATAAGTATTTCACACGTAGTACAAAAGAACCTTGCTGCTTCGCCTGCATGGATCGGACATTTTGGATGTGGTTTCGGATGTTTCTTTGTCAGTGTAACCTTTCCCTCACGAATGTCCTTCAGTGGAGTCACCTTGTGGTTTGACATTGCTACAAATCGAAGATGCATTTTGCTACAGGCTGAGCACACATTCTGGTCCAGTCCAGACATCTATGCGTTGCCTCATTGGCTTCCTCACAAATACCACACGAAATGCCAGCATCACCCAAGCTCACTACCTTCTCCTGAAGTACAATCTCCTCAACCAAACCGATTAGATGAAAGTTGGTTTTCAGACCCTGCACCCCCGCCTCTGGAAGCTTCGTCTCCTGTCGACACACGGGGCAAGGAATCTCCGTACAGCCCTGGTGCTTCGTGCTGTGGTATTTCAGCAGACATTGCTCACAGAAACTGTGCAGGCATTATAATACCTTAGGGCGTTCGTATCTCTCGTGACATATGCAGCACTCCAGATGCAGTCTGCTAATCGTCTCTAGAGCTAAACTTATTGCAGGGCCAGTCGCCATTTTGTTTTGTCTGGAAAAAAGAAAAGTAATGTGTTCATGTATTTAATAATAGGTATCGACAGCCAGAGCTCTAGATATGATGTGAATTTAAAAGAAGTGCAAAATCACCCTCTTACCAAAACTGCACATCCTCTTTAAACTATCAGTATCATCACTTTTTGTTTTCTTCCCATTTGTCAATCCAATCCGTTAATGAAAATGCTGAGAATTTATAAGTAACTTACATCTTATCTTGAAAGCCATGCAAGTTGTTACAAAAACATTAAACCGAATTTCATACATAATATTCAGAGAATTAAGATGTGGTTCGAGGTCATGGATCATGCACGTTTGCCCCTTGATTTCCTCTGCTGGTCCATATAGCAGGCATCATTGGGAAGACAGTCTAGACGTTAAAGGTAGTATACACCATTTGCAGATATCAAAAATATTTACTACTGAATTATTAAGAAATACCTTACTCAATTGAAAGTAAATAATGATTCTAGGCATTCAGCAAAAGGATTGCGCTAGATATCCTGTAATTATTTTTAAAAAAATGAATTTTATAAAGAAAAATTCGCTCTCGCCGGACGGCGAGAGCGAAAAAACAAAGATAACATAAGAATAACTGCTCGACCCCGGTTGAAAACAAACGCTGTTTTCCTGCTTTTCTCGGCATCCATGATTGTAAAACTTCGGAAAAGTCAGTTAAACGATATTTACCATGAAATACAACCCCCCAAATCTATACCCATTCATGATAATTAAAGCAATTACCAATGGTGTATACTACCTTTAAATTGAGGAAGTACCGTACATCGTTTGGCAAAATTATTTGAGCACAATCAGTGTACTGTGTAACTCAAGATACAGGGTGGTGGTCATGACAGTATTGCCACAAGTTGTTACAAAATGTGTTTATCACAAAATGTACAGAAGTGCAATAAACTAACCACAGCTAGCTACTGTCAAAATAAGTATTACATTGATAAGGGAATAAATGTGTGTTCGAGAGGTTTTAATCACTCTGTTTAATACCGCTTGGAGTCTGGGTGCTGATAATTACCCAAGCCGAAGGCAAGGGGGAATTCACACAGACTCGTCGCTCTACACAATACATGCAATAAAGCGTATTTACTATGAACCAGACTATTACTGCCATTGGCAACCTCGTTCCCAAAGTGTCGAGCTGTACACTACCCGCTCTTACTATTGGAGACGAGGTACGGTTGGAAATAAAGTGAGCCCTGGGGACAGGTACGGGTATAATGCGACATCGCTTGGTTGCCAGCTGGTTTTAAACACTTCCAGCCATGTCTTTAGGCCTATCGTCCCTTTATTACCGGCCACGTGACGGGCTCTCGACCAATAGGAATGCCTAAACTGTCCTAGGTATTTATAAATACATATTAATATGTTAAAATCCCGATAATTATGTACAATGAAAATAAGCACTTGTTAACTTTTTAGCATTTTTGCACTGATTGGTTGCGGTCCTATACTGTTCACCGACAACACACCGACAACCTGCACAGCACCGACAACACGCACAGCACCTACAACCCACCCAAAACGTAATCTATATTGGCAAAAAGGTATAGCAAATACTGAAATAGTACACACGATACAAATGATTGTGCTTGACTTGAGCCTGGCCCCACCTGGCTAGGACGGGTTACATTTCTTTTGTAAAAATGAAATTTGTTTTTACGCAAAAATATATCTCTAATAAAAAAAACAGCGTCAGGTTGCACAATTCTTTCCCATTTTCCAATTGACCGATAATATTAATAATATCTTTGCTCACTTTTTGGTTATTATTGGTCCTTCAGTCCTCGAAGCAACACGGAAGTATGTACAGTAAATGAGTCGACATTGAATGCAACACGATGAAGAGCGCACCCAAGACAACACGCCCATCGTTCTGACTCTGGCCGTTTTGCAAGCCCTATAGGCTCCATTTGGCTCTATTACCATTGACGAATTACTGCATAAACGAAGCCAAAACGGAGACGAAGCTTGGGCTTGGAAAACGACCAAAAGCTTTTTTCCATGGCCGCGCCACCAGTTGGTGATGTTGCCGAAAGGCATTCTACCGACGAACCAAACCAGAACCAGAACCAGTGAGGCTGTACTGGTGATGAGCGCAACCTGCGCGCGCGAGGCCGAGGGCGCAGCGCGGTGTTACTAATACTAGGGTTAATTATCGGGTGCACTACACTGATTGTGCGGGCAAGATTACTACATTTTCTCATTGTCACACAGAAAAAGGCCATTATACTATAGACTGCACTCGTTCACAACCACACATCTCACTAAAGAGTATAGTGGCGTTACTTCAAACTATCTTATTCTTATTGCCTTTTCGCAATGCAAACCTTTAAATCTCATCTAAACTGATTATGACATCCATGAATATAATATTTAATACACGTTCTAAATCTAATCTAATGTTCCTATACCTCCATGCTTACACTCTTTGTAATTTCCCTGTAATGGTCTTTGGAACCTGAGCCTATAGACACACGTACGTCTGTGGGCTGCTTCCGTCAAATCTGCTTACAACCAACAAATATCTCATCTCATGTTGCGTACCGTAGATTCTTCCCCATTGTCTTAATTATGTTATATTGCCTCTTCCGCAATAATTTTTTCCTTTTTATTTTAATATTTTCTCATTTTCTTTACCGTTGAATGTGAGTAGTGATGCCCGTCTACTCAGGTAATTCCGCCCATTTTTGACGGGCTCTCGACCAATCAGAAGGCCGGATTTGGCCCCACGTGACCTCATTAGCATAAAATGAGGAACGGGAATGTACCATTCAGTACGGGGGTGTCATGAACGGACGGTGAGGGGCCGTAAATCTAAATAAATAAAGGAACTAACCCCATTATTTGTATGTATTTGTTTCCTATTATTGTCTTTATTGTATCGTACGATGTTCATGTACGTATGTTTGTAGGTAGGCCTACTGTATACAATAATGTATTTATTGGGAGGATGAATACATTTAAATGAACAGAGGAACGCACGTATGCGTAACTACATAGATCATAAATAATTAATAACCAATGCAATAAGAAATACGCGTATTATAGTATACGTGTACAGAAATACAGTACCTAGGACATATTACGCAGATTCCTACAGTAAGAATGGTACAGCCCTACATCCGAGTTAACGAGTGCTATGCACAATAGCCTTTGTACTCGAATGGGGAACCCAATGACGTCAAAGGGCCGATGAGTCATCGAGGGACGGAAACAACAGCCGGACAAGTCCGATCCTGTCCAGTCATAAGGTCTAAAATTCGCGGTGATTAGGCTACTACGCCAACAAATCGGTGTTTTAGGACATTGTACTTTTATGTTAGGCATTGACACTGATATCCACTTTATCGACATCTTCGTCTTCATTTTGCGTAGATTCAGTTTCACACTTTTCAGTTTCACTTCCGAATCTTTAAATCTACGCTTTTTAAAATCGGGTTCAGTCAGGTCGCAGCCTTCGCAAAAGTACTTTGTTTTATTTGCATTTGCAATAACTCTTTCGGTAAAATTATTATTCATGAGATTGGACACCACATTTCAAAATAACATTTTCCCGATAATGGGTCTTTAAAACAACAATTTTATTCAAAATGAAGTAGAAAAGGGTTTCAAAAACAATTATGAAATATTTTGAAAAAAAAGAGGATTTAACGGTGCCGTCACTGTCGCGAATTAACGGTTGGCGAAAAATATCTTTTATTTTTTTATTTAAATATAAAAAGACGGCAGACCAAATTCACAATTCTGTGACAAGTTTGGTTATTAGATTAACTTATCTTCGTAACTATCATTCACTTGATGATCCAAAACAGTCAGGGTCACTCCAAATTCACGAGCATTCCGAATGTTTTAGATGAAGTTGTGAAAGAACGTTATTGCACGAGTGTGCATTTCTCATTGGTCAACCCCCCAAACCAGCACGCATCCTGACCAATCACGTATTTTTACTCTGCAGCGCAATAAGGCTTTCAGCATTGGCATTGTTGTAGTTCGTCTTGTTTTTTAGGCGTGCGCGCGTACACGTAAATGCTTTGAAACGTGCATTGCATGTACACCCATGTATGTTGTTTTCGCGGTACATAAACGAATACGTAAACGCGTGTATGATATAGACAAGAAAGTGTCAAATGTTGCTGTATTTCGCATCAAAATAAAAAAATTGCCTGTCGAACCGGCAGAGATGTGAGTGGTACTGGTCGAAAGCGTAATTAGCTGTTTCGGCCTTTCAGCCGAAACAGCTTTTGTTTTCGTTAAAGTTTTTTTTTTTCTTTTTTTTTTTTTAGCTGTTTCGGCTTTTCAGCCGAAACAGCTTTTGTTTTCGTTAAAGTTTTTTTTTTTCTTTTTTTTCTTTTTTTTTTGGCTTTTTCGCTTTCAGCGAAAAAGCCTTGTGTTTCTTCTGTTTGTTTTTATTAGCTGTTTCGGCCTTTCAGCCGAAACAGCTTTTGTTTTCGTTAAAGTTTTTTTTAGCTGTTTCGGCATTTCAGCCGAAACAGCTTTTGTTTTCGTTAAAGTTTTTTTTTTTTTTTTTTTTTTTTTTTTTTTTTTTTTTTTTATTTGTCATTTTTCCCCATAGGATTTGTACACGTTTTTTCTGCCAATACACTTTGACACTTTGGTAAATCCGATCGACTTGAAACTTGGCATACACTTAGACAACCACCCAAGGACGGTCCTAGAAGAAATTCGTCGCGATTCCGTAATTCAAGGTCACGTGACGTCATGTTAAAGGTATAATTTTCCCCATAGGTTTTGTACACGTTTTTCTTCAAACTATTGACTTTGACACTTTGGTCAATCTGATCGCCTCGAGACTTAGTACACACCTCGACCACCATCCCCAGGAGGGCCAAGGGGAACTTCGTCAGGATGACGTCATCGTTGGACATGTGACGTCACAATAAAGGTTCAGTTGATAAGACCCTCTATCTCTAGAAGTACAGGTCCGATTGGGGTCATACTTGGTATGCAAGTAATCGAGTATGTGTTATAGACGAAAATTAAGATGAAGTAATTATGACGTCATCGTGGGTCACGTAACGTCATATTAAAGGTGTAGTTTTCCCCAAAGGATTTGTACACTTTTTTTTTCAACCAATATATCTTTGGCACTTGGGTAAATCAGATTGACTTCAGATTTGCGACACACTTAGACCACCACCCACTTATTACAAAACAAATTAGGCATCCGAAACAGCTCTGTGTTTGTCCACAAACACATTTCTAGTTTTTTTTCTTTTTTTTTTTTTCTTTTTTTTTTGTCACTTTTCCCCGTAGGATTTGTACACGTTTTTTCTGCCAATACACTTTGACACTTTGGTAAATCCGATCGACTTGAAACTTGGCATACACTTAGACAACCACCCAAGGACGGTCCTAGAAGAAATTCGTCGCGATTCCGTAATTCAAGGTCACGTGACGTCATGTTAAAGGTATAATTTTCCCCATAGGTTTTGTACACGTTTTTCTTCAAACTATTGACTTTGACACTTTAATGAATCCGTTCGACTTAAGACTTAGCATACACCTAGAACACCACCCACAGATGGTCCTGGACGAAATTCGGCACGATTTGCGTTATTCAAGGTCACGTGACGTGACGTTAAAGGTGTACATTTTTTTCCCATAGGGTTTGTACACGTTTGTCTTCAGACTATTGACTTTGACACTTTCGTACATTTGATCGACTCGAGACTTAGCACACATCTCGACCACCATCCCCAGGAGGGCCAAGGGGAAAATCGTCATAATGACATCATCGTGGGTCATGTGACGTCACATTAAAGGTGCAGTTTTAAGGACCCTCTATCTTTGGAAATACAGGCCCGATTGGGGTCAAGCTTGGTATGCAAGTATTTCAGGATGTGTTACAGACAAAAATTAAGATGACATCATGATGACATCATCGGGTGTCATGTGACGTCACATTAAAGGTGTAATTTTCCCCATAGGATTTGTACACGTTTTTTCCAACTAATATATCTTTGGCAATTGTGTAAATCCATCGACGTCAGACTTGGCACACACATAGACCATCATCAGATACACATATAGAAAGTAATGTTAGACACCCGAAACAGCTCTGTGTTTGTCCACAAACACATGTCTAGTTTTTCTTTTTTTTAGCTGTTTTGAAACAGCTATTGTATTCGTTCTAATTTTTTTTTTTTTTTTTTTTTTTTTTTTTTTTTTTTTTTCTTCTTCAGACTCTTTTCCATAGGGTTTGTACACGTTTTTTGTTCGGACAATACACTTTGGCACTTTGTTAAGTCCGACCGACTTCAGACTTGGCCTACGCCTAGACCACCACTCACAGATGATCCTAGAAGAAATTCGTCACGATTACGTCATTCGTGGTCACGTGACGTCATGTTAAAGGTGTATTTTTTCCCCATAGGATTTGTACACGTTTTTCTTTAAAATATTGAATTTGACACTTCTGTAAATTCGATCGACTTGAGACTTAGCACAGACCTCGACCACCATCCTTAGGAGGGCCAAGAAAAAAATTATCAAGATGACGTCATCGCGGGTCATGTGACGTCACATTAAAGGTGTAGTTTTTAAGACCCTCTAACTCTGAAAGTACAAGTCCGGTTGGGGTCAAACTTGGTTTGCAAGTATTTGAGGATGTGTTATAGACGAAAATTAAGATGACGTAATTATGAAATCACCGGGTGTCATGTGACGTCACATTAAAGGTACACTGTTCTCCATAGGTTTTGTACACGTTTTTCTTCAAAATATTGAATTTGACACTTCTGCAAATTCGATCGACTTGAGACTTAGCACAGACCTCGACCACCATCCTTAGGAGGGCCAAGAAAAAAATAATCAAGATGACGTCATCGCGGGTCATGTGACGTCATATTAAAGGTGTAGTTTTTAAGACCCTCTAACTCTGAAAGTACAAGTCCGGTTGGGGTCAAACTTGGTTTGCAAGCATTCGAGGATGTGTTATAGACGAAAATTAAGAGGACGTAATTATGACATCATCGGGTGTCATGTGACGTCACATTAAAGGTTCAATTTTCTCCATAGGTTTTGTACACGTTTTTCTTCAAAATATTGAATTTTACACTACTGTCAATTCGATCGACTTGAGACTTAGCACAGACCTCGACCACCATCCTTAGGAGGGCCAAGAACAAAATAATCAAGATGACGTCATCGCGGGTCATGTGACGTCACATTAAAGGTGTAGTTTTTTAAGACCCTCTAACTCTGAAAGTACAATTCCGGTTGGGGTCAAACTTGGTTCGCAAGTATTCGAGGATGTGTTATAGACGAAAATTAAGATGACGTAATTATGACATCATCGGGTGTCATGTGACGTCACATTAAAGGTTCAATTTTCCCCATTGGTTTTGTACACGTTTTTATTCAGACTATTGAATTTGACACTTTGGTCAATCTGATCGCCTCGAGACTTAGTACACACCTCGACCACCATCCCCAGGAGGGCCAAGGGGAACTTCGTCAGGATGACGTCATCGTTGGACATGTGACGTCACAATAAAGGTTCAGTTGATAAGACCCTCTATCTCTAGAAGTACAGGTCCGATTGGGGTCATACTTGGTATGCAAGTAATCGAGTATGTGTTATAGACGAAAATTAAGATGAAGTAATTATGACGTCATCGTGGGTCACGTAACGTCATATTAAAGGTGTAGTTTTCCCCAAAGGATTTGTACACTTTTTTTTTCAACCAATATATCTTTGGCACTTGGGTAAATCAGATTGACTTCAGATTTGCGACACACTTAGACCACCACCCACTTATTACAAAACAAATTAGGCATCCGAAACAGCTCTGTGTTTGTCCACAAACACATTTCTAGTTTTTTTTCTTTTCTTTTTTTTTCTTTTTTTTTGGTCACTTTTCCCCGTAGGATTTGTACACGTTTTTTCTGCCAATACACTTTGACACTTTGGTAAATCCGATCGACTTGAAACTTGGCATACACTTAGACAACCACCCAAGGACGGTCCTAGAAGAAATTCGTCGCGATTCCGTAATTCAAGGTCACGTGACGTCATGTTAAAGGTATAATTTTCCCCATAGGTTTTGTACACGTTTTTCTTCAAACTATTGACTTTGACACTTTAATGAATCCGTTCGACTTAAGACTTAGCATACACCTAGAACACCACCCACAGATGGTCCTGGACGAAATTCGGCACGATTTGCGTTATTCAAGGTCACGTGACGTGACGTTAAAGGTGTACATTTTTTTCCCATAGGGTTTGTACACGTTTGTCTTCAGACTATTGACTTTGACACTTTCGTACATTTGATCGACTCGAGACTTAGCACACATCTCGACCACCATCCCCAGGAGGGCCAAGGGGAAAATCGTCATAATGACATCATCGTGGGTCATGTGACGTCACATTAAAGGTGCAGTTTTAAGGACCCTCTATCTTTGGAAATACAGGCCCGATTGGGGTCAAGCTTGGTATGCAAGTATTTCAGGATGTGTTACAGACAAAAATTAAGATGACATCATGATGACATCATCGGGTGTCATGTGACGTCACATTAAAGGTGTAATTTTCCCCATAGGATTTGTACACGTTTTTTCCAACTAATATATCTTTGGCAATTGTGTAAATCCATCGACGTCAGACTTGGCACACACATAGACCATCATCAGATACACATATAGAAAGTAATGTTAGACACCCGAAACAGCTCTGTGTTTGTCCACAAACACATGTCTAGTTTTTCTTTTTTTTAGCTGTTTCGAAACAGCTATTGTATTCGTTCTAATTTTTTTTTTTTTTTTTTTTTTTTTTTTTCTCCTTCAGACTCTTTTCCATAGGGTTTGTACACGTTTTTTGTTCGGACAATACACTTTGGCACTTTGTTAAGTCCGACCGACTTCAGACTTGGCCTACGCCTAGACCACCACTCACAGATGATCCTAGAAGAAATTCGTCACGATTACGTCATTCGTGGTCACGTGACGTCATGTTAAAGGTGCATTTTTTCCCCATAGGATTTGTACACGTTTTTCTTTAAAATATTGAATTTGACACTTCTGTAAATTCGATCGACTTGAGACTTAGCACAGACCTCGACCACCATCCTTAGGAGGGCCAAGAAAAAAATTATCAAGATGACGTCATCGCGGGTCATGTGACGTCACATTAAAGGTGTAGTTTTTAAGACCCTCTAACTCTGAAAGTACAAGTCCGGTTGGGGTCAAACTTGGTTTGCAAGTATTTGAGGATGTGTTATAGACGAAAATTAAGATGACGTAATTATGAAATCACCGGGTGTCATGTGACGTCACATTAAAGGTACACTGTTCTCCATAGGTTTTGTACACGTTTTTCTTCAAAATATTGAATTTGACACTTCTGCAAATTCGATCGACTTGAGACTTAGCACAGACCTCGACCACCATCCTTAGGAGGGCCAAGAACAAAATAATCAAGATGACGTCATCGCGGGTCATGTGACGTCACATTAAAGGTGTAGTTTTTTAAGACCCTCTAACTCTGAAAGTACAATTCCGGTTGGGGTCAAACTTGGTTCGCAAGTATTCGAGGATGTGTTATAGACGAAAATTAAGATGACGTAATTATGACATCATCGGGTGTCATGTGACGTCACATTAAAGGTTCAATTTTCCCCATTGGTTTTGTACACGTTTTTATTCAGACTATTGAATTTGACACTTTGGTCAATCTGATCGCCTCGAGACTTAGTACACACCTCGACCACCATCCCCAGGAGGGCCAAGGGGAACTTCGTCAGGATGACGTCATCGTTGGACATGTGACGTCACAATAAAGGTTCAGTTGATAAGACCCTCTATCTCTAGAAGTACAGGTCCGATTGGGGTCATACTTGGTATGCAAGTAATCGAGTATGTGTTATAGACGAAAATTAAGATGAAGTAATTATGACGTCATCGTGGGTCACGTAACGTCATATTAAAGGTGTAGTTTTCCCCAAAGGATTTGTACACTTTTTTTTTCAACCAATATATCTTTGGCACTTGGGTAAATCAGATTGACTTCAGATTTGCGACACACTTAGACCACCACCCACTTATTACAAAACAAATTAGGCATCCGAAACAGCTCTGTGTTTGTCCACAAACACATTTCTAGTTTTTTTTTTTTTTTTTTTTTTCTTTTTTTTTTGTCACTTTTCCCCGTAGGATTTGTACACGTTTTTTCTGCCAATACACTTTGACACTTTGGTAAATCCGATCGACTTGAAACTTGGCATACACTTAGACAACCACCCAAGGACGGTCCTAGAAGAAATTCGTCGCGATTCCGTAATTCAAGGTCACGTGACGTCATGTTAAAGGTATAATTTTCCCCATAGGTTTTGTACACGTTTTTCTTCAAACTATTGACTTTGACACTTTAATGAATCCGTTCGACTTAAGACTTAGCATACACCTAGAACACCACCCACAGATGGTCCTGGACGAAATTCGGCACGATTTGCGTTATTCAAGGTCACGTGACGTGACGTTAAAGGTGTACATTTTTTTCCCATAGGGTTTGTACACGTTTGTCTTCAGACTATTGACTTTGACACTTTCGTACATTTGATCGACTCGAGACTTAGCACACATCTCGACCACCATCCCCAGGAGGGCCAAGGGGAAAATCGTCATAATGACATCATCGTGGGTCATGTGACGTCACATTAAAGGTGCAGTTTTAAGGACCCTCTATCTTTGGAAATACAGGCCCGATTGGGGTCAAGCTTGGTATGCAAGTATTTCAGGATGTGTTACAGACAAAAATTAAGATGACATCATGATGACATCATCGGGTGTCATGTGACGTCACATTAAAGGTGTAATTTTCCCCATAGGATTTGTACACGTTTTTTCCAACTAATATATCTTTGGCAATTGTGTAAATCCATCGACGTCAGACTTGGCACACACATAGACCATCATCAGATACACATATAGAAAGTAATGTTAGACACCCGAAACAGCTCTGTGTTTGTCCACAAACACATGTCTAGTTTTTCTTTTTTTTAGCTGTTTCGGCACTTCAGCCGAAACAGCTATTGTATTCGTTCTGATTTTTTTTTTTTTATTTTTTTTTTTTTTTTTTTTTTTTTTTTCTTCTTCAGACTCTTTTCCATAGGGTTTGTACACGTTTTTTGTTCGGACAATACACTTTGGCACTTTGTTAAGTCCGACCGACTTCAGACTTGGCCTACGCCTAGACCACCACTCACAGATGATCCTAGAAGAAATTCGTCACGATTACGTCATTCGTGGTCACGTGACGTCATGTTAAAGGTGCATTTTTTCCCCATAGGATTTGTACACGTTTTTCTTTAAAATATTGAATTTGACACTTCTGTAAATTCGATCGACTTGAGACTTAGCACAGACCTCGACCACCATCCTTAGGAGGGCCAAGAAAAAAATAATCAAGATGACGTCATCGCGGGTCATGTGACGTCATATTAAAGGTGTAGTTTTTAAGACCCTCTAACTCTGAAAGTACAAGTCCGGTTGGGGTCAAACTTGGTTTGCAAGCATTCGAGGATGTGTTATAGACGAAAATTAAGAGGACGTAATTATGACATCATCGGGTGTCATGTGACGTCACATTAAAGGTTCAATTTTCTCCATAGGTTTTGTACACGTTTTTCTTCAAAATATTGAATTTTACACTACTGTCAATTCGATCGACTTGAGACTTAGCACAGACCTCGACCACCATCCTTAGGAGGGCCAAGAACAAAATAATCAAGATGACGTCATCGCGGGTCATGTGACGTCACATTAAAGGTGTAGTTTTTTAAGACCCTCTAACTCTGAAAGTACAATTCCGGTTGGGGTCAAACTTGGTTCGCAAGTATTCGAGGATGTGTTATAGACGAAAATTAAGATGACGTAATTATGACATCATCGGGTGTCATGTGACGTCACATTAAAGGTTCAATTTTCCCCATTGGTTTTGTACACGTTTTTATTCAGACTATTGAATTTGACACTTTGGTCAATCTGATCGCCTCGAGACTTAGTACACACCTCGACCACCATCCCCAGGAGGGCCAAGGGGAACTTCGTCAGGATGACGTCATCGTTGGACATGTGACGTCACAATAAAGGTTCAGTTGATAAGACCCTCTATCTCTAGAAGTACAGGTCCGATTGGGGTCATACTTGGTATGCAAGTAATCGAGTATGTGTTATAGACGAAAATTAAGATGAAGTAATTATGACGTCATCGTGGGTCACGTAACGTCATATTAAAGGTGTAGTTTTCCCCAAAGGATTTGTACACTTTTTTTTTCAACCAATATATCTTTGGCACTTGGGTAAATCAGATTGACTTCAGATTTGCGACACACTTAGACCACCACCCACTTATTACAAAACAAATTAGGCATCCGAAACAGCTCTGTGTTTGTCCACAAACACATTTCTAGTTTTTTTTCTTTTCTTTTTTTTTCTTTTTTTTTGGTCACTTTTCCCCGTAGGATTTGTACACGTTTTTTCTGCCAATACACTTTGACACTTTGGTAAATCCGATCGACTTGAAACTTGGCATACACTTAGACAACCACCCAAGGACGGTCCTAGAAGAAATTCGTCGCGATTCCGTAATTCAAGGTCACGTGACGTCATGTTAAAGGTATAATTTTCCCCATAGGTTTTGTACACGTTTTTCTTCAAACTATTGACTTTGACACTTTAATGAATCCGTTCGACTTAAGACTTAGCATACACCTAGAACACCACCCACAGATGGTCCTGGACGAAATTCGGCACGATTTGCGTTATTCAAGGTCACGTGACGTGACGTTAAAGGTGTACATTTTTTTCCCATAGGGTTTGTACACGTTTGTCTTCAGACTATTGACTTTGACACTTTCGTACATTTGATCGACTCGAGACTTAGCACACATCTCGACCACCATCCCCAGGAGGGCCAAGGGGAAAATCGTCATAATGACATCATCGTGGGTCATGTGACGTCACATTAAAGGTGCAGTTTTAAGGACCCTCTATCTTTGGAAATACAGGCCCGATTGGGGTCAAGCTTGGTATGCAAGTATTTCAGGATGTGTTACAGACAAAAATTAAGATGACATCATGATGACATCATCGGGTGTCATGTGACGTCACATTAAAGGTGTAATTTTCCCCATAGGATTTGTACACGTTTTTTCCAACTAATATATCTTTGGCAATTGTGTAAATCCATCGACGTCAGACTTGGCACACACATAGACCATCATCAGATACACATATAGAAAGTAATGTTAGACACCCGAAACAGCTCTGTGTTTGTCCACAAACACATGTCTAGTTTTTCTTTTTTTTAGCTGTTTCGGCACTTCAGCCGAAACAGCTATTGTATTCGTTCTGATTTTTTTTTTTTTTTTTTTTTTTTTTTTTTTTTTTTTTTTTCTTCTTCAGACTCTTTTCCATAGGGTTTGTACACGTTTTTTGTTCGGACAATACACTTTGGCACTTTGTTAAGTCCGACCGACTTCAGACTTGGCCTACGCCTAGACCACCACTCACAGATGATCCTAGAAGAAATTCGTCACGATTACGTCATTCGTGGTCACGTGACGTCATGTTAAAGGTGCATTTTTTCCCCATAGGATTTGTACACGTTTTTCTTTAAAATATTGAATTTGACACTTCTGTAAATTCGATCGACTTGAGACTTAGCACAGACCTCGACCACCATCCTTAGGAGGGCCAAGAAAAAAATTATCAAGATGACGTCATCGCGGGTCATGTGACGTCACATTAAAGGTGTAGTTTTTAAGACCCTCTAACTCTGAAAGTACAAGTCCGGTTGGGGTCAAACTTGGTTTGCAAGTATTTGAGGATGTGTTATAGACGAAAATTAAGATGACGTAATTATGAAATCACCGGGTGTCATGTGACGTCACATTAAAGGTACACTGTTCTCCATAGGTTTTGTACACGTTTTTCTTCAAAATATTGAATTTGACACTTCTGCAAATTCGATCGACTTGAGACTTAGCACAGACCTCGACCACCATCCTTAGGAGGGCCAAGAAAAAAATAATCAAGATGACGTCATCGCGGGTCATGTGACGTCACATTAAAGGTGTAGTTTTTAAGACCCTCTAACTCTGAAAGTACAAGTCCGGTTGGGGTCAAACTTGGTTTGCAAGCATTCGAGGATGTGTTATAGACGAAAATTAAGAGGACGTAATTATGACATCATCGGGTGTCATGTGACGTCACATTAAAGGTTCAATTTTCTCCATAGGTTTTGTACACGTTTTTCTTCAAAATATTGAATTTTACACTACTGTCAATTCGATCGACTTGAGACTTAGCACAGACCTCGACCACCATCCTTAGGAGGGCCAAGAACAAAATAATCAAGATGACGTCATCGCGGGTCATGTGACGTCACATTAAAGGTGTAGTTTTTTAAGACCCTCTAACTCTGAAAGTACAATTCCGGTTGGGGTCAAACTTGGTTCGCAAGTATTCGAGGATGTGTTATAGACGAAAATTAAGATGACGTAATTATGACATCATCGGGTGTCATGTGACGTCACATTAAAGGTTCAATTTTCCCCATTGGTTTTGTACACGTTTTTATTCAGACTATTGAATTTGACACTTTGGTCAATCTGATCGCCTCGAGACTTAGTACACACCTCGACCACCATCCCCAGGAGGGCCAAGGGGAACTTCGTCAGGATGACGTCATCGTTGGACATGTGACGTCACAATAAAGGTTCAGTTGATAAGACCCTCTATCTCTAGAAGTACAGGTCCGATTGGGGTCATACTTGGTATGCAAGTAATCGAGTATGTGTTATAGACGAAAATTAAGATGAAGTAATTATGACGTCATCGTGGGTCACGTAACGTCATATTAAAGGTGTAGTTTTCCCCAAAGGATTTGTACACTTTTTTTTTCAACCAATATATCTTTGGCACTTGGGTAAATCAGATTGACTTCAGATTTGCGACACACTTAGACCACCACCCACTTATTACAAAACAAATTAGGCATCCGAAACAGCTCTGTGTTTGTCCACAAACACATTTCTAGTTTTTTTTCTTTTTTTTTTTGTCTTTTTTTTTTGTCACTTTTCCCCGTAGGATTTGTACACGTTTTTTCTGCCAATACACTTTGACACTTTGGTAAATCCGATCGACTTGAAACTTGGCATACACTTAGACAACCACCCAAGGACGGTCCTAGAAGAAATTCGTCGCGATTCCGTAATTCAAGGTCACGTGACGTCATGTTAAAGGTATAATTTTCCCCATAGGTTTTGTACACGTTTTTCTTCAAACTATTGACTTTGACACTTTAATGAATCCGTTCGACTTAAGACTTAGCATACACCTAGAACACCACCCACAGATGGTCCTGGACGAAATTCGGCACGATTTGCGTTATTCAAGGTCACGTGACGTGACGTTAAAGGTGTACATTTTTTTCCCATAGGGTTTGTACACGTTTGTCTTCAGACTATTGACTTTGACACTTTCGTACATTTGATCGACTCGAGACTTAGCACACATCTCGACCACCATCCCCAGGAGGGCCAAGGGGAAAATCGTCATAATGACATCATCGTGGGTCATGTGACGTCACATTAAAGGTGCAGTTTTAAGGACCCTCTATCTTTGGAAATACAGGCCCGATTGGGGTCAAGCTTGGTATGCAAGTATTTCAGGATGTGTTACAGACAAAAATTAAGATGACATCATGATGACATCATCGGGTGTCATGTGACGTCACATTAAAGGTGTAATTTTCCCCATAGGATTTGTACACGTTTTTTCCAACTAATATATCTTTGGCAATTGTGTAAATCCATCGACGTCAGACTTGGCACACACATAGACCATCATCAGATACACATATAGAAAGTAATGTTAGACACCCGAAACAGCTCTGTGTTTGTCCACAAACACATGTCTAGTTTTTCTTTTTTTTAGCTGTTTCGGCACTTCAGCCGAAACAGCTATTGTATTCGTTCTGATTTTTTTTTTTTTTTTTTTTTTTATTTTTTTTTTATTTTTTCTTCTTCAGACTCTTTTCCATAGGGTTTGTACACGTTTTTTGTTCGGACAATACACTTTGGCACTTTGTTAAGTCCGACCGACTTCAGACTTGGCCTACGCCTAGACCACCACTCACAGATGATCCTAGAAGAAATTCGTCACGATTACGTCATTCGTGGTCACGTGACGTCATGTTAAAGGTGCATTTTTTCCCCATAGGATTTGTACACGTTTTTCTTTAAAATATTGAATTTGACACTTCTGTAAATTCGATCGACTTGAGACTTAGCACAGACCTCGACCACCATCCTTAGGAGGGCCAAGAAAAAAATAATCAAGATGACGTCATCGCGGGTCATGTGACGTCACATTAAAGGTGTAGTTTTTAAGACCCTCTAACTCTGAAAGTACAAGTCCGGTTGGGGTCAAACTTGGTTTGCAAGCATTCGAGGATGTGTTATAGACGAAAATTAAGAGGACGTAATTATGACATCATCGGGTGTCATGTGACGTCACATTAAAGGTTCAATTTTCGCCATAGGTTTTGTACACGTTTTTCTTCAAAATATTGAATTTTACACTACTGTCAATTCGATCGACTTGAGACTTAGCACAGACCTCGACCACCATCCTTAGGAGGGCCAAGAACAAAATAATCAAGATGACGTCATCGCGGGTCATGTGACGTCACATTAAAGGTGTAGTTTTTTAAGACCCTCTAACTCTGAAAGTACAATTCCGGTTGGGGTCAAACTTGGTTCGCAAGTATTCGAGGATGTGTTATAGACGAAAATTAAGATGACGTAATTATGACATCATCGGGTGTCATGTGACGTCACATTAAAGGTTCAATTTTCCCCATTGGTTTTGTACACGTTTTTATTCAGACTATTGAATTTGACACTTTGGTCAATCTGATCGCCTCGAGACTTAGTACACACCTCGACCACCATCCCCAGGAGGGCCAAGGGGAACTTCGTCAGGATGACGTCATCGTTGGACATGTGACGTCACAATAAAGGTTCAGTTGATAAGACCCTCTATCTCTAGAAGTACAGGTCCGATTGGGGTCATACTTGGTATGCAAGTAATCGAGTATGTGTTATAGACGAAAATTAAGATGAAGTAATTATGACGTCATCGTGGGTCACGTAACGTCATATTAAAGGTGTAGTTTTCCCCAAAGGATTTGTACACTTTTTTTTTCAACCAATATATCTTTGGCACTTGGGTAAATCAGATTGACTTCAGATTTGCGACACACTTAGACCACCACCCACTTATTACAAAACAAATTAGGCATCCGAAACAGCTCTGTGTTTGTCCACAAACACATTTCTAGTTTTTTTTCTTTTTTTTTTTTTCTTTTTTTTTTGTCACTTTTCCCCGTAGGATTTGTACACGTTTTTTCTGCCAATACACTTTGACACTTTGGTAAATCCGATCGACCTGAGACTTGGCATACATTTAGACAACCACCCAAGGACGGTCCTAGAAGAAATTCGTCGCGATACCGTCATTCAAGGTCACGTGACGTCATGTTAAAGGTTACATTTTCCCCATAGGTTTTGTACACGTTTTTCTTCAAACTGTTGACTTTGACACTTTAATGAATTCGATCGACTTGAGACTTAGCATACACTTAGAACACCACTCACAGATAGTCCTGGACGAAATTCGGCACGATTGCGTCATTCAAGGTCACGTGACGTGACGTTAAAGGTGTAATTTATTTCCCCATAGGGTTTGTACACGTTTTTCTTTAAAATATTGAATTTGACACTTCTGTAAATTTGATCGACTTGAGACTTAGCACAGACCTCGACCACCATCCTTAGGAGGGCCAAGAAAAAAATTATCAAGATGACGTCATCGCGGGTCATGTGACGTCACATTAAAGGTGTAGTTTTTAAGACCCTCTAACTCTGAAAGTACAAGTCCGGTTGGGGTCAAACTTGGTTTGCAAGTATTCGAGGGTGTGTTATAGACGAAAATTAAGATGAATTAATTATGACATCACCGGGTGTCATGTGACGTCACATTAAAGGTTCAATTTTCTCCATAGGTTTTGTACACGTTTTTCTTTAAAATATTGAATTTGACACTTCTGTAAATTCAATCGACTTGAGACTTAGCACAGAACTCGACCACCATCCTTAGGAGGGCCAAGAAAAAAATAATCAAGATGACGTCATCGCGGGTCATGTGACGTCACATTAAAGGTGTAGTTTTTAAGACCCTCTAACTCTGAAAGTACAAGTCCGGTTGGGGTCAAACTTGGTTTGCAAGTATTCGAGGGTGTGTTATAGACGAAAATTAAGATGAATTAATTATGACATCACCGGGTGTCATGTGACGTCACATTAAAGGTTCAATTTTCTCCATAGGTTTTGTACACGTTTTTCTTCAAAATATTGAATTTTACACTTCTGTAAATTCGATCGACTTGAGACTTAGCACAGATCTCGACCACCATCCTTAGGAGGGCCAAGAAAAAAATAATCAAGATGACGTCATCGCGGGTCATGTGACGTCACATTAAAGGTGTAGTTTTTAAGACCCTCTAACTCTGAAAGTACAAGTCCGGTTGGGGTCAAACTTGGTTTGCAAGTATTCGAGGATGTGTTATAGACGAAAATTAAGATGACGTCATGATGACATCGCCGGGTGTCATGTTACATCACATTAAAGGTTCAGTTTTTCCCATAGGATTTGTACACGTTTTTGTTCAACCAATATATCTTTGGCACTTTGGTAAATCCGATCGACTTTAGACTTGGCACACACTTAGACCACCACACACACATATATATAATAATGAAAGACATTTTAGACATCCGAAACAGCTCTGTGTTTGTCCACAAACACATATCTAGTTCTTCTTCTTCTTCTTCTTGTTATTCGGCCATACATCGCATAGACTTTGTACACGTTTCATTCTGGAGGTCACTTTTGTCATTAAACAGACTTCAATGTCAATGAAACTTTGCACAGAGTCAGAACTCATACTGAGCTAGTGCCTAAAACTCGGATGTCATCATGACGTCATCACGTGACACGTGACGTCATCTTAAAGTTTTAATAATTTAATCTTTGAAAATCAATACAAAATCAACCGCGAAAGACCGTAACTAGGTGTTTGTGGGAATCGATAGAATAATTAAGGATCTTCATTTTATCTCGTGTGCGTAAAATCACGTGACCCTTCCTTCCGGTCCAAACCGGAAGTGGCTAATAATTTGAAACTGGAAAATGATTTGAACTTACTTTCAACGATGTTAGTCTCTAGCTAGGCTGCGCTCTCCAAAAAAGTGACCGGTGACATCATAAATTGTTTTAGCGCCCTCTAGCGGCAGGTTGAAAAATGTTTAAAATGAATAATCAGTTGATGTGTGTGGCGAAGTTTGTTCAAATCACTTTATAACTGATGTATATAATCAGCTTCATGATAGGAACAGGTTGACGGAAAGAAAAAAATATGACGTCACCAGACCGGAAGTTATAATGAAAATACCTCTTTTACTTTAACAATTCCTAAAAAATTAACCCTGACAGATATAATCTTGTTTTTTGCTCTAAAGGTTAATGGAAAAGTACTTCTCAAACTTCCCTGTGTTTTGTAGCAAAAGGCGAACTTGGACATACCCTGAAACACCCTTGAAATGTCATGTTTTATGTCCTTGATTGCACGGCGCAAGTATACGTGTGCATTGTATTGAGCGTACTTGTACGTACTAAGAGTACGATGTCAGTACGCTCCATACATTGTACAATAGAGAAGAAAAGGCGGGAAACTGGTATCCATTTGTACGGTGACATGTGAAACACGAGAGTCATCAACATAGGCCATGAGAAAGGGCGCCGCTTACGGCAGGTAGGTAAACGTGCCTTTGGCAACGCAGAACTACGCGTGAATTAAACCAAATACTAGATGTACGCGAACTTTTGCACAAGTACTTTTAACAGAAAACAAATTGGTATTCTCATTAAACTTAACCTCCGTAAATACTCTATAGTGCACTCGTGCCTTGTGGACAGGCGTCGTGATAACGTCATCATGGGTCACGTGACGTCTTCTTAAACGTGCAATAGATTTAATGTTTGAACATTAATACAAAATCAACCGCGTATGATCGGAACTTAAAGTGTGTGGGAATTGATATACATGTAATATTAAATCCAGGATCATCATTTTATCTCGTGTGCGTAAAATCCCGTGACCCTTCCTTCCGGTCGAAACCGGAAGTGGCTTATAATTTGAAAGTGGACCATAATGTGAACTTAGTTTCAACGATGTTAGTCTCTGGCTAGATAGTGCTTTTCACACAAAAATACCGGTGACGTCATAACATGTTACAGCGCCCTCTAGCGGCAGGTTAAAAACTGTGAAAATGAATAATCAGTTGATGTGTGTGGCGAAATTTGCCCAAATCACTTTATATCTGGTGTATATAATCGTCTTCATGTTAGGAACAAGTTGGCGGTGAGAATAAAATATGACGTCACTAGACCGGAAGTTACAATGAAAAGACCTTTAAACCTTAAATAATTGCTGAAAAATCAATTTTTTGGCTTTAAATAGACAAGTTCAGACAGCTCTCGAGCTTTATGTTAATGACGTCACGATGACGTCATCAAGTATCAGATTACAAGCAACTAATGATTTGTAGATTTAATCTTTGAAAATCAATATAAAATCAACTGTAACAGATCTGATTTAGATTTTAACGGAAATTGATAGAATAATCCAGGGTCTTTATATTTCGTATTGTACATGCAAAATGACTTGACCCTTTCTTCCGGTCCAAACCGGAAGTGCCTTATAATTTGAAAGTTTAAAATGATATGAACTTACTTTCAACGATGATAGTCTCTGGCTAGGCTGCACTCACACAGAAGTTACCGGTGACGTCATAAATTGTTATGGCGCCCTCTAGTGGCAGGTTGCAAAATGTTTTAAATGAATAATCAGTTGATGTGTGTGGCAAAGTTTGCTCAAATCGCTTTATAACTGGTATTTATAAACCGCATCTTGTTAGGAATAAGTTGGCGCAATAGATATAATCCCGATTTTCGCTTCAAATAACAAAGCTCTTGAGCGTTCTGTTAATGACGTCACGATGACGTCATCCGGAATCAAATTACAAGAAACCAATGATTACTGGATTTAATCTTCAAAAATCAATATAATATCAACTGTAAAAGATCCGATTTTGATTTGTTCAGTAATTGACAGAATAATCCATGGTCTTCATATTTCGTATACCATGCAAAATAATTTGACCCTTCCTTCCGGTCAAAACCGGAAGTGCCTGAATATCAACCGCGAGAGGTATGATCAATTACTTTCTTTTTCAATTTTTATTTTGTATACAATAAAAATTTAATGAACAGAATCAAAAATGTAATGAACAATGAACAAAAAATGCGAAAAAGCCATATGCTCTGTTCATAGAACAGACATATTTCTAGTTTCTTTTTTTTTTTCTTTTTTGTCATTTTTTTCTGGCATAGCAATTTGACACTTTGGTAAATCCGATCGACTTGAGACTTGGTATACATTTAGACAACCACCCAAGGACGGTCCTAGAAGAAATTCGTCGCGATTACGTTATTCAAGGTCATGTGACGTCATGTTAAAGGTAATTTTTTTCCCCATAGGTTTTGTACACGTTTTTCTTCAGACTATTGACTTTGACACTTTGGTAAATCCGACCGACTTGAAACTTGGCATACACCTAAAACACCACCCACAGATGGCTCTTGAAGACATTTGGCACGATTGCGTCATTTAAGGTCACGTGACGTGACGTTAAAGGTGCATTTTTTTTCCCTATAGGGTTTGTACACGTTTTTCTTCAGACTATTGACTTTGACACTTTCGTAAATTTGATCGACTTGAGACTTAGCACACACCTCGACCATCATCTCCAGGAGGGCCAAGGGGAAAATCGTCATGATGACGTCATCGGGGGGTCATGTGACGTCACATTAAAGGGGCAGTTTTTAGGACCCTCTAACTCTGAAAGTACAAGTCCGGTTGGGGTCAAACTTGGTTTGCAAGTATTCGAGGATGTGTTATAGACGAAAATTAAGATGACGTAATTATGACATCATCGGGTGTCATGTGACGTCACATTAAAGGTTCAATTTTCTCCATAGGTTTTGTACACGTTTTTCTTCAGACTATTGAATTTGACAATTTGGTAAATCCGATCGACTTCAGACTTAGCACACACCTCGACCACCATACCCAGGAGGGCCAAGTGGAAAATCGTCAGGATAACGTCATCGTGGGTCATGTGACGTCACATTAAAGGGGCAGATTTTAGGACCCTCTATCTCTGGAAGTAGATGTCTGATTGGGGCCAAACTTGGTATGCAAGTATTCCAGAATGTGTTATAGACAAAAATTAAGATGACATCATGATGACATCATCGGGTGTCATGTGACGTCATATTAAAGGTGCAGTTTTTCCCATAGGATTTGTACACGTATTTTTCAACTTATATATCTTGGGAAAATTGGCAAATCCAATCGATTTCAGACTTGGCACACACATAATGAAAGTCATCTTAGACATCCGAAACAGCTCTGTGTTTGTCCACAAACACATGTCTAGTTAGCTGTTTCGGCCTTTCAGCCGAAACAGCTTTTGTTTTCGTTAAAGTTTTTTTTTTTCTTTTTAGCTGTTTCGGCATTTCAGCCGAAACAGCTTTTGTTTTCGTTAAAGTTTTTTTTTTTCTTTTTTTTTTTTTTTTTTTCCTCTTTCAGACTTTTCCCCATAGGATTTGTACACGTTTTTTCTGGCATAGCACTTTGACACTTTGGTAAATCCGATCGACTTGAAACTTGGCATACATTTAGACAACCACCCAAGGACGGTCCTAGAAGAAATTCGTCGCGATTACGTCATTCAAGGTCACGTGACGTCATGTTAAAGGTAACATTTTCCCCATAGGTTTTGTACACGTTTTTCTTCAGACTATTGACTTTGACACTTTGGTAAATCCGACCGACTTGAAACTTGGCATACACTTAGAACACCAGCCCCAGATGATTCTGAAAGAAATTCGGCACGATTGCGTCATTCAAGGTCACGTGACGTGACGTTAAAGGTGCAATTTTTTCCCCATAGGGTTTGTACACGTTTTTCTTTAGACTATTGACTTTGACACTTTCGTAAATTTGATCGACTTCAGACTTAGCACATACCTCGACCACCATCCCCAGGAGGGCCAAGGGAACAATCGTAATAATGACGTCATCGTGGGTCATGTGACGTCACATTAAAGGTTCAGTTTTAAGGACCCTCTATCTCTAGAAGTACATGTCCGATTGGGGTCAAACTTGGTATGCAAGTATTCCAGGATGTGTTACAGACGAAAATTAAAATGACATCATGATGACATCATCGGGTATCATGTGACGTCACATTAAAGGTTCAATTTTCCCCTATAGGATTTGTACACGTTTTTTTCAACTAATATATCTTTGGCACTTGTGTAAATCCAATCGACTTCAGACTTGGCACACACATAGACCACACACACACACATATTGAAAGTAACGTTAGACAATCGAAACAGCTCTGTGTTTGTCCACAAACACATGTCTAGTTTTTGGCTTTTTCGCAAATTTTGCGAAAAAGCCTTTGTTTTTGTTCTGATTTTTTTTTTTCTTTTTTTTTTTTCTTTTAGTAACCTAAACCCCATAGACTTTGTACACGTTTTTTTGCACAAGCACTTCTCATAGACAACAAAGTCGTATCCAAACAAAACTTTACCCAAGTGAAGACCCTATGGTGAGCTCGGTCCTAACAGACATACGTCATGGTGACGTCATCAGGGGTCACGTGACGTCATCTTAAAGGTGCAGTTGATTTAATCTTTGAAAATCAATAACAAATCAACCGCAAAAGACCGAAACTTAATTTTTGTGGCAATAGATAGAATAATTCAGGATCTTCATTTTATCTCGTGTGCGTGAAATCACGTGACCCTTCCTTCCGGTCCAAACCGGAAGTGCCTTATAATTTAAAAGTGAACAATGATATGAACTTACTTTCAACGATGTTAGTGTCTGGCTACAATGTATTTTTCAAAAAAAATATTGGTGACGTCATAACATGTTATAGCGCCCTCTAGCGGCAGGTTGAAAAATGGTTAAAATGAATAATCTGTTGATGTGTGTGGCGAATTTTGCTGAAACCACTTTATAACCGGTGTATATAATCAGCTTCATGCTTAGACCATATCGGGAAGGAGAAATATTTATGACGTCACCAAATCGGAAGTTACAATGAAAAATCCGTTAAACCTTAAACAATCGCTTAAAAATCAACCACTATAGATATAATCCAGATTTTTGCATCAGATAGCAAAGTAAAGACAGCTCTCGAGCTTTCTGTTAATTACGTCACGATGACGTCATCAAATGTCAGATTACAAGCAACCAAATATTTCTAGATTTAATCTTTGAAAATCAATATAAAATCAACTGTAAGAGATCTGATTCAGATTTTTAAGGGAATTGATAGATTAATCCATGGTCTTCATAATTTGTATTACATGCAAAAAAACCTGACCCTTCCTTCCGGTCTAAACCGGAAGTGCATTATAATTTAAAAGTGGAAAACGATGTGAACTTACTTTCAACGATGTTAGGCGCTGGCTAGGTTGTAAGTAACAAACAAGTTAACGGTGACTTCTTAAAATGTTATAGCGCCCTCTAGCGGCTTGTTGACAAATGTTACATCATATTACGATTACATTTGAATTATTACGTTTTTCGACCTTTAAGTCATATCTCAGCAACGGAACGTGCTAACATAACATACGTTTGTATTGTTAGGTGATAGATAGTTGCACAAAAAGTTCACAAACGTGTGACGTCATCGTTTTAATCAGTTTGGATTCATTTTAATCTGTTTAAATTAACTTAAATTCGTTTTCGATGATTTTAAATTATTTTGATGGTATAAAAGTTCAATTTTTGAAAAATTTAATCTAAAAAATTGCGAAAGCGAAAAAGCCCTATGTTCTGTTCCTCGAACAGACGTAGTTCTAGTTTTTCTTTTTTTTTTTTTTTTTTTTTGTCACTTTTTCCCATAGGATTTGTACACGTTTTTTCTGCCAATACACTTTGACACTTTGGTAAATCCGATCGATCTGAAACTTGGCATACACTTAGACAACCATCCAAGGACAGTCCTAGAAGAAATTCGTCCCGATTGCGTCATTCAAGGTCACGTGACGTGACGTTAAAGGTGCAATTTCTTTCCCCATAGGGTTTGTACACGTTTTTCTTCAAACTATTTACTTTGACACTTTCGTAAATTTGATCGACTTGATAATTAGCACACACCTCGACCACCATCTCCAGGAGGGCCAAGGAGAAAATCGTCATGATGACGTCATCGGGGGTCATGTGACGTTACATTAAAGGTTCAATTTTCTCCATAGGTTTTGTACACGTTTTTCTTCAGACTATTGAATTTGACAATTTGGTAAATCCAATCGACTTCAGACTTAGCACACACCTCGACCACCATACCCAGGAGGGCCAAGGGGAAAATCGTCAGGATAACGTCATCGTGGGTCATGTGACGTCACATTAAAGGGGCAGCTTTTAGGACCCTCTATCTCTGGAAGTACATGTCTGATTGGGGCCAAACTTGGTATGCAAGTATTCCAGAATGTGTTATAGACGAAAATTAAGATGACATCATGATGACATCATCGGGTGTCATGTGACGTCACATTAAAGGTGCAGTTTTTCCCATAGGATTTGTACACGTATTTTTCAACTTATATATCTTGGGAAAATTGGCAAATCCAATCGATTTCAGAATTGGCACACACATAATGAAAGTCATCTTAGACATCCGAAACAGCTCTGTGTTTGTCCACAAACACATGTCTAGTTTTTCTTTTTTTTTTTTTTTTTTTTTTTTTTTTGTCACTTTTTCCCATAGGATTTGTACACGTTTTTTCTGCCAATACACTTTGACACTTTGGTAAATCCGATCGACCTGAGACTTGGCATACATTTAGACAACCACCCAAGGACGGTCCTAGAAGAAATTCGTCGCGATTCCGTCATTCAAGGTCACGTGACGTCATGTTAAAGGTAACATTTTCCCCATAGGTTTTGTACACGTTTTTCTTCAAACTGTTGACTTTGACACTTTAATGAATTCGATCGACTTGAGACTTAGCATACACTTAGAACACCACTCACAGATAGTCCTGGACGAAATTTGGCACGATTGCGTCATTCAAGGTCACATGACGTGACGTTAAAGGTGTAATTTATTTCCCCATAGGGTTTGTACACGTTTTTCTTCAGACTATTGACTTTGACACTTCTGTAAATTCGATCGACTTGAGACTTAGCACAAACCTCGACCACCATCCTTAGAAGGGCCAAGAAAAAAATAATCAAGATGACGTCATCGCGGGTCATGTGACGTCACATTAAATGTGTAGTTTTTAAGACCCTCTAACTCTTAAAGTACAAGTCCGGTTGGGGTCAAACTTGGTTTGCAAGTATTCGAGGGTGTGTTATAGACGAAAATTAAGATAACGTAATTATGACATTATCGGGTGTCATGTGACGTCACATTAAAGGTTCAATTTTCTCCATAGGTTTTGTACACGTTTTTCTTCAAAATATTGAATTTTACACTTCTGTAAATTCGATCGACTTGAGACTTAGCACAGACCTCGACCACCATCCTGAGGAGGGCCAAGAAAAAAAATATCAAGATGACGTCATCGCGGGTCATGTGACGTCACATTAAAGGTGTAGTTTTTAAGACCCTCTAACTCTGAAAGTACAAGTCCGGTTGGGGTTAAACTTGGTTTGCAAGTATTCGAGGATGTGTTATAGACGAAAATTAAGATGACGTCATGATGACATCGCCGGGTGTCATGTTACATCACATTAAAGGTTCAGTTTTTCCCATAGGATTTGTACACGTTTTTGTTCAACCAATATATCTTTGGCACTTTGGTAAATCCGATCGACTTTAGACTTGGCACACACTTAGACCACCACACACACATAATGAAAGACATTTTAGACATCCGAAACAGCTCTGTGTTTGTCCACAAACACATGTCTAGTTTTTCTTTTTTTTCTTATTTGTCATTTTCCCCATAGGATTTGTACACGTTTTTTCTGCCAATACACTTTGACACTTTAATAAATCCGATCGACTTGAGACTTGTCATACATTTAGACAACCACCCAAGGACGGTCCTAGAAGAAATTCGTCGCGATTACGTCATTCAAGGTCACGTGACGTCATGTTAAAGGTAAAATTTTCCCCATAGGTTTTGTACACGTTTTTCTTCAGACTCTTGACTTTGACACTTTGGTATATCCGACCGACTTGAAACTTGGTGAATACTTAGAACACCACCCACAGATGGCTCTTGAAGAAATTCGGTACGATTGCGTCATTCAAGGTCACGTGACGTGACGTTAAAGGTGCAATTTGTTTCCCCATAGGGTTTGTACACGTTTTTCTTCAGACTATTGACTTTGACACTTTCGTAGACTTGATCGACTTGAGACTTAGCACACACCTCGACCACCATCTCTAGGAGGGCCAAGTGTAAAATCGTCATGATGACGTCATCGGGGGTCATGTGACGTCACATTAAAGGTGTAGTTTTTAAGACTCTATATCTCTGGAAGTACAAGTCCAATTAGGGTCAAACTTGGTATTCAGGTATTCCGGGATGTGTTATAGACGACAATTAAGTTGACGTCATGATGGCGTCATCAGGTGTCATGTGACGTCACATTAAAGGTGTAGTTTTCCCCATAGGATTTGTACACGTTTTTTGCAACCAAGATATATTTGGCACTTTGGTAAATCCGATCGACTTCAGATTTGGTACACACATAGACCACCACTCACATATTCAAAGTCATTTTAGACAAGCGAAACAGCTCTGTGTTTGTCCACAAACACATGTCTAGTTTCTTTTTTTTCTTTCTTTTTTGTCATTTTTTTCTGGCATAGCACTTTGACACTTTGGTAAATCCGATCGACTTGAGACTTGGCATACATTTAGACAACCACCCAAGGACGGTCCTAGAAGAAATTCGTCGCGATTACATCATTCAAGGTCATGTGACGTCATGTTAAAGGTAAAAATTTTTCCCATAGGTTTTGTACACGTTTTTCTTCAGACTATTGACTTTGACACTTTGGTAAATCCGACCGACTTGAAACTTGGCATACACCTAAAACACCACCCACAGATGGCTCTTGAAGACATTTGGCACGATTGCGTCATTTAAGGTCACGTGACGTGACGTTAAAGGTGCATTTTTTTCCCTATAGGGTTTGTACACGTTTTTCTTCAGACTATTGACTTTGACACTTTCGTAAATTTGATCGACTTGAGACTTAGCACACACCTCGCCCATCATCTCCAGGAGGGCCAAGAGGAAAATCGCATTGATGACGTCATCGGGGGGTCATGGGACGTCACATTAAAGGTTTAGTTTTTAGGACCCTCTAACTCTGAAAGTACAAGTCCGGTTGGGGTCAAACTTGGTTTGCAAGTATTCAAGGATGTGTTATAGACGAAAATTAAGATGACGTAATTATGACATCATCGGGTGTCATGTGACGTCACATTAAAGGTTCAATTTTCTCCATAGGTTTTGTACACGTTTTTCTTCAGACTATTGAATTTGACAATTTGGTAAATCCGATGGACTTCAGACTTAGCACACACCTCGACCACCATACCTAGGAGGGCCAAGTGGAAAATCGTCAGGATAACGTCATCGTGGGTCATGTGACGTCACATTAAAGGGGCAGATTTTAGGACCCTCTATCTCTGGAAGTAGATGTCTGATTGGGGCCAATTTGTACACGTATTTTTCAACTTATATATCTTGGGAAAATTGGCAAATCCAATCGATTTCAGACTTGGCACACACATAATGAAAGTCATCTTAGACATTCGAAACAGCTCTGTGTTTGTCCACAAACACATGTCTAGTTCTTATTTATTTTTTACTAATGACAAATTTTGGCTTTAACTTTCCTAAAACAGTCAGGGTCACTTAAAACGTACAGGGGGTGTCAAACAAGTTCAAGCTGTATACCTCATTTCACAAGGCTATTAAACTACAAATCATTAAAAATTGACATCAATCGACGCAGAAAGTTGCGAAGTTCCACCATGGAGGAATAAGAAGGAACCTCCATGGTTCCACTCACTGTTCAATTGTATCCTGAGACTACCTCCCTTAATAGGTCAATACCGAACTCTCGTTAAAACCTCGTAATTTCTCGAACGGCCGAGACTGCCAACACGCTGCAAATAAAACTCGTCCGTACACTTCATTATGGGCAATTAACGCTGCGACCTGACTAGGTTTAGAATTACCAACGTCACAATCATATTCAATTTTCTACACACCTCTGTATAGGTTATAATTTATATCCGTCTAAAGCTTTCATCACAGCTGTGGTGACAAGCATTATGATTTGACTGCAGTAATAACATTCATGTTGAGTATTTGAAGGTTGATCTCCGAAAAGATGAAAACGGTTGAAAATGTTCAATATGTAAATACTCTATTTTTGCTCTTTTTCTCATGTTGTGCTCGTTTTACTCACTTTGTGCTTCTTTTAACTCATTTTGTGCTCTTTTTACTCATTTCTTGCTCTTTTTATTCTCTTTTTTCCTCTTGTGCTCTTTTTACAAATGTGTGCTTTTCTTTCTCATTTTGTGGTTTTTTAATTCTTTTTTTTGTTGTTGCTCTTTTTACTCATTTCTTGCTCTTTTTACTCTCTTTTTTTCCTCTTGTGCTCTTTTTACAATGTGTGCTTTTCTTTCTCATTTTGTGGCTCTTTTTACTCATTGTTTTGCTTTTTTTTTATCTCTTTGTGGTTTTTTTTTCTTTCTCTTTTCATGCTCTTACTCTATCTGTGCTCTTTTACTCATTTCATGCTCTTTTTATTAATTTAATTTTTCTGTTTTCGAGTATTTTACCCATCTTGCTCCTCATTTAATTGTTCATATATGTCACAGTGATGCAAATAATTTTTGTAAAATCGTGTTTTTTCCTTTTCCATTCGAAGTTTTAATTCGGGGCTGCTATCTTAAATTGTCGCCTGTCGCACTCCACACGCACTTGGGCGTTTGTACAGTCGGCAACCTGAGAACAACACCATTCCCAGGTCACTCAAGAATGAGGTTTCCAAATATACGTACATCTCAAAATTCTAACCAGCGTGTTGACTGTCTTCTGATGTAAAAAATAGAGCATAAATACGTCTCACCTAATTTAGTTTAGGCTAACTCTACACGTACTAATCGTACCTCCCGCTGTAGCAGCTCGAGAAGATACCAGATTTTGTCAGTTTTTGTCAGTTTAAAGACAGTTTTATTTATATTATGGGTTAACATAGCCGTTAAAACTACATTTAAATTACAATTTGGAGTTCACTCCACCCCGTGTCAAGCAATATATGCACAATTATTGTACAACGTCTTGTACATTTACAAACAACAGCACTATTTTGTGTTTTAAGGACACAAACTTAAACACAACAATAACACGTTAATCATTTCTTTCTGTTTTAAATTGTTTTATTTTAAATAAACTCATTAAGAAAATTTGTAGCATAAATGAACGTACATAAAGGTAAAATCAATTTACATAACCAAAGAACACACTTGAAATTATAAAGTACATGTACATGTATATAGCCAAGAAAACAAAACCCAATAATTAAAAAGAATCCTCATACAACAATTCGGTAAATCAAATACGTTCAGAGGTACAATACAGCTCCTGGTGAATATTCAAGTACATTGTGTTCCCCATTACAATTTTTGTTTTGCTACCAATTTAATCGCTGCTAAAATTAAGAATTTATGACTCTAAGCAAAAAAAACCAAAACCCCAAACCCCCCAAAACAAATACATTATTAGCATGATATTGAATTTCTATAAGACAACATTGTCACTAAACAATACAATAATGTACATTATTATAAGTGAGAGTGTGGAGGTTGCTTCGTAGCTTGACAAATACTCATTATAGTACGACATGTATACTGTTGCACTAATTTGTATCTGTAGTTTTATTGAAACAAGTGTAAACATGGTATCTTATCTTTGCAGTTAGTTCGGTTGAGAATGGGACAAAATATATTAAATTATGGTTTAAATCAGGCATTGAGTAACGCCTTAAGACTTTTAGTCGTGTTTTTCCTCACAAAAAAAAGGTGGTACGTAAATAAGTCCAAATATTATGCAGTATTGTGACTGTGTAGAATTTGCTTAAAATGTAATCGTTATGGACATTGAGTCAGGATAGTTCAGTACCCGTAAGGCAGAGTGTCATAATTCTCCATCGGTACTCGTTTGGTGTAAACCACTTGATAGAACTTCTTCTCTTCTTTGGTTTCAATGTTCATGGTTTTTCTGTTTCTTGATATTTTGTACGGATCTGTCACTTGCACTTTCTTTGGACCCTCTCTGCGTACCATATGAGACATAGAGTCAAAATTAACAAGGAACTGGTTCCTATAATTCAAGGTAATGCCTCGGACCTTACAGTGCGTATGGTAACCACCCTTGTCTGGTTTGGCTAACTTATATGCGTAGTTTTTGGGCCCGCCCGATACAAACGAAACGATGTGACTGTCCGATTCTAACTCATTGGTCAGCTCTCCTAGAAAATCGCCAATCTCCGGCTCCCATTGGCCCTCACGACTGACGTAAATCACACTATCAGTGTCGTAATAGAGCACCCTACGATCCAGTTTGTCCAACAGTCCGTACAATTGAAGACGAGCTTGACACGTCGTGTATGCGGCTAGGATCACGTTGGTCCTTCCCGACGGTTCCACAAACTCCTCGGTGTGTTGCCACTGCATTTCCACCATCTCCTCATTGACAAAGTTACTGCTGTGAACCTCGATGTCATCACGCGTCATCATGTCAAAGTATTCGGCAGGATCCTTCACGTACGAAGTTTTGGTCATGTTTGGGCGCTGTCCAAACTTCCCCCAAAAGCTAATACAAAAATTAGAAGAAAAACAAAAAAATACATCTGTTATTTGTAGTATCAATTCTGTAACTCATTACAACAACACGGAATATGGAGTAAGCAATGTAGTGTTTGTGATTCCAAGACATTGTTGGGTAAACAAATTGTAGCGTCAGGTACAACGATACATTTTCCTCTTTTTTGTCACAGTGTCTTATTGCGTTAAGCATGAAATAACTTTGGCTGTAGATTAAAAAGAAATTCAAGTGTGACATCTAAAGCAGTCGACAAACAACCTAACAAACAAGCAACAACAAGAATTACCATTGACATTAACCATTAGAAATTGTGTGTAAATGAATGTCTTGCCTCGCATACCTGTTAAGCATCAGCTTGGCTATGGCCCTCAGTCCTGGGTTTTTCTTGATCTTGTCCCATTCGAGTTGAATCCCTTCTTTATCAAAGTAGCGCTCAATGTATTGGTGTTTCTGCTCATCCGTCTGACACCAGCAAGGCCAGTCGCTTGCTTCCTGCTTCACCTTGAGGAAGGCATTCACGTAGTTGGCGAACAGTCCACCCTCCTTGGTTTCTGGGTCGTATACGGCGATCTCATCAAAGTGCCATACTTAATAGATTTGCAAGAGCTTGTACCCCTTTTCTAATGCTTTTTGTAGTTCCATGGTCACCCAGGTGCCAATCAGTGCACGTTCGTCCTTACTGTGTTGACAGGGAGACTGTTGCAATGAGGAGACACACTTGGCACATAGAGGAAACATCAGTCGTCCTGAGGCCTTATAGGGGAGAACAGGGTGATACAACCCCCTCGGTGGAAGCACTTTGCATTTTACCAGCCCTTCGTACTCTTGGATATCTTTGAAATTTTCGGTGATGATGGTGGGGTGGCCAATGGGGTATCTTCCGTACTTATTGACGTACGGGTACAAGGACGTGAAATCCACGTACTTAATCTTCTCTCCGGGCCCTGCCTCACATTGGAGTCGGGTGGCATTGGTGCGACCACCAGAGAAAGCATCACGAGGGACGAGCGGAGTGAGAATCTCCAACGAGGAAACGAATGCCTTCATCTCGGTGTTTTGCTTAAGCTCGGCGTCAAACTCGCATTCCCATTTTTCGACGTATTTATATCCCATACTCTCGATGTATCGGCGCCTATCCATGGTCTTCTGGTACAACTCCTCCATTGTCAAGTTATTGTAGGGGTGCTTGGTATCCCGCGACATGCAAGTGTGACCGTGATAAAGACAGCCCTGGAACTCCAGTACGGTTTGTATCCCATTGTCTTCGTAATACCCGTCGGCCTTGTAGTTACCGATGTGTTTTTCACCCTTGTTGGCTGCGTGTTGAACGTAGTGACCGGTCTGATGAGCCACCCATTTTAGCCATTTGAGAGCTTTGGCCGACTGCCGGTCGTTGGAGGGATAACCGTTGGGTGGGATGATGGCTATAGTTTCCGGATCCAGGTATTTGGTGCGATACACCAAGTTGCAGGCAGATGCTATGGTGATACAATACCGAAAGGGGTCGATCCCCGGTGTTGTCTCGTCGGCCGTCATCTCCATGAAGAGAGATCTAAAACTGAGGCAGCACCGACGAAGAATGTCGACATCAGACCGGCAGTATTTAACGATCTCTCGCTGAAAATCAAAAGGATCATCACGGTGCTCCTTGTACCACAGGACAAAGGTTTGTCTGTCTGCAGACTTCATGGAGTCGGGATTGTAGTAGTTCATTTCGGGGAGATGAGGAAGTACAGAATTCTGATTGGCCCACGTGTTGTAGAAATGGGAGAAGTAACCTTTGGCCAATTCCTTCAGACCGAAAGCCCCAGGAAGTTTTGAGAGGGCCATGGGTAAGAAGTTGAACGAATCGATACATTTTGTATCAGTGGCAGGCACCGTGATGCTCATTACCTTCGCTCCGTTCAGAATGACTTCCGGTAGTACTGCATTGTCGTAAAGATACTGTAGAATAAAGTAGGAATCATACCCCTTGAAGTTGTGGCAAAGAACGATGGCACTCTCGTTTTCCTCGCTGAAGAGCCACTTGCAAAATTCTTGACGAGTGGTAGGCCCAGCGAAAACTCGTTCGCGCTGTCCGCATCGTGGACATGATGTCAAGTTTTCCTCGTCTAAGCATTTGCTGCATACCTTTTGGGCGATGCATAGATTTGGCTGGTGAACCCCAGATTCTTGAACACACTCAAAATCGAAGAATATGTAACTAGTAATGTTGCCATCGTCTTCAATTTCTTCGACCTCTCCATCTTCCAGCATTTCTTTCGTCGCCTGGCAGTCGTGGGGTTTGTCTTTATCAGCCACAACCGGTCGCATGTAACACAGATGATCGGGAAGAACAAACTCTCTGCAAACGTTGCAGTACCTTTCCCCACACCTGTGTTCTTTGCCTCTGAGATGTCTTCGGCTGACAAACTGATCACAATCTCGGCATCTGAAGTGGGTCTTGCAAACTGATGTGCCGCGGGTGTTTGGCTTGAGATGGTTGTCGAAGCACATTGCGCTCTTGAAGTGCCGATTACAGTCCTGGCAGTACACCCAATCCCCCTCTTCGCAATTGGGCTGAAAACAGAGTTTGCAAGAGCCTTGACACCTGTGGTCTTCCGGATGGTCGTGACCTTTTAGACACCTGACGCAAAAATAACTTCTGTTAATAAACGCTGGCATGCTGGTGATGACATCAAAGTGTCCATCATGGTGATAGAGATAAATTTGTTGATCGGCAGAGGGGCCCTTGTATATGACAGCATTAGCGTAGTCTTTGGAAGCCACGATAATCTGATAATTAGTGAGAACGCCTTGGAATAGTTTGATTTCCTCAATCCCACATCTAGCCACCGGAATTCCTGCCTTGCGATGGAGGTCTTCAGCGAGTGTCTGTTGCAACTTGCAACCTTTGCGAATGGTCTCCCACTTCTCATGACTTTCGAGTCTGGCTTTAGCAGTGACGATGGCTCTTGCACAGCACAATTCATCTTTGTTGACAATTTGAATGATGCACTTTTTTTCTCTTAAAAATCTTTCCAGATCCACATACATTTTACAGCGACGTTTACCACCCTGGGGCATGGCAACATGAGTGATGTTAATCTCTAAGGTTCCATCAATAGTGAACTCTTCATAAGACTGCAACACCGTCTCTACCCTCGACAGGAACCGTTCGGCCGTTAACTTGGACTTTGGTATGAAGGGTAGGGTTATGGGATAATCAAGCTCAGGACACGTGACCACCATACGTATCAAATCTTGAGGTTGAGCACCTTCAGTTACCGTGTCGATAAGGCTCTGAAACACTTTATTCAAAGTCTCCATGACAGTAGTGTGGCCGTGAATGTCGAGGTCATCGTTGAATTTGACGACATACTCTTGCCCCTTTGTCCTAAACTTCTTCATATTCACCTCTCTCATCTTTGTCACGCGGAAGGAGTCTCGGACATCACCTGATATTTTTAGGCGTTTTGGAGCGGATTCTTGCGGAGATGCCTCTCCTAATTCCCCAAAGCCTCTCTGCGTAGTCAAACCTCCGCCATGTTGATTGCCAAGGTGACGAATGTAGTTGTCTCGTCTGGCAAACACCTTTCCGCACTCGCTGCAGTGGTGTTGGTTGTCATCGCTGTGGCGGGCTGCATGACGATTGTAGTTGCCACGAGTATTAAAAACCTTGTTGCAAACGTCGCAAGTATACATCTGTAAAGTATCGAGATACAAGAATTGAGTTAAGGCCAATTATAACTATTTAAAGTTGGGCTGTCCGTGTTTTTTCCACAGTTTGATTTTCTTTTCCAAACAAATTTTTGAAGGAAGACCATGGATTGTACTGTATACTGAATAAAATAGATTTTTTTTCTTGCATTAGCAGGCCTTTACACGTTGATAAAAAGTGTGTTTTATCATTGTGCCAATTGCGCTCTCCAGTTCAGTTGTGCATCCTCCCCCTCCCCCACAACGAATTAGGAGAGGGACGCTCCTAAATCAAAATTTTAATTTAACTAATTAATTACTCGCCGTTGGTCAATTTTTTCGTGGGATGCTCATTCAAAAGCTCATATAGGCCTACATGTAAATACAATGATAGAAAAATATCAATTCAATTTGAAAATTTTCAGGGTGTAACCCCCTAAAATACGGACACACCAACTTTTAAAAACACTACGTTACACAATTCCTTAAGTCAAATGCTCTCAAAATATCCAACACAATATCGACCATTTTACTCTTCTATATTATTTACATATAGGGCATACGTGTATAATTTATGTACATGTACAAAAACCACCGCGATCGATCCATACTGAATTAAAACAATGTACATTGTACATTGTAATATTTTCGTATAATTACGTCATAAAATTCGTTTCAGTCACGATGTTCATAAATAGGATACCTTTTGTCTTCTTATTGCCTGATGTCCAGTGCGTTAAGTTGGCAAAGACAATGACTGGTGTGTAGTCTTGTTGCTTCAAGTATCTGCACGGAGAAAGGATAACCAAATTAATACGACAATACACCGAACAAATTCAACACTTCGTCCCGTAATTATAATACACGCACATAGAATGATATATCTCCCGGGGCTAGCGATGTGACGCCGACGTTGTTCAGCATCGAAATGATTCAATGCAAGGAAATTTGGCGAAATGTATAAATCTATTGCGGACGTCGTGTTTTGCCACGATGTTAAGCAACACTTTATAAAAAACGTGGAGCCTTTTATAAAAGTCTTCTTGTAGCAAACAAATCAAAATTATTACACATGAAAAAAGAAAACTACTAATTCATTTGCCGAAAACACAAACGAATGAAAACATATGTTAAATAAATGTATTAATTATACATTTTTAATTTTTAATTTGTTTTTTAATTAGACAATTTTAAGAATTGCATATCTTGAGATTTATTTGTACGGTTCACAACATGTGTCTTTTTATAGAGCGGGGCTTGCAGTTCGGTTTAGTGTAAAGAAAGTCTATCCCTGTGATTGACTAAATAAAATTCATTCCGTATCCTGATTGGCTGAGAGCCATAATATATAGACGCGTTTACGGATTTAATTACCAATGAACATGTCAGGACATGTTCAAAATGATAAACTGAAAAATAAAATTGTCTGTCAAATGAGAACAAAGCAAAAATGCTTATACAAATTGTTCGTACATGTATTACTGTATTTGGGTGTTACGACAGTACCAATCACGCGTAACGTCGGAATAGCAACTGTCGTCTAATTCATGTAAATCTACGTACAGTACATGTATTTTTTTTTTAAAAGAAGTGTGCTTTATGACTTAAACAAATGTGTCTAAAACCTTTGTGTCTAAAACTACAAACGCTTTATAATTGGACGCGTTGGTTTCGGCACGAATGTAATTTTATTTGATAATATATTTTTATAATACAAAAGATACAAACTAAACGTATTTGTCAAAGTGTAATTATTATTCAAACTATTCTATACAATTCGGGCGATTCACAATGCAGTGCGCCACCAAGCGTTTGACTCAAAAGAGCCACTTTTAAACTTTACGGTCGACTTCTTCCGTACATCATACTGTAGTGAAATATATATTCTTCATTGTTCACGCGAGGTACCACACAAACATAAATGTATCCGGAAGCGTCGTTGATTAAAACATTGTTATTTGCAGAAAAAAATTGGAACTTTAGTCGTGCGCGTCCAAAAAGACTTAAAAACTGATGAGTTCATGCAAAATGAATACCGTTTTTTCAAACTGATGCACTGCGGGTATAGCAGGATTTGCGCCTCCAACGGCAGCTTCTATGTATTGTGAATCGCTCGAATTGATACAGCTTATATCAGTTATTTTAAAAATTATGATTTAAAATTATTAATGTGGGTTAGAATTTGTAAAAAGTGAAACCCTTTACAATTACATAAACGTAACAAATGCAAAATAATTCGTTTTTACTTTGACGTATCATTTTGTTTTACCGCGTTCTTTTTTGTGTTTAAAACAAATGTACTGTAATACTTGTAATTGTTACTTATGATTTTTGGAGTGAAACGAAATGTTTTGTTACGCGATTGTTACAATTTCCTTTGTTGTTTTAGAAAGGTTTCACAATTCTACTCTTCTACATTTGATTTGACACTTTTTTATGTTTTAACAGATTCACAACAGTTTCATAATTCACAGCTTAGATTTTAATTCGTCTTGTATGTATACTTTTATCATCGACATAAACTGTTTACGTTTCGTCCACGTATTTTATTTTACAGATCTCCTCTTAACTTTGTCCGTACATAGGCCTACTGTATTCAACGTTATTGTTTACACCTTGGATTGGATTAAGGGCGTGTTTGTGCCAGTTTGTTTTATTATCATTTCCTTGCCATGTACAGACGTGTGACGTCGGGATAAAAACGTCTTTGCCAACATGTATTGCACAGTGTCGTTTACACCCAAAACCTTTGTCTATGCTAGAACTGACTCCGAAAAACCTCAATTATAAGACATGCCAATCATTCACTAAACAAAAGCATCTAAACTGAAGCAGCAACGCGTTATGAGAAATTTGTGTACTACTCACACTTTCAGAACGTTTGGTCTTAATAATTTTAGATTGATTGAAATATTTATTTTGACAGCAAAAACAAATAAATTAAATTGAAAAGAAAATGCCTAGTTTGGGCTTTCTCCACATTAGTGGAGTAAATTTCAGAGAAATGTATAATTTTGAAAATTACAATCTAAAACATCTTCACATTGTGGAAGTTTAGTTATTGTTTCAGAAAATTAAAACGACATATCCGATCGAGTTCATTAAAAAACAAACAAAACGTATTAAATATTATTATTTTGATCAAGCATTATAATTATTTGACGCTTTTGACAATTTCGTGGTTTTGTTAGGTTTACGGGGCGGTTTTATGTGCGTAATGCCAGTTGGGTTATTTGGATATCCCGTATACTGTATTCAACATGCACCGTTATGTCAGTTCTGTTTTGCACATGATGCATAACAACAATATGTGCCCTTATTTTGTGGCCCGCGAGTGCAGAGTGATTTTACAGGGGGTAAAATATAATCGATACACCAAACACTGCTTTTATTCAGCGTATTAAGAAGATAACGTTTCTGGGTGAATTGAGTTGATGTACATAGGCCTACATGTTCATCAATATTCCGTGGGTGCAGTCCATGAGTATAATTATGTGTACGTGCATGCACCAAAAGCGTGAGCTCGGATTCGCTTGAAATATAGCGTCAAACTCTGAAATGTACTCAATTTGATTTCTTCAATTCCATGTAGGCCTAAATCGCCTAATGTTGCTAAAACGTTAACGTGATACATGCACTTTTAATATGCGTTAATAAGGTCGCCACTTGAAATGTGTTTATGGGGATATTTGTAACGACAGTACCATATTAACGGCGACGTATTTTCGTGTTACCCATCTGCCGTGCCAGCCATCTTATTGTGCTTGTCTGGGTCCACTTAATTACCTGCATTTTTCTCATAGCACGCGACCAAACGAGAACAAAGACAAAACACAAATCTACCCGCAACATTTGCATACTTTTTGCATGATTGTTTTCGCGAAACACTTTCATATTAAACATATACTATAGCATATGGATTAACATTTACACAAATACGGACATATTGCTAGTGGTCACCTGTCACTTTTCCTTTATGTTACAACTGGACCTCAAATTATTTCAGCTTTATTTTCGTGTGTTAATAGTTCAAACTCAATAATATCTACGTCCTTGCATTGTTGTCCAACCACTACTGGTTCTTCAGAATCTAATAGGGTGATCACTATTAGGTATATAAGCGGCATTAGTTATAATAATTAGTTCTAATGAAATATTACTTTGCGACCCTACATCAGGCACACTGGACGAAGGACGAAGGAAAGACGTTATTTTGTCATCATATACATTTTTGTCAACTGCGTTACTTGTAAAATGTACGTTCACATGGCTCTTACCTTGTGAATTAAATCTGCCTTGGAAAGATTCCTCGCTACTCAGTTCAAATACTCGACGCAACCTTGTTTCACGCCAGTCGTTATCCTCTGTATCGATGCTCACCAAACGTACAGTGCGCTCGATCATATACGCCGATTGCGTCCGGGAGTTGTACTACATGTATGTGTACTATACGTATTTAAAATCACCGCGAATTTTAGACCGTATGACTGGACAGGATCGGACTTGTCCGGCTGTTGTTTCCGTCCCTCGATGACTCATCGGCCCTTTGACGTCATTGGGTTCCCCATTCGAGTACAAAGGCTATTGTGCATAGCACTCGTTAACTCGGATGTAGGGCTGTACCATTCTTACTGTAGGAATCTGCGTAATATGTCCTAGGTACTGTATTTCTGTACACGTATACTGTATGTATATAATACGCGTATTTCTTATTGCATTGGTTATTAATTATTTATGATCTATGTAGTTACGCATACGTGCGTTCCTCTGTTCATTTAAATGTATTCATCCTCCCAATAAATACATTATTGTATACAGTAGGCCTACCTACAAACATACGTACATGAACATCGTACGATACAATAAAGACAATAATAGGAAACAAATACATACAAATAATGGGGTTAGTTCCTTTATTTATTTAGATTTACGGCCCCTCACCGTCCGTTCATGACACCCCCGTACTGAATGGTACATTCCCGTTCCTCATTTTATGCTAATGAGGTCACGTGGGGCCAAATCCGGCCTTCTGATTGGTCGAGAGCCCGTCAAAAATGGGCGGAATTACCTGAGTAGACGGGCATCACTACTAATGTGGTTATTGGTTTTTTTTCCATTCCTTGATTGTTTTATTTTACCATATTTTCCCCTGCACGTATTTTGTTGTGTCAGTCATTGCCTTGTTTATTTGTTTGTTGGGGTGATTGTTTGAAAACACGTTTATTAAAAATTATCTACTTAACCTGACAGGGCCCTGTTACGTTATTCGTTTGACGTGCAATGTATAACCAGCAAGATATATGGTAGAAGCACCACCCCCCCCCCCCCCCCCCCCCCACCCCCCCCCCCCCCCCCCCCCCCCCCCCTGTCCCGGTACCTTATACATACATCCCCCTATATATCTCAAAATAATTACTAAGATCTCGGCAAAGGTTGAAAATACCTGACTATTTTCAAACACTTCCCCCAATTTATTAAATTGAGTTACACCTCATTTGTTTGGCAATACTGTTACACATCCGTGCATGCTGTTGTCAGTCAGTAGTCTGGTTTCCTAACCTGCATCTACCAATTGCTCTGTTTTGTCTCCATGAAGTCAAGCAACAGCATTAATGTTCTTGGTTTTTCCAAGCATCTATTCACGCAAAACTTCAAAAATTGATCTCCGTCACAATATTTACCATAAATAAAAACTATATTTCAAACCCATACAATTTAGAAAATTACAACAAAAGCAAAGAGTGTATATACATGTACTACCTTCAAATCATGTAACTTTGAAACCTAGAGAAGTACATTCAGAAATTCAAAAAATCTCTATAAAGCCGAAAACACGGTATACAGTATTTCTATTTATTTTCTCTATCTGTGTCTATTTGCCTCTTTTATACAAAAAAATATTTCAAAGGGAACTATATCAATACCTTTAGAGAACTAAGTAAGCTACTGGGTGAGTTTTCATGTAAAATCTATATGAGGGTACAGCTTTAACAATCATTGAAAACGGATCCTTTTTTCATCTATCGCCACCACGACATTATCCAAGCGTACAACAAAGATCTTGCTACATTATGACCCACAGTACACACTCTTTTAGAAAATGAAAGAAAAAATCTAAACAAATAAATTATTTTAACTCACCTAATTTGTGTTAAACGTAGCAGTTTAGTAAAATATTTATCCATTTTGTGTGTAAAATAACATTACCATTATTATCATCATTTAATATAGGTTTTCCCGACCAATTTCGCAAATATTCGTTTCAAATCATCTCCAATTCATCGTGTTCATACCCGACATATTCACGTTTTACTCATCCTACGTTTATTTTTTGGCATTTGGTTTAGATCCACATGAGTCTATTCGTTTTCATTTTTGCTCATTCGATTTAGCACTTTCTGCATCTAAAATATTAAAAGGGAAACGACTCAGACAAGATGCAAAGTAATTTGTTTTAACTTTTCCACAAGTTTAATTCTAGTCTAGTTTGTTAAGTTTTAACGTATCCGTCTTTAACCCGAAGAAGTAAAATATAAGTTAGCAATATACATGTATAATATAAAATTATACATTTGCGGAAGTAAAGATACAAACAATAAAACTTTGGCAATATTAAACTTAGGTTTTCCCGCTTTTTATCGCGTATACAAATAGTTTTTGTATGTTTTTACTTGTTACTTTTAGCTTTCTTATCTTCTGTATTTAATTGAAATCTGTGTTTATGTTATATCTCTGTATTTTTTGCTTCTTTTTTCTAACTGGTTTTTTCTTTTTGATGTGTTAAAAAAGCGGGAAAGGGCAATCAATTTGGTTATTTTGTTGCTGCTTTTTTGTGGCAGGATTTTGTTAAAAAAGTTCTCATTTACCCAATCAATTTGGAATAAGGCACTGCATAATTCCAAAGAACTCAACCGTTTTCGAATTTGTTCGCTTATATTCCATAAATACTTGCCTAAGAATTTGAATAGCCAAACTGGCGCCACTGGAAGCTCGAGCGAATTTGAATGACCCAATGTGAAATGTTATTGCCTCATTCTTGAAATTGAATCGTTGCAAAATACAGTTGGATGCATCGAGATTGAAATTGAACAATCTATTTAGTTGAAATGTTGATCTAAAACGTGCATCTAAATTCGTGCGAAAATGGGTTATTCGTCATCAATTTGGCTGCAAAATCTATTAAACTGACTGGGAAAACCTACATTAAAAGTATAGTTCTAGATTAGCTATATATGCAAGTACATAGATGTTATTATGTCTAATACATTGTACTGCCATCAGCAAACATAATCAAAGAAAATGATTTTGACGATTTAAAAAAAAACTAATGTCAATAGAGAACAAAAGAGGTCCAATTGTGGATCCTTGAGGGACGCCTTATGGCCGTTGTTTAGAGAGAAGACTCATAAAGACAAATAATTATAATACCATGGTTAATAATACCAAAGGCATTAGAAAGGTAAACATATTCTAAGTGTACTAATAAAAGGGGTGAATTAATATTAGTAGTTACTTTATCAATTAATTGAGTGATAGCGTGCGATGTCGAGTTATTTTCCCGTCAACAAAACGGTATATTAGATATAAACAGTACATGTACTTTTACACTATTCCATGCAATACATTTTGTACACGATCAAGGGGCAGTTACGTTTGTCTCTTCGTGAAAATGCATTGTTAAGATGGCTGCCTCTTGCACCATTAATGTAATTTATATAATTAATAATGTTTTGCTTACAACCATTTGTGTAATAAAAATTTATACATTTTATTGGTTATCTTCTCAGAGTACTTTATTGGAGTACTATCTGGTAAGAAAGCCGGCTTGCAATCGTCCAGCGACCAGGGAATGCCTGGGATATTGAAATCACCACCTAAAATGGTCAAGTACAGCGTTTTAAAGCAAAATAATGAGGGAAAAATCGAAAAAAATAACAATGTGTGACTTTTAACATAAGTTAAGAGTTTCAGAGAACACTATTTTGTTCAATTTAAATAATTACGATGCGATAAATATCGATGATTGGGCTTTATATTTTGTGTGTGATAGATTGTTTTATAAATAATGACAAACAATGTACAAATGTAGAACGATATAGACCATGTGCCTCTGTTTACATCTATATTTAAATGTGCCCGGCAATATGCGCACGCATTGTGTTTTACATAAATTTGGTTAAGAGGCGACATCAGAGGTGGCATAATTCAAAGGTGGTCTAACCTGGGGCGTCACTCCTCAACCAAATTTTATGCAAAACACGATGTGTGCGCATATTGCCGGGATGTAAACACGCGACGTCAGAGGGCACATCATCTATACAACAGTAAACTGAACTATTGACATGTCATTGGTGATTATAAACTGACATGACTGATTACATTGTCACGTCACACCTGGTGATACATCTTGACTGAGAAGCAGTCAGCCACTGCCAGCTGCCCATCTGATGTGAATGTGATTCCTTGGGGACAGTACAGACCCTGTGCAATGCACTTGAGAAAGCCACCTTGAGGGTCATAGTGGTGGATATGACCCGTGTTATTACCATTTGCAACATAGATACCTGAGCTATCCGTGTACACACCGTTGCAGTACTTTACTGGTTGACCATTGATGGTGGGTTTGATGATGCGCCGTGTAGTACCATTGCCATCAGCAACATTTACTGTCTGTGAGCATGAACTGATGACAATTCTATCATTGCTGTCTACAGCCAGATAGTAAGGTGCAACCTTGACTGGTATGGTACGTATGAGCTCACCATCAGTGGGGCTGTGTTCAGTCAACACCAGTCTCTTGACATCACCTACTACGATGGTACCATCATTCTTGACAGCTACACCGCAGAGGTCAACTGCGGTCTTTCTGACCTCACTCGGTGGCACTGTTGGGAACTCGTAGGCCAGCGTGTCGTCGCTGTTGAACACCTTCACATGGGATGCGACTTCATGGACGACCACCAAACGATTGTTGGTGCGTGTAGATGCTATGCCGCGTGGACCTGTAGGAGTCATGATGTCAAAACAAACAGACGACCAGTATGCATTTATTGCACAATCCTTTCAAAACAGACATTCTTGAAAGAGTAAAAACTGCAGTAGAAAAATGCCTGTCAAAAATACATTGTTCAGATTTGGTGTACATTCTTGAGAAATCACAGCATCTTATAATTCATCTTGCATGATCTTGTTATGTTTAGTGTTTTGCCTCAGATTGTGGGGCATAAAATGCTTCATCGTGATTTATCTTTCTGTGTAAATAATGTGCGAATTTTAAAAAAAGGTCTTCCATGCCGAGTGAATAGAGTGATAAACATACACTGCAAAAACTGTGTTTAGCGAGTAAACACTTTTCTAAACACTTTATTGCAATAAGTTTGTAAATATATACGTTTACACGCTAAACATGTTTAGCATGAGGATGGATAGTGTTTAGACATTAGGAATTGGACACGGGTGTTTAGCTGCTAAACTTAAATGTTAGCCAAAAAAGTCAGTTTACTCGGTAAACACAGGTTTTGAAGTGTAAATCCGCAAATACTGATTGTAGCATACAGCACTTCGGAAGTGCGCCCTCTATAGTAAGTTCGTTCGCTAAACACACTCCGTTGTACATGGTCAAACATGTCCATCCAGTTGATTGTTAATTGTCAATAAACAACGTGTTCCTTGAAACAGAAGTCTTCAGTGTCCATGTCATGAGAACACAACATGGTGGCAGCGGTCCTTTGAACCAGAAAATACGTGAGTTCCGTATTTTACCCATCGTAAAAAGCTGTCGGAAAACGGAGATTGTTCTCGCTCTCTCGATACACGAGAGAATCGAATGACAACGTTCAGACGTCTAAATTCGACACCGTTTTGACAATCACAACACCGATCGCCAACATGGCCATGAGTGCAACACTACCGCCACCCCAAATGAACTGGGATGCGCCAGACATTGTTGCTGCATTTGGGAAATTCAGGCAGAAAGTTGAACTAACTTTTAAGAGCGCCCTGAAAAAGGCAAATGATGAAGAGAAAGCAAGTTATCTGTTGCTTTGGTCAGGAGAACAAGGACTAAACATGTTCAACAGTTGGGCATTTGAGAACGAGAATGACATGAAGGATCCCACTAAAATCCTTGATAAGTTCCATCAGCACCTTGAGCCCAAGAGTAATCATCGCATAAGCCGATATGCCTTCCAAGATCTTCGTCAAAACACAGACGAATCTGTTGATAACTTTGTTTCTAAAATGAAGAACTTGGCTGCCAAATGCAGATTCAGAGACAACGCCGAGTTGGAGGATAGAATTGTTGACCAGCTGATCTGGGGATCCTGTCACACAGACGTACAGAAAGCCCTGATAGGCCGTGATGAAAAACTCACGTTGAAAGCTGCCGTGGATGTGGCCAGGAGTCATGAAGCCACCAGCAATCAGATGAAGTCCCTAGCGACCAAACAAACAGCAGGCCACTCTGTCCTCGAACCCGTCGACACCATCAGAAAGCAGAAAAGCCGAGCGCAGAAGCAGATACGGTGTAACAACTGCGGCAGAACGCACGAACTGCTACCTCGAACAAACTGTCCAGCATACGGATCCACATGCAATAAATGTGGAAAAGCGGACCACTGGCAACCTATGTGTAGATCTGGCGAGCAGCAAACCAGATTTAAATCACCACACCAAGGCAATCGTAGGAGAGTTCACGACGTGCAAAGCAGCAGCGATGACGCTCCTGATGACGTCATGACCATTGGCACCATAGAGATCAATGGTTTGGAAGCCAACAACGACAACCGAGAAGAAATATACACTTTCTTACACATCAAACAGCCAGAAGGAAAACGGAGTTTCAACCTGAAATGTAAGGTGGACACAGGCGCTCAAAGCAACGTTCTACCTGTCCGCCTATTCCGCATCCTGTACCCAGGGAAACTGGACAGCGAAGGCAACCCTAAGCCAGAAGCGCTACAAGGGAACACCATGATCCTCACAGCTTATGGAGGCTCACCAATCAAGCAGCTGGGCACAGCAAAAATTCCGTGCCAGCACAACGGCAAGAACTACATCTGTATCTTTTATGTGACGGATGCACCGGGACCAGCGATACTAGGCCTCAAAGCCAGCCGAGCCCTAAACCTGATCACATTACACTGTGCAGTTGAAGTGAAGGCAGCTCTGAATACCCCAGAACACCCTGTTGTGCAGTCCCCCAGGACAAGACGCAAGCCCAGTCCACAGCGCAAAGTGACATTTGCAGACCCACCAACAACCGCCGCCTCCAACCAAGTGAGCCCACGTGGAACAGAAACCACCAGGGGCCCCAAATACATCAAGAGCAGTGTACCGCTACATAATCGTCCTCCGATTGCTAGCAAAGAAGAGCTCATTGAGATGTACCCCGACTGCTTTGACGGTACTGTCGGTTGTTTCGAAGATTTCACGTACCATATTACAGTGGATCCAGCTGTGAGACCGTGTATTCATGCACCACGCAGAGTCCCACTCGAGCTAAGAGACAGACTAAAAGCTGAATTAGCAGAGATGGAACGCGAAGGAATCATTGCAAGCGTAACTGATCCCACAGACTGGGTGAACTCCCTAGTTATCCGAGAGAAGAACAACGGGAGACTACGACTCTGCCTTGATCCAAAAGACCTCAACGAAGCAATTAAGCGTGACCACTACCCAACCCCCACACTTGAGGAAATTACACCTCAACTCGCAGGAGCACAGCTGTTCAGTAAGCTGGACGCTCGCAACGGGTACTGGAACGTCAAACTGGACAGCGAGTCATCATACCTGACGACTTTCAACACTCCGTTTGGGCGATATCGTTTCCTGAGAATGCCTTTCGGCCTCCGTATGAGCCAGGACGTGTTTCAACTCAAGATAGACGAGACATATCGCAACTGCTCTGGTGCCATAGGCATAGCCGACGATGTCCAAGTCTATGGAGCAACAGACAGCGACCATGACTTTCACTTGCACGAAGCATTAGAGCACACCAGACAGGCAGGCATCAAGCTCAATGCTGAGAAGTGTACCATCAAAACCAAGGCATGCAGTTTCTTCGGAATGCTGTACACACCACAGGGAGTAAAGCCCAATCCAGAGAAAGTCAGATCCATCGATGCGATGCTGCCACCCCGAGACAAGAAGGAACTACACACATTCCTCGGTCTGGTGAACTACATGGGTTCATTCATACCACGGCTGGCAGATCACACATCACCCTTGAGAGAACTTCTCCGGCAGGATGTCGACTTCAGTTGGACTCCATCACATGACAAGGTTTTCGGCACTATCAAAAGTCTGATAAGTGCAGAGACCACACTCGCCTACTATGATAGGAAGAAACCAGTCACTCTCCAAGTGGACGCCTCGTCCAAGGGACTCGGTGCAGCTCTGATGGCCGCCCCATTGCATTCGCTTCGAAAGCCCTGACACCAGCAGAAACTCGCTATGCCAACATAGAACGCGAACTGTTAGCAGTTATGTATGGGTGCAAAAAATTCCACACATACCTGTACGGCAAGTTCTTCACAGTACAAAGCGATCACCGCCCCCTGGAGCAGATCCACAAGAAGAACTTAACAAAAGCCCCTTTACGCCTCCAAAGGATGCTACTACGGTTACAACCATACGACTTCGATCTCAGGTACAAGCCGGGCAAGGAGATGTTCCTAGCTGACGCACTGTCGCGTCTCTCCCCAGTAGAGAAGCATGAGATCCCTGAGATGCAAGTCCGCATACACAACCTGGTTAGCATAACACCTGTGAAGTTGGCAGAAATCAAAGAGAAAACTACCACAGATGCAACCCTTCAACTTCTTACGCAGCAAGTTGTACAAGGTTGGCCAGACAGTATCAAGCAAGTCCAAGCTGACATCAGAAGATACTGGTCAGTCCGAGATGACATATCCGTTGAGGATGGGGTTCTTCTGATGGGTAGCCGACTTCTTATTCCGGAGACACTAAGAGACAACATCCTACAACAGATCCACAATGGCCATCTAGGGATGGAGAAGTGTAAACTCCGATAACAGTAACACACTGATTGTGCCCTAACGTCTCAAAATTCGCATTCGGTATGAACCGCCCTCAAAAACATTGTAAAATATATGCCCTGTAGACCTCCCCCATAATTGATCTATATAAAGTTATATTCTGGTCGGCGTCTGGCACATCGAAATGGTTTGGGATTTCGTCGGAGGAATTCCTGTATAGTGTTTTTTTCTTCACAATTTTTGTTGTGCAAGTTTAATTTGGCAAGAATTATGCGTGATGATATGGTACTCGAATCCCCAAACCAATTTTTGTCCTTGATTACAAATTTGTGTTTCTTCGAAATTCTTTCTCTGGTTACGACCGCCAAAGCTGCTACCTCCATGTTCCCAACTGGTAAATCTACCAACTTTTCATACAATCAGACACCGCGCGCGCCTAGCAAGCAATATAAATATTCAACATAAACGTCACGGTTGGACGATACCATCAAATCACGCAACAGGGGTGGAGATGCAGCGCCCCGTACCGAATCGGATCACGTGACTCCCGATTGTCGCGTGTATAGGTCACAACTTTTGTGCTTATTTCGGACCTCAAAACGGCCAAAAACACGATCACTAAACAATTCATAACTTACCTTCTAGTTACCTTATTGAGGTCATTCGCCCCTTAATTTTTTCCTTTTCCGGAGCTCTTTCATATAATGTAGAATTTGAAAGAATTGCAATAACGTAAATTGTTCATGATCCTGCCTACTTAAGTGATACATTGCTCTTCTACACCAAAATCCGCAAAAATAGCACCTTTCGTTCCCAAAAAAATGATATTAAAAAATGTTGAGTCCGATACAAAAGTGTTGGCTTTTTCACGTAAAGGTTTCAGGGCACCGTGCAAAGATCTTCCAGCAAAAGTGGCAAACCAAAAAAGCAAAACTTTTGTAACGGACTCCACCTTTTGTCATCAATTTGTTTTGGGAAGAGAAGGTGCTATTTTTGCGGCTTTTGATGTAAAACAGCAATGCTTATCACTAAAAAATTAAATAGGAAGAAATTTAGGCTGCAAGTGCAAAAGACATACATGTACATGTAGCGTTTTTTATCGGAAAACAGATGTTTGAAATTCATCAAAGCGTGGCGGTGTAGACACGTTCGAGGAGGACATACCCCTAGAACTATGGGGCTCCCGACACTAGGCGTCGGGAGGTTGCGTCAAACTACCGGTAGTACTTGTAGTTCTAGGGAGGACAGTAATTAATTGCGACAAGTTGTACGTACGTGGTCAGTTTCATCCAAAAATGTTTAGATATATGCAATAAACGTATAATATTAATAATATCTTTGCTCACTTTTTGTTATTGGTCCTTTCACTCATCGGTCATCGAAGCAACACGGAAGTACTGTAAATTTAATATAATAGTACAAACTCGACGTTGAATGCAACGTAATAAAGAGCGCCACCAAGACAAGACGCCCAGCGTTATCACTCTGGCCGTTTTCCAAGCCCAATAGGCTCCATTGGGCTCTATTACTCGATTTACTGCATAACCGAAGCCAATACGGAGACGAAGCTTGGGCTTGGAAAACGGCGGTTGAGCACAACCTGCGCGAGGGCGCAGCGCGGTGTGTATAGTACTCGGGTTAAATTACCTATGGGTGCACTACACTGATTGTGTGGGCACGATCTACCAGTACCACTAATTAACTACATTTTTTCATTGTCACACAGAAAAGAGCCATAGACTGCACTCGTTCACAACCACACATCTCACTAAAGAGTATAGTGGCGTTACTTCAAACTAATCTTATTGCCTTTTCACAATGCAAACCTTTAAATCCCATCTAAACTGATATGACATCCATGAATATACTGTAATACACGTTCTAAAATTAATCCAATGTTCCTTACAATACCTCCATGCTTACACTCTTTGTAATTTCCCTGTCCTCGTCTTTGTAACCTGAGCCTACTAGACACAGCTTTAAAAACAAAGTCGTCTGTGGGCTGCTTCCGTCAAATCTGCTTACAACCAAAAAATATCTCATCTCATGTTGCGTACCGTAGTTTCTTCCCCATTGTCTTAATTATGTTGTCTTGCCTCTTTCGCAATTATTTGTTCCTTTTTATTTTAATATTTTCTTATTTGCTTATTTATTGTCTTTTTTTTCATTCCTTGATAGTTTTAATTTATCATATTTTTTCCTCCATTTATTTTGTTGTGTTAGTCATTGTCTTGTTTGTTGGGGTGTTTGTTGGGGTGTTTGTATGAAAACACGTTTCTTAAAATGTATTTACTTTACCTGCACAGGGCCCTTGAAAAACGGATCCTTTGACGAGCCGTATACCCAGCACAATATAGTAGAGGGGACCCCCCCCCCCCCCCCCCCCCCCCTCCCCCACTCCTCTTCCTCTCTTGCCCCTATATCCTATACACACATCCCCCTATATATCTCAAAGGAATTACTGAGATTTCGGCATTACTATTTTCAAACACTTCCCCCAATTTATTAAATTAAGTTACACCTCATTTGTTTGGCAATACTGTTACACATTCCGTGCATGCTGCTGTCAGTCAGTAGTCTGGTTTCCTAACCTGCATCTATATCAATTGCTCTGTTTTGTCTGAATGAAGTCGAGGAACAGCATTAATGTTCTTGGTTTTTCCCAGCATCTATTCACGCAAAACATAACAAATTGATCTCTGTCACAATATTTACCATGAAAATAAACTATATTTCAAACCCATACAATTTCAAAAATTACAACAAAAGCAAATGGTGTATACTATACCTTTAATCCATGTAACTTTAGAACCTAGAGGATTACATTCAGAAATTCAAAAAAATGTCTATTAAGCTAAAAACAGTGTATACAGTATATCTATTTATTTCTCTATCTGTGTCTATTTGCCTCTTTTATAAAAACAATATTCCAAAGGAAACTATATCCATACCTTTAGAGAACCTAAGCCACTGAGCGAGTTTTCATGTAAAATCTCTATAAGGGTACAGCATTAACAATCATTGAAAACGGGTCTTTTTTTTCATCTATCGCCACCACGACATTATTCAACAGTGTACACCTTAGATCTTGCTACATTATGATCCACACATCACTCTTTTAGAAAATGAAAGAAAATCTAAACAAATAAATTATTTTCACTCGCGTAATTTGTGTTAAACGTAGCAGTTTAGTAAACCATTTATTCATTTTGTGTGTAAAATAACATTATCATAATCATTTAATATAGGATTTCGCGACTAATTTCTTAAAAATAGCGTTCCAATTATTTTTAACAGTGGCCAATTTGAAGCGAATTAGCTCTCTGCTGACGTTCTGTGGTTCGTATTAGATTTCAGACGTTCAAATTCGTTTTCATACCTGACATATTCATGTTTTACTCATCCCACGTTAATTTTTTGGCATTTGGTTTAAAGGGATCGTATACGTTTGGTAATTGAAACCCAATGTTCGTTTCAAACCTATATAGTTATACATGTAGATATATACCGTAAAACCAACCTGTACAAATTTCATTTCAAAAGGTGGTAGCGATTTTGAGATATTGCCCAAAATCTGAAGCGGTTATGTCCACGCAGGGAGAATAATCTGCATTGGAATACACAGTTTGAGAAACGTCACTGCAGTAACGCTTCTCAGATTCAATTTTTTGGAGATAAAAAGTGATATATTTGTCCATAACCGCAGTACTTCGAAGTGACAAGTTTCTAAAGATGCATTATATATCCAATGCTTCTGTACTTCCTACCAAGTAAGTTTTTATTGCCATTAATTTTTGGAGTAATTACCAAACGTATACGATCCTTTTAAGTGGTCATTTATTTAGAAGTCGGTTTGGTAAAAGCTTATTTGCATAAGATCCACATTTGTCTTTTCGTTTTCAGTTTTGCTCATTCTATTTAGCACTTCCTGCATCCAAAATATTAAAAGGGAAACGACTCAAAGATGCAAAGTAATTTGTTTTTAACTTTTACACGAGTTTAATTATATTCTAGTTCGTTCAGTTTTAAACTAAAGAAGTAAAATATAAGTTAGCAATACGGGAAAATTATACATGTGTGAAAGTCAAGATACAAACAAACTTTGGCAATATTAAACTTAGGTTTCTCCGCTTTTTATCGCGTATACACATAGTTTTTGTATGTTTTTACTTGTTACTTTTAGCTCTCTTATCTTCTGTATTTAATTAAAATCTGTGTTCAAAGGGATCGTATACTCCAAAAATTATTGGCAATAAAAACCTACTTGGTAGGAAGTACAGCAGCTGTGGATATAGTGTTACGTGCGACTAAATCATAAGAATCCAAAAGAGTAGTGCACGACAGAGACAAATAAAACGGCAGTGAAAAGGTAACCAGCAACTATAATTATATACATTTATTTACTTCACATCTCAAAAAATAACATTAAGACAATTCAAATAAAAGTTTGGAATTATGATAAAAATACACTGTACATTAAACACCCTAGAAGTACCGGCTTTTGGCTGGGTCTGTACTTGGGCGGCTGTAGTCAAGCTGTGGCACACTTCTGGTTCGGAGTTGGAGACTTGGAAATTGCAGCTCATGCACTGGACCGGTCTGGTCCAGGCCATCTATGAGGAGCCTCGAAAACCAGTCTGGTTTTAGGCCATCGAAGAGTGCTAGAACCGGGTGGTTCAGGCCATCAACTTGAAGGAGAACAAGAGCAGTGGTGACTCACTGCCTTGTGAGAACCGCGTGGTTCAGACCAACGAAGGAGAAAGAGAACAGCGGTGTCTCGCCGTCTCTACAGGCAGTACATAACCGACGCACCAAGGCACTGGCTGGGCCAAGGTGTGGCTATGGTGAAGGCCATTTGTTGACACCCATCAGTTATACGATAGAGAGAGAGCAGAGCCTCTGGCTGGTATGGTGGCTGTGGTGTGATGAGTGCACCCAAGCACAGTACAACCCCTTTCTTAAATACATTTGCACCCAATAATGCCGAGGGTCATTACATAATAAGTCAGCCCACTGGGCACAATAGGTACAATAGGTATTTGGTACAAAAACAGATTAAATAGGGTACAATGATAGTTACACAGGGGTCCATTGTAAAACACTTTACACTAAAATACCACAAATGTTTAGGTATAAATAAACAAAGAAAAGTAGCAGGTGAGTATTAAAAAGGAACAAATATCCCATCTGTAACAGTTTTCCCTCCTTGGGGGAAAGTTTTTTTTTTAATAAAGAAAAAACTTTCATTTTTAAAAGTACATTTTATTACAGAGTATATACGATACAAATAAATGTATTTTCGAATATAGCACTTTAGCTCAATTAGAATCGCCTTGATAACGCATCAGCAATGATGTTATTCTTTCCCTTAACATGAACTACTTCAATGTCAAACTCTTGGAGGATTAAACTCCATCTGAGTAGTCTTTGGTTTTGATTCTTCATCTTTTGAATGAAAACCAAAGGGTTGTGGTCAGTATACACAATGATGGTTTGTGCAGGAGCACTTAAATAAACCTCAAAATGTTTCAAAGACAAAATTAGAGCGAGACATTCTTTCTCGATAGTTGAGTAGTTCTTTTGTTGTTTGTTTAACTTTTTTGAAAAATAACAAACAGGATGATTAATATTTTGATCATCCTCTTGCAACAAAACGGATCCAATTCCTAAATCACTTGCATCAACAAATAACTTAAAAGCCTTGGTGAAATCTGGAGCCTTCAAAATTGGTTCGGTCGCCAACATACGTTTAACCAACTCAAATGCATGTTTGCACTCTTCTGTCCAAATAAATCTATTTCTCTTGCTGAGCAAATTTGTCAGCGGGGCAACAACATCCGAGAAATTTGAACAAAATTTTCGGTAGTAGCCAGCCATACCGAGAAAACGCATCAAGGCTTTTTTGTTGGCTGGCTGAGGAAAACAAAAAATTGCCTCAACTTTAGATTTGACAGGCTGGACCTCACCTTGGCCAATAACATGACCCAAGAAAGTAACTTTAGCCTTAACTAATTGGCTTTTTGCCAGATTTACAGTTAACTTCACTTTAGTTAATCTTTCAAACAGGGCACGAATGTTTTCCATGTGCTCATCCCAAGTATCATTAAATAATACAATATCATCAATATATACCTCTGTATTTGGTAAACCCTTAATTACATTATTCATCATCCTTTGAAATGTCGCAGGAGCATTCTTTAAACCAAAAGGGAGAACCCTGTATTGATATAAACCTTGAGGGGTCACAAAAGCAGAAACTTGTTTCGCACGAGGAGTGAGAGGGACCTGCCAGTATCCCTTTAACAAATCAAAAGTTGTCACAAATTTGGCTTTGCCAATATGGTCAATACAGTCATCTACTCTAGGCAAAGGATAGGTATCATACTTTGATACCGAGTTCACCTTTCTAAAATCTGTACAGAACCTAAAAGAAGAATCTGATTTGGGAACCAAAATGCATGGTGAACTCCAATTACTATCACTTTCCTCGATAATACTATTCTCTTTCATGTATTCAATCTCCTCGTTCATTTGCGACTGCTTAAATGGCCCTACTCTGTAAGGATGCTGTTTAATGGGCGTGGCATCCCCAACATCAATATCAGGAAAAGCAGTATCAGTTTGACCCGGAACGTCTGGAAATAAATGTGAATACTCGTGTATTATGTCGGTCATCTCCGATTGCTGTTCAGAAATCAAATGACCTAATTTGTCACTCAAGTTTGACAAAACTTGTGAATTTTTCAACCTAAAACCGGTATCTGGAATTTCGGCAGAGTGGTCAACCTCATTCTCTGAAGAATTTACAACTTCAACATTTATGCTACAAACGGGGACAGTTTTTCCCTTTGTGTCCGTTTGCTCCAGAGTTCTATCCTGATACTGTTTCAGCATGTTAATGTGACAAACTCGTTTCTGTTTACGCCTATCGGGTGTACAAATCAAGTAATCTACATCATTAATCTTGCGTTCAATGACATATGGTCCACTATATCGAGCTTTTAATGGCTGACCTGGTAATGGTAATAAAACTAAAACCTTATCCCCAGAACTGAAACTACGGAATATTGACTTCTTGTCATACCAAGTTTTCATCGATTGCTGAGCGGCTTTCATATTGGATTGGGCCAACTCACATGCTCCATGCAAACGGTCTTTCAACTTCACAATGTAACTAAGGACATTATCTTCCGTTTTCTCAGACAACCATTTTCTTTAACCAATTTTCTTTAACCGGCCAAACACTAGCTCAAAGGGACTGAACCCTAGCGAATCTTGTACAACTTCTCGAATTGCAAATAACAGCAAAGGAATTCCCTCATCCCAGTCTTTGTCATTATCAATACAATAACTCCTTATCATGGATTTGAGAGTTTGATGGAAACGCTCTAAAGCTCCTTGGCTTTGCGGGTGATACGCACTGGAAGTAACTTGATCAATACCTAAAGCGTACAATTGTTCTCGGAACAACCTAGAAGTGAAATTACTTCCCTGATCACTCTGGACAACTTTTGGTAGCCCAAAACGAGTGAAAAACCTCTCAGAGCCTCACCAACTGGTTTAGCCTTAATTGACCTTAGTGGGATTGCTTCTGCGTACCTAGTTGACGCACACATGATCGTCAGTAAGTATTCATGACCCGACCTAGTCCTAGGCATAGGCCCCACACAATCTACAATCACCCTACTAAACGGTTCTTCAAATGTAGGTATAGGTTGTAATGGTGCACGAGGAGGATGTTGGTTAGGTTTTCCGGCAATCTGACAAGTATGGCATGTACGGCAATATTGAGCAACTGAGTTTCGGATTCCAGGCCAATAAAAATGTTGCAAAATTCTATCGCATGTTTTAGTGACACCCAAGTGTCCTGACATAGGAATGTCATGAGCTAAACTCAAAACATGTGAACGATAACAAGTCGGAACCACTATTTGATACAAGACCTTCCACTCATTATCTGCGGGCACATCTGGCGGTCGCCATTTGCGCATGAGCACACCCGACTTCATAAAGTAACAAACAGATAAACTATTTGCTTCGGTTTCAGTATGTGCTTGGTTAAATAGAGTTAACAAATCAGGATCCTTAGTTTGTTCGGATATCAGTTGTTCTCTACTTAAGAAAATGTCTGAGCATACACCCAACTCACTCAAATAGGCCGAGTCCTTAGTGTTTTGAGGAACAGTGTGATTCTCAACATTTAAAGAATTCAAATAATCCTTATCAAGAGAAACCCTAGGGATTTCATCTGGTAGACTAGACATGAAAGTCTCGGAAATGTCTACATCTACAGTATGATCTGGTGATACCTTAGTTTTACTACTCATAGATCGGGTAGTCACACAAGCGGGGAAAATACCAGGAAATTCTTCCTCTAATAACCGAGTATTATTATCAGAACAAGGCACACTAGTCATACAAGGTTCTACAACTACTCTAGTACCAGCCACTTCATTACCTAGTAGTAGTGTTATACCATCTAGCCCTGGGGGCAATTTAGGGGTTACACCAACGGCCATAGGACCAGAAACTAAATCAGACTGTAAATACAAATGATGGAGAGGCACATCAAATGATTCACCGTTTATACCCGTAAGGCACACATCGGTGCCTAGTGAAGACCCTTTAGATAAAGGAACCTCCCCTTTAAGTAACAAAGACTGAGCGGACCCCGTATCCCTCAAAATAGTTACTGGGTATCTTTGTGAACCAAGACGCTCATCAAGCGTCACAAATCCCTTTGTAATAAAGGGCAAAAACTCCTCTCTAAGGTCAGACTTAAACCCCTTATTGGTAAACTTGTTTAAATTCAAGTTTACAGCAGGTGTACTAGTAGTGAAGGCAACAGGTTTTGACTCGGCTTGGGCCGACCTTTTCCTTCCCAAAGCATAACAATTGGATATGGTATGCCCTAATTTCTTGCAGTACTTGCATTGCACCGCGGGTTTTGTGGAGTCAAAAAAGCTTTTGTAAGTCGACTCCTTAGAACTTGCATCAGAAACCGATTGTGATTTTGTCACAGTTTTCGGCCTATTGTCAGAAGTTAGTTTAGTTTGACCAAATGTTTTGTGGTCTTTCTTTCGTTCAAGATGTTCGCTATGTGAAAAACTAGTTGTGTGTCAAAACATAGTCGTCAGCTAGCACAGCTGCTTTGTCCAACTCTCTAACTTGTTGTTCTTCTAAGTGGGCTTTGACAGCATAAGTCATACTACCTTTAAATTCCTCCAGCAAAATCAGCTGTTGCAACTTATCAAAATCCTTGTCAATTTTGCACGATCTACACCACTTATTAAACAAGACTTTTTTCTCATAAGCAAACTCGACATAGGTTTCGTTTTCTTGCTTTCGTTTTTCTCGAAACTTCTGTCGATAGGCCTCTGGTACAAGTTCATAGGCTTTCAAAATGGCAGCCTTAACTAAGTCATAATCGGCACATTTGTCAACGGGAAAGGTTGAATAAACCTCCTGTGCTTTGCCTACTAGTACACTCTGCAAAAGCAACGTCAGCATATCTTTTGGCCACTCTAATCTATCAGCTACTTTTTCAAAGTGGGCGAAATATTTGTCCACATCTTTCTCCTTAAAAGGAGGTACCAATTTAATGAATTTGGTTGGATCAAATTTCTTTCCAGAAACAGAGCCGGTTTGCTTCACCAGTTTAGTTTGTTGTTTCAGGTGGAATAGTTCCAGCTCCATGCTCATTTTCTTTGTTTGTTCCATCTGAATTTCTAACTCCAACTGTTTTAATTTAATAGCTGTTTCATCAGAGTGACCACCGACATCTACTGTTTGCTTTTCTTCAACCACCGACTCTTCCAAAATACCTTCATCAACCAGATAGTCTAAAATCACTGCCCAAAAGGTCAGCCTTTTTCATGCTGGTAGATGTGCTAATTTTATAAAATTTAGCAACCTCAAATAACTCTGGTCTCTTTAAACAGAAGACTTTGTCCTCCGAGGGACTCTTCTTGAAGTCGGCGACAAAGTCTTCTATGGAAAACTTTTGCGCCATGTTGATAATTGCTGGTTAAACAACAAAGTGAAATTGTTCACTTGAGATTTTTCAAGTGAAAGTAAAACGGTAGCATTTTAATGACTTGCGAGTTCGCTGAATTTTGTTCAGTTCATTTCCCGGACAAGCCCCCAATTCTGTTACGTGCGACTAAATCATAAGAATCCAAAAGAGTAGTGCACGACAGAGACAAATAAAACGGCAGTGAAAAGGTAACCAGCAACTATAATTATATACATTTATTTACTTCACATCTCAAAAAATAACATTAAGACAATTCAAATAAAAGTTTGGAATTATGATAAAAATACACTGTACATTAAACACCCTAGAAGTACCGGCTTTTGGCTGGGTCTGTACTTGGGCGGCTGTAGTCAAGCTGTGGCACACTTCTGGTTCGGAGTTGTAGACTTGGAAATTGCAGCTCATGCACTGGACCGGTCTGGTCCAGGCCATCTATGAGGAGCCTCGAAAACCAGTCTGGTTTTAGGCCATCGAAGAGTGCTAGAACCGGGTGGTTCAGGCCATCAACTTGAAGGAGAACAAGAGCAGTGGTGACTCACTGCCTTGTGAGAACCGCGTGGTTCAGACCAACGAAGGAGAAAGAGAACAGCGGTGTCTCGCCGTCTCTACAGGCAGTACATAACCGACGCACCAAGGCACTGGCTGGGCCAAGGTGTGGCTATGGTGAAGGCCATTTGTTGACACCCATCAGTTATACGATAGAGAGAGAGAGCAGAGCCTCTGGCTGGTATGGTGGCTGTGGTGTGATGAGTGCACCCAAGCACAGTACAACCCCTTTCTTAAATACATTTGCACCCAATAATGCCGAGGGTCATTACATAATAAGTCAGCCCACTGGGCACAATAGGTACAATAGGTATTTGGTACAAAAACAGATTAAATAGGGTACAATGATAGTTACACAGGGGTCCATTGTAAAACACTTTACACTAAAATACCACAAATGTTTAGGTATAAATAAACAAAGAAAAGTAGCAGGTGAGTATTAAAAAGGAACAAATATCCCATCTGTAACAATAGTATAATGCATTTTTAAAAACTTGTCACTTCGAAGTACTGCGGTTATGGACAAATATATCACAAATTGAATCTGAGAAGCGTTACTGCAGTGACGTTTCTCAGACTGTGTATTCCAATGCAGATTATTCTTCCTGCGTGGACATAACCGCTTCAGATTTTGGGCAATATCTCAAAATCGCTACCACCTTTTGAAATGAAATGTGTACAGGTTAGTTTTACGGTATATATCTATAACTATATAGGTTTGAAACAAACATTGGGTTCCAATTACCAAACGTATACGATCCCTTTAAGTTATTTCTCTGTTTTTCATGCTTTTTTTTCTAACTTATTATTATTTTTTTTTATTAAAATCGGGAAAGAGAAATTAATTTGGTTTTTTTTTGTTGCTGCTTCTTTGTGGCAGAATTTTGTTAAAAAAGTTCTCATTTACTTAATCAATTTGAAATATGACACTGTATGATTCTAAAGAACTGAACCGTTTTCGAATTTCTTCGCCTATATTCCATAAATACTTGCCTAATAATGAATTCGAATGGCCAAACTGGCGCAACTGGAAGCTCGAGCGAATTTGAATGACCCAATGTGAAATTGTAATGCCTCATTCTGGAAATTGTATTGTTGCAAAATGCAGTTGAATGCATTGAGATTCAAATTGAACAATGTATTTAGTTCATTGAAATGTTGATCTAAAACGTGCATTCCAATTCGTACGAAAATGTGTGATTCGTCATCAATTTGGCTGCAAAATCTATTAAACTGACCTGAAAAACCTATATTAAAAGTAGTTCCATATTATTAGCTATATCTGCAAGTACATCGATGTTATTATGACTAATAGTAGTGCCATCAGCAAACACAATAAAAGAAAATGATGTTGACGCTTTGTTAAAGAATGTAGAATAGAAAACAAAAGAAATCAAATTATGGATCCTTGAGGGACGCCATATGGATTTTTTTTAGAGAAGACTCGTAATTAAAGACAAACAATTATAATACCATGGTTAATAGTACCAAAGGCATTAAAAAGGTTAAACAAATATTCCAAGTGTACTAATAATGGGTGAATTAATATTAGTACAGTGTACAGTGTAGTTACTTTATCAATTAATTGAGTGATAGCGTGCGATGTTGAGTTATTTTCCCGTCAACAAAACGCACAAATTTCCCCAAATTCAAAACGGATGACGCAAAAACACACAAGTTCAAGTTCGGAAATGTATGTCAGCAGCGAGCAAGGCCGGAAATGCGTGGGTGTGCTTCCCGGCACTATGGGCCTAAACCCGCTTCGGACCGAGTTTCGTTAAAAATAATCCCGCCCCTCGGCTCGGCGATGTTAAAATAATCCCGACGCGAACTGGTTAACATAAGTTAAGAGTTACAGAAAACATTTTTTGTTCGATCTGAATAATTACGATGCGATAAATATCGATGATTGGGCTTTATATTTTGTGTGTGATAGATTGTTTTACAAATTTGTGACGTCACACTGCGCGCGTTGGTAAGGTATTCCCTTGGTTTCCGGTTTCAGATAACAATGACCAAACAATGTACAAATGTAGAACGATATACAACAGTAAACTGAACTATTGCCATGTCATTGGTGATTAGAAACTGACATGACTGGTTACAATGTCACGTCACACCTGGTGATACATCTTGACTGAGTAGCAGTCAGCCACTGCCAGCTGCCCATCTGATGTGAATATGATTCCGCAGGGAGAGTACAGACCCTGTGCAATGCACTTAAGAAAGCCACCTTGAGGGTCATAGTGATGGATATGACCCTTGTTATCACCATTACGCAATGCAACATAGATACCTGAGCTATCAGTATACACACCGTTGCAGTACTGTACTGGTTGACCATTGATGGTGGGTTTGATGGTGCGCCATGTAGTACCATTGCCATCAGCAACATTTACTGTTTGTGACTGTGAACTGATGACAATTCTATCATTGCTGTCTACAACCAGAAAGTAAGGTTTAACCTTGACTGGTATGGTACGTAGGAGCTCACCATCAGTGGGCCTGTGTTCAGTCAAGACCAGCCTCTTGATATCACCTACTATGATGGTACTATCATTCTTGACAGCTACACTCCAGAGGTCAACTGCGGTCTTACCAACCTCACTCGGTGGCACAGTTGGGAACTCGTAGGCCAGTGTGTTGTCGCTGTTAAACACTTTCACACGGGATGCGCCGACCTCAACAACCACCAAACGATTGTTGGTGCGTGTAATTGCGATGCCGACTGGGCCTGTAGGAGTCATGATGTCAAAACAAACAAACGACCATTATGCAGCTATTGCACCATCCTTCTAACACAGACATTCTTTAAAGAGTAAAAACTGCAGTAGAAAAATGTCTGTCAAAGAATACATTGTCAAGAATTGGTGTACATGCTTGAGAAATTACCGCATCTTATAATTCATCTTGCATGGTCTTGTTAAGTTTGGTGTTTATTTATGCCCAAGATTGTGCGGCATAAATGCTTTACCGTGATTTATCTTTCTGTGTAAATAATGTGCTATATAGAATTTTTTTAAATGCCCAAGAGTGATAAACATTCACTGCAAAAACTATGTTTAGCGTGTAAACAATTTTCTAAACACTTTTTTCTATCAGATTGTAAACGTGTTTACATGCTAAACATGCCTGTTTAGCATTAAGGATGGAGTTTTAGTAATTGAACATCGAGTTTAGAAATTGGATACGGGTATTTGGCTGAAAAACACGTCAACTGTAAGCAAAAAAGGTCTGTTTACACAGTAAGCACAGGTTTTAGTGTGTAAATCTGTGAATATCGATGTTTACCAATGTTTCTTTCATCAAATTCACAGTATTTATGCGTGTTTTTTCTCTGTAACTATCAGATGTATTTTGTTTGGAATTCCCATCTTTTGCAAAGAGCTTCGGGAATATAAAAGCAAATCAAATTATACTGAGGTGACATTTTCATTTTTGGTTTGTCCACTTTTGAAATGTTGTTTTCATGGAATATACATTGAAGTTGAAAAACATTCCCATGTCATGAATACTAACTTATTGAATACAGTACATGTAAATCATTATTTTGTTTTAAATTTTACAGTTTCAATGGAGTTTTATTTCCTTTTTTTTACCTTATTTGTTAAAAGTTTAAATACATAGTGAAGAGCGAATGGAAATTGTTCAAGTGCATAATTTCGCAGATGGCATGTCATTTTAACTTACCTTTTTGCATCGGAATTGTGCTTTTCTGGTTGCCATCGATGCTGCAGATCACAACTCGTTTGTTGTGGTAGTCAGTCACTGCAATCTCATCAGGTTGACGAGCAGCAATGCCCAAAGCCCCATTGAACTGTCCTGGACCGCTTCCCCGTCTACCAAACTCCCCACACAGCTCCCACTTGTCTTCCATCACCACCTTACCTAGATTTATGTCACCAATCTCCTCACTCTGCTTGAACTTCAGAAATGCCAGCCTGTCATCAACTCTAGGAATAGCCTGACCGGCCAACAGTTTCAAGTCTTTGCTGATTGTAGGATAGAGTGACAGGAAGTCACTATCCGATGCAGTCCTAGTCACCTCTCTAGCTGTATCTAGTGAAAACTGAAACCTCTCCACAGCCAAGCTCGCGTTTTTCTCACATTCTTCCAGTTTCTGCTCACGGTCCGACTGAATGTTTTTGATGTCGTCAAGGATGCGATTTTCTTGGGCCGTGATCTCTGCTCGTATCTTAGCTGCTCTGTCTTGAACATCTTTCTTGACTTTCTTAATTGTGAGATTTAAATCTTTTTTCAGTCTTGAGACTTGTTCTCGTGATTCCTGGATTTTCTTCATTGATTTCTCAAGTGGAGAAAACAGAACAGCCAACGATTGCTTGTACGTCGATGAAGCCAGATTCATGTCAATGTACGCGTGTTCTGGCTTACAGTGGTCAACGACGGTACAATCTCGGCAGATCAACACTTCACATGTCGTGCAAAAGAACCGTGCTGCTTCGCCCTCATGGATTGAACATTTTGGTTGTTGTTTCTGAGGTTTCTTTGTCAGTGTAACCTTTCCCTCACAAATATCTTTCAGTGGAGTCACCTTGTGGTTTGATGTTGCTGCGAATCGTAGATGCATTTTACTACAGGCTGAGCAGACATTCTGTTCGCAATCCAGACATCTATGTGTTGCCTCATTGGCTTCCTCACAAATACCACACAAAATACCAGCATCACCAGAGCTCACTACCTTCTCCTGAAGTTCAATCTCCTCAACCAAACCGATTAGATGAAAGTTGGTTTTCAGACCCTGCACCCCCGCCTCTGGAAGCTTCGTCTCCTGTCGACACACGGGGCAAGGAATCTCCGTACAGCCCTGGTGCTTCAAGCTGTAGTATTTCAGCAGACATTGCTCACAGAAACTGTGCAGGCATTCTAGTATCTTAGGGCGTTGATATCTGTGTTGACATATGCAGCACTCAAGATGATGTCTGCTGATCGTCACTAGAGCTGAACTTACAGTTGCCATTTTGTTTTGTCTGGGTAAAAGAAGAAGAATGTGTTCATGTATTTATTAATAGGGATCGACAGCAAGAGCTCTAGAAAATTCAGAAGTAACTTGCGTCCTATATTGAAAGCCATGCAAGTTGTTTTCAAACATATGTAATATTCAGGCGAAATTTACAGTGCTTTTGTCAGAAAGATTTGCTTAGAGGTCGGTTACGCGATTACACAGTTAACCGACCGTTCAAACGGTTACACGGTAACATTTTTCCGGTTCGGTTAACCTTTTTTTACCAATTTAATTTTTTTTTTTTAATACAAAAAACCTACCAATTGTGAACTTTGTCCGGGTTTCGTTGGAGCTTTGGTTGGGAAAAGGGATGGTTTCGTTGGAGCAGGTTACAAATACATGTAGTACAACTGATTAAATTGTGTATGGACTGATCTAACATTATCTAACATACATAGTCGGCCTACATTACACAAATTGATGCAGACAATTAGCAATCGCAGAACTGCGCAAATAGCAGCGCTAAATATGCATTACAGGCCCGTGCATTTTGTTTAATTTAATTTTTAATTTTTTTTTATTAATTTTTTAATATTTTTAATATATTTTGTATTAATTTTCGTTCCCAAAAAAATGATATAAAAAAATGTTGAGTCCGATACAAAAGTGTTGGCTTTCCCACGTAAAGGATTCAGGGCACCTTGCAAAGTTCCAGCAAAAGTGGCAAACCAAAAAAGCAAAACTTTTGTAACGGACTCCACCTTTTGTCATCAATTTGTTTTGGGAACAGAAGGTGCTATTTTTGCGGCTTTTGATGTAAAACAGCAATGTTTATCACTAAAAAATTAAATACATGTAGCGTTTTTTATCGGAAAATAGATGTTTGAAATTCATCAAACTAGCGTGGCGGTGTAGACACGTTCGAGGAGGACATACCCCTAGAACTATGGGGCTCCCGACACTAGGCGTCGGGAGCGTTATACTACCGGTAGTACTTTGTAGTTCTAGGGAGGACAGTAATTAATTGCGACAAGTTGTACGTACGTGGTCAGTTTCATCCAAAAATGTTTAGATATATGCAATAAACTAAACACAGCTTCACACTGTCTAAAGTATTAAATATAAATGTGTTTAATACTTAGTAAAGTGCCGTCTAGATAATTATGCAAGTACAATGAAAATAACATAAACGTATATCATTATTAAGCGTCTTCGGACGGGTTTTTTTTCAGCATTTTTGCACCGACTCACTGATTCATTGATTGACCTGCATTGATTTGGACAATTTCCCATTGACCGATAATAATATCTTTGCTTACATTTTGTGTGGATGGTAAAATCTTTAAAGTTTCTGCCGACGCTGGTTGAAATAAGCAAACCTTAAGTTTCACTGTAATAAGCGAGTTCGGTATTCCACTATCACGTGCGCACATGAAGATTTGACGATTTTTTCTTTCGGGATAAACATTTCATCGATTGCGTGCAAAAGCATAGCGGGGTACCAGCCAATTTAAAGAGATCGTCGTGTTTTAAATTTACTAAATAACATTTTTTTTTTACGTTTTGGTATTTTCAGGTGTTTTGTGTGGCCAAACCTTTGTTCGAACAAAGTTCCCATCGTCTTTTCAATTTCACAATAAAATGCACAAAATGCGGATTCGGTTACCACGTCCCTCATAGCCTTGTGTGCATTTGTCTGCCGTGTTTATCCCGCGAGAAAAATTGTTGAATCTTGTTGTGCACATGCGCAGTTGGAATAAATCGGAATACCGAACTGGCTTATTTCCTCGAAGCAAACACGGAAGTACAACTTCGAGTTCCACGAAATGCAACATGAAGAGCGCCCCCAATAGACAACACGCCCAACGTTCTGACTCTGGCCGTTTTCCAAGCTTAATTAGGCTCCACTCTGGCTCCATCACCATTGACGAATTACTGCATCTCAGAATCTCAAAAAAATGACTGGACATCGTAGCTAGCCATCATCATCCTTTGACCGTACGCCATGCAAGCGTCATAAAAATAATAAATTTATAATAAAACAAGAAAAATCATTCTAGATTTAACTCATCAGGTTGGAATAAACGTATTACACAGCAAGTTAACAAATGTTTAGAAATTAACGGTAGGATACACCATTGGTAATTGCTTGAATTATCATGAAAAGGTGGATTTGGGGTGTTGTATTTGATAGTAAATATCGTTTAACTGACCTGTACGAAGTTTTACAATCATGGATGCCGAGAAAAGCATGAAAAACAGCATTTGTTTTCAACCGGCGTCGAGCAATTATTCTTATGTTATCTTTGTTTTTTCGCGATCGCCGTCCGGCGATCGCGAATTTTTCTTTATAAATTTTCCGGAATAATTACAGGATATCTAGCGCAATAATTTCGCTGGATGCCTAGAATCATTATTTACTTTTAAATGAGTAAGATATTTCTTAATAATTCGGTAGTCAATTTTTTCGATATCAGCAAATGGTGTATACTAACTTTAAAGCCAGGGAAATGGTTCATTTGCGATAAAATCATGACCGTGACAAAACCCTTGTTCAAATTGAAAAAAAGGAGTTTTGCAGTACTGTTACACATCCGTGCATGGGTGCCAGCCAACTAGGTCTGGCTTCCTAACCTGATATTTATCTGCCATCTATAAATTACTCCGTTTTGTTTGAACAAAATCAAGGAACCTGACCAGCATCTATTAACGCAAAACTGAAAAATATAATTATGCGTCACATTATTTACCAATAAACAATTATATTTAAAACCCATAGGCCTACATTTCCGAAATTTTAAACACAAGGCAAATGATGTATACAACTGTAAAGGGGCGGCGCGGGGGGGGGGGGGGGGGTCGTGGGGGACCGGGGGGGGGGGGGGATTACTCCGATCCCAGTGAGAGGGTAAACAAACTCAGGTTATTCTAGGGTCTCTCTCCAGCCAGGGCTGGGTCTATTGCCGCAAACTGCCTGCAGGATACCTGCACAAACTGTGAAAGATTGTGCAGGCAGTCAAACAAGATTATTAAGTAGACAAATTGTTATACATGTACATGTACAAATATGACTGACATCTGAAAGAATATCAATCAACATACTAAAAGTGAATGCATGATTTATACTTCAAATGCACATTATTACAAATAAGAGTGACTAGTATTGTATCCAAATTATTGTACATTGTACCTTAATTTGTCTCAACATGTCCCCTTTTCCCAAAAGGCATTCCTTTCAATAAATGTCACCATCAATCATCTAGATCTATTAATTTCACCATCATTACATAACCCAGATTGTTTAGGCTGCAAAGATGCCACAGAAACCGGCAGGCAGAAGGGATATAGGACACACTATACTTATACCAAGTCGCTAGGCCAAGGTGCATACAGTCATACACAGAAAGTACACGCCCATTCCTCCAGTCCAAAGTCCAGCGCACTAGCGACAACCATGCAACCCGCCACAACTCCGCCAGCAATGTAATACACAATATAATTACATGATTATGATTATGATAACTGCTTCCACTAATCACCTCATACAGCACGTACATATTGTATAACGATGTGCTATGGCAAAAACGCACCGCACGGCAACTGTCACCGCTAAACTTTTGACACTTCACTAGTTCACAAGTTTCCAAACTCTAAAATAACAGTTTTTGATACCAAGTTTCACCTAAAATGTACAATATGCATGAGCTATAAACCTAAGCGGATAAACTGGAAATAACAATAGACAAGTATCATTAATTTGTCATCCAGAAAATCTAGGTTGTAATATTCAGTAACAAAATGACGTTCTCACCTGTGAAAGATTTCGTAGTTAAGAAGCCAAGGATCATCAAACTTTTACATGCACATGTCAAAATAAAGGGCGCCACCGTTCAGCGGAGAGATACAACACAACTTGCACAGCAAAAGCTAAGAACACCTCCTCACACTACCTTCAAATCATGCAACTTCGGAACCAGAGAAGTACATTAAGAAATTCAACAACAATAGAAGACGCCACAAACAGTGTATACAGTCTATCTATTTATTTATCTACCTATGTGTATATTTGCCTATTTTTGTATTTATTTTTAAAAACATCTTCCAGAGGGAACTGTATCAATTCCTTTAGGGAACTATTGCTACTGGGCTAGTTTTCATGTAACATCTCTATGAGGAAACAGCATACAAATTCATTGAAAACGGGTCCTTTTTGCATCTATCGCTACCACGACATTATTCAACAGGGTATACCTTTAAGGTCTATAATCGTGTCCGTTAGCGGCGGGCGCACACACTGCGTAAAAATAATACGCTTATATGTGCACAATCAAATATCGAATCCAGTCGTTTTGGCTATAAAAAACGACTGAATTTTTTATACACAAGAATAACTCAAAAACGCCCAGTTTTTAAAGTGTGGATGGATATCCTACTTGTGTTATATGCTCTTTCCAATTAACATTGTAGCCCAACTGGGGCATTCCATGGACAAAGTTTCCCTCAAATTTGTTTGGGTTTGAAAATTCTAACATTCTAAATGCAAGAAGTTTAGGCCTAGATACAAACAAAGTTCGATAAATGGCTGAAGGCAAGGGACAATGGCATTAAGTGTCTTTTATTAAATAGGCCCTGTACAAAAGCGCATATTGGGACAGGATTGTTTTTATATCAAGTTCAGTCGACTACATGTGTATATATCATACACACTCGGTCGATTACCCCGTTTATCGATTTGTAGGACGCATATTGTTGCTATTATTAATATTATTTATTCGGCCAAATTGCAAACATACAACAAGCAACCCACAAAATAAACAGATTCAACTAAACAACCCAATTCTAGCTGAGTGGCCAGGATTGGCAAAAGTATAATAAAACACTGTGACTCGAAAGCCTGTCAATCCTTACTCGAATGGTAACATACAAACAAATACAATAAATATTGTAAAGAAATTACAACTTTAAATGATGTTAGGAATGAATAGCATTGAATGGATGTAGGCCTAGTGATCTATTACAAAGAGAAGTTGTCCCCATATTAATTCTTGCGAGCTGTTGACGTCTGTCGACCGTTTAGACGTACGCGTACACATTTTTACACTTATAGTGCCGTTCAAACTTGCCGGAGTTTACCTAATTTACAGCGATAAAGTAGGGCCAATGGCGTTCTTAAACGGTCAGGCAATTCCAAGCGCCTTCAACTTTCAAAACCTCGTCACATGGTTCAACATTTGCAAACGTCGTCACATGGTTCAACTTTTGCAAACGTCGCACTTCAACTTTAGTTCAAAACATCGTGGTTCAACTTTTAAACATCATACTTCAACTGTCAATACTATGATGGCCCTGAAGGGACATCACACATCGCATATTTCTGCGATGTCGCAGGTTGTATTGCACATTTCTTTGCGGATTCCTGCGATATCGCGCATTTTATCACACATTAATTAAGATGTCGCACATTTTTGTCGCACATTTCTGCACACATTTCTCGAGCATTGTTGGAATGTGTAATAATCTGGTTATACTTTAATATGGAACATCAAACAAGAAACGTTTGACCTTTCTTATCTGCCACCACACAAAATCCATTCATTTCAAATGTAGAATACTTCGTAAATATGAAAAAATATTAAACTAAAATTGTATGGCACAAATAATATTTGTCAGTCATTTCAACCTGCCTCATTATGACGTTTGGAAAACTTAAAATGTTGAATGACGGTAAAATATGTGCCACACGTACAGCCCAAAATACTGAAATGTATATACAATTAAAGCTTGTGATAGAAGAAAGACAGATGAAAAACATTTGTTCAAGTTGTTTAAATATATCTCTCAATTTCTTTTTAGATCGGATGTAATTCAAAACTTCCTCGTATCATCTGACGAGAAAATGTTGTTGACAACATTTTTACGTGCTTTTCTTATACATCATATCGGTTTGTTTCCATAGAGTTGTTCAACCAATCAGTATCTTTGCCAGTTGATTTTGCACAGGTATAATATTGTTCTTTCCTTCGACACATTCTTTTCAGTTTAGTTCATCACGATTGGATTTAACAGTTTTGTGGGGAACAGTGGCGGCGATTTCTCGTCAACGTTGGGGGGGGGGGGGGGGGGGGGGGGGGACGGATACAAAAGTAGTTGTGCAATGACGTCACCCTTATTGTAGTTGCTTAATTTGTTTTATTGTTATCAACCACGTACAAAGTACCAATCAGGTATTATACCGCTGCTATTATGTTCTTAGTGTGGGTGGGGTTGTTCATCCGCGTTGCTCTTAAAACTTTATAGAGGGTAAGCTGTGTATACATTATACCCTGGCCCAGGATAGCTAATTACCAGACCAGTCGTTCACCAATACATAAATACCAACAACAAATACTGGGGACTACATACCCATCAGGCCCGTACGCAGGGGGGAGAGGGGGGGGGGGGGTGGGCGACAGGTGCGTGCGCACCGCCCCCCCCCCCCCCCCCTCCCGCAAAAAAAGAAGAAGGTATTTTGATGTAGAAATAAGGGTACTGGCACACAAAAATGGACTTGGCTTAGGCGATAATGTCAACAAAAAATCATGTACATGAAAGGGCGCAAAACCGACGTTATATAGTTTCCCAATGCATTTTTGGTCCCATCGGTACCATTCGCACCACAAACCCCCCCCCCCCCCCCCCCCCCCCCCCCCCACCCCCCTACAAAATCCCTGACCCATACTCTTTCGGAAGAACGCACAATCAGTTCAACTGTTATTAGAGATAATATGTAATAGGAAATTTGATTTGGTGTCTTTTGTTTCTTCTGGGACAATTTTGAAAATGTGTGCTGATATGGGTGTGGTTTAGTGCAAACTGGTTCATGTAAAAGTCAATGACCCATGGGAAACTATTGGGGGGACACTGCCATAGCCTTCCCCCACAACAAATATTCGCCGCCCATGATGGGGAACATTGTTTTGACAATATTCAGCAGAGACTTCTTGAATAAAGTCCATTTTTCTTCTATAGTACTCAGTGGATAGTTACCTGGAATTCTGTCAAATAATTTACGAGCCATTCCCGCACATCCTTTAAATCTGTATCGCTACAGTCTTCTGCCATGAAGAACCCTCCTGGCGGGAGGTTTCATATTGATATTAGCTTTTGCTATCGACCTTGGCTAGGACAGCATCGATCATGGTCACTCAGTCCCGAGTGAGTGACGCTTGATGGAGTTTATCAGAGAAGGGGAACTCGTAATACAAGATCAAGAATATTCTCGGTATCATTAGTATGTGATGGTAAACAACCATTTGTGTAATAACAATTTATACATTTTATTGGTTATCTTCTCAGAGTACTTTATTGGAGTACTATCTGGTAAGAAAGCCGGCTTGTAATCGTCCAGCGACCAGGGAATGCCTGGGATATTGAAATCACCACCTATAAGAATGGAGATTTACTGGAGCTGTGGATTTCTGTCAAACTTACATCCAAGTCGTCAATTTTGTTAGCTGCTTCGGAGGGGCTCCTACAAGAGGGGGCTCCTATAATAGGAACCTACAAGAATGTCTTATTTTTAAAGTGATAGCTGACAACATTATTAGTTCAGCATCACCAATTGCCAATTAGTTCGAAACATGGGATTGAGTCGGCTACGGCGATGAAAACACCACCTCCTGATTTTCTGTCTCTCCAACGAATCCTGAAATTCCCAGGAAAGGTTTCAGCGCTGTAGAATTCCGGGCCTACTATAGATTAGACTCAATACCAATGAGTCTACCAATGCTTTAGGTGATAAGAAACGTTACAAGTTGAGGCACTTTCCAAGTATACTGTTACAATTCATTGCTACCTTCATTGCTACCTAATATTAGTAGTTACTTTATCAATTAATTGAGTGATAGCGTGCGATGTCGAGTTATTTTCCCGTCAACAAAACTGTATATTAGATATATTATATTAAACAGTATAATATGTTTTTAAAATGACCTACCTTTACGCTATTCGATGCATTACATTGTGTACAGGATCAAGGGGCAGTAACGTTTGTCTCTTTGTGAAAATGCATTGTTAAGATGGCTGCCCCTTGCACCATTAATGTAATTTATATAATTAATAATGTTTTGCTTACAGAAGCATGTCAAAATGGTCAAGTACAGCGTTTTAAAGCAAAATAATGAGAGAAAAATCGAAACAAATAACAATGTGTGGCTCTTAACATAAGTTAAGAGTTTCAGAGAACACTATTTTGTTCGATTTAAATAATTACGATGCGATAAATATCGATGATTGGGCTTTATATTTTGTGTGTGATAGATTGTTTTATAAATTTGTGACGTCACACTGCGCGTGTGTTGGTAAGGGATTCCCTTGGTTTGCGGTTTCAGTTAACAATGACCAAACAATGTACAAATGTAGAACGATATACAACAGTAAACTGAACTATTTGCATGTCATTGGTGATTAGAAACTGACATGACTGGTTACAATGTCGCGTCACACCTGGTGATACATCTTGACTGAGTTGTAGTCAGCCACTGCCAGCTGCCCATCTGATGTGAATGTGATTCCGCAGGGACAGTACAGACCCTGTGCAATGCACTTGAGAAAGCCACCTTGAGGGTCATAGTGGTGGATATGACCCGTGTTGTCACCATTTCGCATTGCAACATAGGTACCTGAGCTATCAGTGTAGACACCGCTGCAGCAACGTACTGGTTGACCATTGATGGTGGGTTTGATGATGCGCCGTGTAGTACCATTGCCATCAGCAACATTTACTGTATGTGACAATGAACTGATGACAAATCTATCATTGCTGTCTACAGCCAGATAGTTAGGTGCAACCTTGACTGGTATGGTACGTAGGAGCTCACCGTCAGTGGGGCTGTGTTCAGTCAACACCAGCCTCTTGACATCACCTACTACAATAGTACCATCATTCTTGACAGCTACACCGTAGAGGTTAACTGCGGTCTTACTAACCTCACTTGGTGGCACTGTTGGGAACTCAAAGGCCAGCGTGTCATCGCTGTTGAACACCTTCACACAGGATGCGCCTTCCTCGACGACCACCAAACGATTGTTGGTGCGTGTAGATGCGACGCGGACGGGATCTGTAGGAGTCATGATGTCAAAATAAACAAACGACCATTATGCAGCTATTGCACAATCCTTTCAACACAGACATTCTTGAAAGAGTAAAAACTGCAGTAGAAAAATTTCTGTCAAAAATACATTGTTAAGATTTGGTGTACATGCTTGAGAAATCACCGCGTCTTATAATTCATCTTGCATGATCTTGTTACGTTTGGTGTTTATTTATGCCCCAGATTGTGGGGCATGAACTGCTTCACCGTGATTTATCTTTCTGTGTAAATAATGTGCGATATAGAATTTAAAAAAATTCCTAAGAGTGATAAACATACACTGCAAAAACTGTGTCTTATAATTCATCTTGCATGATCTTGTTACGTTTGGTGTTTATTTATGCCCCCGATTGTGGGGCATGAACTGCTTCACTGTGATTTATCTTTCTGTGTAAATAATGTGCGATATAGAATTTTAAAAAATGCCTAAGAGTGATAAACATACACTCCAAAAACTGTGTTTAGCTCGTAAACACTTTTCTAAACACTTTTTTCTATCCGTTTGTAAACGTGTTTACATGCTAAACATGCCTGTTTAGCATTAAGGATGGAGTTTTAGTAATTGAACATCGAGTTTAGAAATTGGATACAGGTATTTAGCTGCAAAACATGTCAACTGTTAGCAAACAAAGTCTGTTTACTCAGTAAGCACATATTTTGGAGTGTAAACCTGTGAATATCGATGTTTACCTATCTTTTCTTTAATCAAATTAACAGTATTTATGTGTTTTTTCTCTGTAACTATCAGATGTATTTTGCTTGGAATTCCCATCTTTTTCAAAGAGCTTCAGGAATAAAGCAAATCAAATTACTGAGGTGAAATTTTCATTTTTGGTTTGCCCACTTTTGAAATGTTGTTTTCATGGAATATACATTGAGGTTAAAAAACATTCCCATGTCACGAATACAAACTTATTGAATACAGTAGATCATTATTTTGTTTTAAATTTTACAGTTTCAATGGAGTTTTCTTTACTTTTTTGTTTACCCTATTTGTTAAAAGTTTAAATACAGAGAATATTAGTGAAGAGCGAATGGAAATTGTTCAAGTGCATAATTTCGCAGATGGCATGTAATTTTTACTTACCTCCTTGAATCGGAATTGTGCTTTTCTGGTTGCCATCGATGCCGCAGATCACAACTCGTTTGTTGTTGTAGTCAGTCACGGCAATCTCATCAGGTTGACGAGCAGCAATGCCCATAGCCCCATTGAACTGTCCTGGACCGCTTCCCTGTCTACCAAACTCCCCACACAGCTCCCACTTGCCTTCCATCACCACCTCACCCAGATTAATGTCACCAATCCCCCCACTCTGATTGATCAACTTCAGACATGTCAGCCTGTCATCAACTCTAGGAATAGCCTGACCGGCCAACAGTTTCAAGTCTTTGCTGATTGTAGGATAGAGTGACAGGAAGTCACTATCAGAGGCAGTCTTTGCCACCTCTCTAGCTGTATCTAGTGAAAACTGCAACCTCTCCACAGCCAAGCTTGCGTTTTTCTCACATTCTTCAAGTTTCTGCTCACGATCCGATTGAATGTTTTTGATGTTGTCAAGAATGCGATTTTCTTGAGCCGTTACCTCTGCTCGTATCTTAGCTGCTCTGTCTTGCACTTCTTTCTTGACCTTCTCAATTGTGAGATTTAAATCTTCTTTCAGGCTTGAGATTTTTTCTCTTGATTCCTGGATTTTCTTCACTGAGTTTTCAAGTGGAGAAAACAGAACAGCCAACGATTGCTTGTACGTTGATGAAGCCAGATTCATGTCAATGTACGCGTGTTCTGGCTTACAGTGGTCAACGACGGTACAATCTCGGCAGATCAACACATCACATGTCGTGCAAAAGAACCTTGCTGCTTCACCCTCGTGGATCGGACATTTTTCTGGATGTTGTTTCTGAGGTTTCTTTGTCAGTGTAACCTTCCCCTCACGAATGTCCTTCAGTGGAGTCACCTTGTGGTTTGACATTGCTGCGAATCGAAGATGCATTTTACTACAGGCCGAGCACAAACTCTGTTCGCAGTCCAGACATCTATGCGTTGCCTCATTGGCTTCCTCACAAATACCACACAAAATACCAGCATCACCCAAGCTCACTACCTTCTCCTGAAGTACAATCTCCTCAACCAAACCAATTAGATGAAAGTTGGTTTTCAGACCCTGCACCCCCGCCTCTGTAAGCTTCGTCTCCTGTCGACACACGGGGCAAGGAATCTCCGTACATCCCTGGTGCTTCGTGCTGTGGTATTTCAGCAGACATTGCTCACAGAAACTGTGCAGGCATTCTAATATCTTAGGGCGTTCATATCTCTCTTGACATATACAGCACTCCAGAGATGCTGTCTGCTAATCGTCTCTAGAGCTAAACTTATTGCAGGGCTGGTCGCCATTTTGTTTTGTCTGGAAAAAAGAAAAGTAATGTGTTCATGTATTTAATAATAGGTATCGACAGCCGTTAATGAGAATGCTGAGAATTTAGAAGAAAGTTACATCCTATCTTAAAAGCCATGCAAGTTGTTACAAAAACATTAAACGGAATTTCATACATAATATTCAGGGAATTAAGATGTGGTTTGAGGTCATGCATGTATCATGCACGTTTGACCTTTGATTTTTTTCTGCTGGTGTTAGAGTCCATAGCAAGCATCAATGGGAAGACAGTCTAGACGTTAAATTGAGAAAGTACATCATTTGGCAAAATTATTTGAGTACAATCGGTGTGTAACTCAAGATACAGCATGGGTGGTCATCATGGCAGTATTGCCACAAGTTAAAATCCAGATAATTATGTACGATGAAAATAAGCACTTTCTTGGCATTTTTGCACTGATTGGATCATTGGTTGCGGTCCTAAAATACTGTTCGCAGACAACACACCGACAACACGCACAGCACCGACAACACACCCAAAACGTAATCTGTAATTGGCAAAAAGGTATAGCAATTTACTGAAATAGACACGATTACAAATGATTGTGATTGACTTGACTTGAGCCTCTGGCTGGGTTACTAATTACATTTCTTTTGTGAAAATGAAATTTGTTTTTACGCAAAAATATATCTCTAATCCAAAAAACAATGTCAGGTTGCACAATTCTTTCCCATTTTCTAATTGACCGATTACATTAATAATATCTTTGCACACTTCTTGTTATTGCCTATGGTCCTTTCATGTCCTCGAAGCAACACGGAAGTATGAAGAGCGCCCTCAAGACAATACGCCCAGCGTTCTGACTCTGGCCGTTTTCCAAGCCCAATAAAAGGCTTCTTCTGGCTCTACCATTGACGAATTAATGCATAAACCACGCCCGAACGAAACGAAGCTTGGGCTTGGGAAACGGCCAAAAGCTTTTTTCCATAGCCACCCAAGGCTGTACTGGTTTAGCACAACCTGCGCGATAATAGGGTGCACAACACTGATTGTGTGGGCACGATCTATTAACTACATTTTACCACTAATTAACTACATTTTCTCATTGTCACACAGAAAAGGGCCATTATAGACTAGACTGCATTCGTTCACAACCACACATCTCAATAAAGAATATAAATAGTGGTGTTACTTCAAACTACAGTACTTTTCGCAATGCAAACCTTTAAATCTCATCTAAACTGATATGACACCATGAATATAATATTTAATACACGTTCTAAAATTAATCTAATGTTCATTACAATACCTCCATGCTTACACTCTTCGTTTTGATGTTCCACGTCTTTAGAACCTGAGCCTATAGACACAGCTTTAAGAACAAAGTCGTCTGCGGGCTGCTTCCGTCAAATCTGCTTACAACCAAAAAATACCTCATCTCATGTTGAGTATACCGTAGTTTCTTCCCCATTGTCTTAATTATGTTGTCTTGCCTCTTCCGCAATAGTTTTTTCCTTTTTATTTTAATATTTTCTTATTTGCTTATTTATTGTCTTTTTTTCATTCCTTGATAGTTTTAATTTATCACATTTTACCCTCCATTTATTTTGTTGTGTTAGTCATTGTCTTGTTTGTTTGTTTGTTTGTTCGGGTGTTTGTTTGAAAACACGTTTCCTAAAAATTATTTACTTTACCTGCACAGGGCCCTTGAAAAACGGATTTGTTCCTTTGACGAGCCGTATACCTAGCACAATATAGTAGAGGGGGGGACACCCCCCTTCCTCTCTTGCCCCTATATCCTATACACACTGACCCCCCTATATATCTCAAAGGAATTACTGAGATTTCGGCAATGGTTGGAAATACCTGACTATTTTCAAACACTTCCCCCAATTTATTAAATTAAGTTACACCTCATTATTTTGTTTGGCAATACTGTTACACATCCGTGCATGCTGTTGTTAGTCAGTCAATAGTCTGGTTTCCTAACCTGCATCTATCAATTGCTCTGTTTTGTCTGAACGAAGTCAAGGAACAGCATTAATGTTCTTGGTTTTTCCCAGCATCTATTCACGCAAAACTTAACAAATTGATCTCCGTCACAATATTTACCATAAATAAAAACTATATTTCAAACCCATACAATTTCAAAAATTACAACAAAAGCAAAATGGTGTATACTAACTTCAAATCATGTAACTTTGAAACCTAGTACATGTAGTACTAGTTAGTAGGCCAGCCGAAGTGTGAAAATACACTTTCGACAGCATTGTTTGTTAATGGCCGGCATCCATGCTGAATCTGTTGTTCATGGGATCAGGTAGACGAACGCATGTTTTTGAATTTTAAGATCATTTTGAGGTCAAAAGGTCAAATAAGGTCAAAAATCAGTATTTTCAAAATGTGTACAAATTGTTACCGCAATTGATATATCTGTCCATAAAAGTTACTGTTAACTTCATGTTGATACACCAAACCTATGAAATTAACGGATAAACTTTCATCTTGTACACAAATATATAGCAAAATGAAACTTAAAAGTGTGATTTCTCAAAAAGTGCATATCTTAGGAATAACGAAGTTGTTTGCACTCCCTATCCCATCGGTGCATATATTTGTTTCAAACTACTTTTTGCCAAGGTAAAGGTACCCCCAGGCAGTTTTTTATATAAAAAAAATCCATATACCACACCTTCAGATAATGTTATGATGTAATGAAACAAGTACATTTGAACGAAGAGATGAACGTGTAGTGGTTTTATAGTTTGACATGGTGCTTGTAACTTTGACAATTATTTCGTTGTGGCAGGGTACATCACTTTTTTTTTGTACATCAGAATAATTATGTGCCCACCTAAACTTGCTCACAATAAAAGAATGGAAACATTAGTTTATGAGTCTATTGGCCAGCTAGGTTGTTGCAGTCAGTTGCGTCACAACCGCAGGCATAAGTGCAGCTTGGGTCCTTTTTAAAGAAACGCATCGGGATGTCCTGCACTTTGATTTGCATCCACATTAAAATAGATCAAGACATGCATCTGGGATAGGGAGTAGTCTTGTCCAGACATCTTCTAGGTAACATGACTTTTTCTTTCAAGCTGTTGTGTCTAGGGAAGACGGGACATCTTCCTATTCCTCGTCTGCCTAAAACCAAATCTTTGCCCGGTAGTTGGCGCGTACTGTGTGAAGTTCCAGTGCATCTCTTGTTGGCGGTAACATCTCCAGACCCTTCTTCGCCTTACCAAAAAGTTGGAGTCTGGCATGGTTGATGGTTGGCTGCTCAGGTGCACCCTATAGGTGACATACAAACTGCTCAATGGGGGCAAGTTCTCCATCACAACCAATTCCCTTGACGAGTAGTGGTTGCTTCTCAAAGATTTTCCAGCACATTTTCTTCCCATGGCCATGGAAGGAGGAGGTTGTATCACATCCTGTAAGGGCATGAAAACTGAGCAGGTTATCCCTCACAGGTTGTGCGAGTCTCTCAGATACTGCATGTATTGGGTAACATTTTGCGCTTCTTTGCCGTTCCAGAGATCATCTAAACTTCTGTTGCTTTTGAAGATAACAAGTGCGCCAGAAGTATAGCATCACGTCTCTATCCCTGCAGATGACCACCACTCTTTTATATCCTTCATTGACCACCTCACATGCATGGAGTATCTACCTACTGTCAGCCTCTTCGTGGTTTCCTCAAAGTTTTACATCATCTCTCCTCGTGGACCTGGCTTCTGTAACATCAAGGAACCCACCGCATGTTATACTATCTCGTATCTTTGCAGTAGATCCTTGCCCTTCTGTACGATGGCGTTTGACAAGAACTTGGCGAGATCAGCTTTGTTTTTCATCCAAGGCAATGAATTGGCCCAAACCTTTGGGAGTGGGACCTGAGGTTGGGACCTGAGGTCCATCGATGAGCTTTCAAATTGGCCTTTTTTGTCTTATTCCCATTCGCTTAGATCGAGTCACTGCCTTAATGGGCCCTCTCCAATGCAGCGATCAAATACCACGTCAACTCTTGTTGTAATTCTCTCCAAAGTTTTGTGTCACACTATTTACGAAAACACCAGCGTAGTCACCAAAATGTTTGACACCCATGAGGCTTTCCAAAAGCTTAGATGAGTGCTAAACCATCTATCAGCACACATGTCTTCATGTTGGCATTTGGTATATTTGTGGGCGTGGTATAAGCCCAGCCATTAAGATGTTGATCAGATCTGCCTTGCTGTTGAATTCATCTCTCCTGCAGTCTTGGCGAGAGACAGTGCGACTGGAGACAGCTCATGCTGGAGATTTTTCACCATTTCCAAGTGGTCGACGTCCAGTGGCAGCATTGAGCAATCGTTGTAGTAACTTTCTGTCGGCTTTGATAATCTTCTGAACATTTTGTTTGGTAGAAACATTTGCTTTGTACAGATCAGCAAAAGTTTTTAAGCGATGTTTCTTCAGGGCGTAATGAAAACCGACAGTTTCTTCAATCAGACGTTGCTTCACGTTGGTCATCAAATACTGCTTTCCACGACCTTCCGCCTTTGGAAGATCACTCACCACATCAATTGGTGCAGTGTCTTTGGTTGCCAATGATACCAGTGATATCTCTCTAACATCACCAGCGTCAGTGTCGTCTTCTTCTTCAGCCAATGTGGGATTTACTCGGAACACATCAAATCGTGTTATCTGTGTGGTAAGCTTCTAAAAGTCATCAACATCTTGCTTTGTGCGAGATTGAAGACTGTCGGAGCGGGTGAAAGTGGTTCCTTCCTCATCATCTTCCAGATTGAAAATAAATCTTATGTCTTGTTTGATGCGTGATCGCTCGGACCATGTGATACATTTGTCTCTAGGTTGATCTTTTCTCGTAATTCCACTTATGCCATTGTGCATTTTACATGTCCTATTCATCCACTCAGTTGCCTGATCAGCGGGAACCTGGTTGAAGCGCCGCTTTGTTCGCTTCACAACAAAATTTCCATTACTGAATTCTGCATAACTTTCTGGTGCTGTCTTCTCGAGGAGTTTCATATCTGGTCCCCATCGGGCATAGTTGCTGTGGTCATATATGGTGAGCCATGTTAGCATTGCTGAAAAAGCTTCCAGATGGAGGATCCAGTTTCCGTCCCTCTGAGCTCTGAACAAATATAGCAGAATCTCCACCATCTCCATGTAATGAGACCACAGTCGGAAGTTTGGATTCCCAGAGTGCTTCTTGTTGAATTCTTTGATGAGCTCTTGAACATTGTCACTGCTCAGAAAATCTGACAGCTGGCCTACTGCTTCGGAAAGTTCTGTTCTGTAAATGTTATCTCTCTTTTTGAACTGCTTAACCATACTTAGTTTGGGCTAGTTTGTCAACTTCCACATATTTTTGTTCACCATTTTCAACCAGCTAAGATTTAAGCATGGACCATTTGATGAGCCACAAGGCTTCAATCGGCGCGGTAATAGAGAAACTGAGGGTTGATGGCCTTAGATTTAGCCATACACACTTGTCAGAGCATGTCCAGTATAGTCCGATCAAAAGAATGGATGTAAGTGTAGCAATGTATGTGCTAATCAGACACCCAAAGTTCGCATGGTCTGGGCAGTTGCTTGGCAACAGAAGTACTTAGAGTGTCCATCTTCCGATAGAAGTGGCCTCGGAGTGCCTGGTCTGCTCTGGAGCTAGCTTTGAAACTTGGCGATCCACATTATGTTACAACATGTAGCTTTTAAAAGCTAAAATTTATCACTGCATGACACCCCCATCGTGTAAGAAATTGGTATAACATAGGAAAAAGCTAAATCAAAAAAATGTTCAACATTTTAACTCATTGTGAGTTTGTTGACTGTGTTGGAGTCTGAAAAATGTTTTACATGTAAAGATTGGGAGTAAAACTTTGATATCAAACATACATTTGTTGAGCAACATGTCAAACTATAAACTCACTACGCGTTCAAATTTACTGCGTGAATAACATAACTTGTTGTTTCATTACACTACATATGAAGGTGTGTTATAATGTATTGTTTTTATTAAAAACTGCCTTGGTATATTTACCTTTCAAACAAAAGTTGTTTGAAACAATTATATGCACTATTGGGATAGGGGGTGCAAACAACTTCGATATACTTAAGATATGAACTTTTGAGAAAATCACACTTTTAAGTTTCATTTTGCTATACATTTGTGTACAAGATAAAATATTAACTTTTAATATCACAGCTTTTATATGTCAATTATGATGATGAAAATAAATGTTATGAATAGATTTACCACTTGGGGTCAAGTTTGGTGCAAAATCCAAAAATACAAATTTTGACCTTATTTGACCTTTTTGACCTCGAAATTACCTTAAAATTCAAATTGAGGCATCCACCCAAACCGTCTTCCTAATCCCATGAACAATAGATCTAGCATGGATGCCGACTATTAACAAACAATGCCGTGGAAACTTTTTCTAGAGGACTTTTTCAAGTTTGGCTGGTACGTGTGAAAATTTGGCTGCCAAATCTATTAAACTGACCAGGAAAACCTATGTATAATTATCTAATACCGTTATACAGTTTTGTTAACGAGAAAATAACTCAACATTGCACGCTTTCACTCAATTAGTCGATTTAGTAACTACGTTTACTAATTCACCGCTTGGAACTTGTGTTTGACTTTTCTATTGCATTTGGTACTATTAACCATGGTATTAGAATTATCTGTCTATAGAGGGTTAGGAATCTTCTCTTTGAAATAATCCCATATATGGTGTTCACAATTGGACCTCTAAAACTATATTTACATTAATTTCTTTACAAAATCGTCAAAATCATTGTCTTTTATTATGTTTGCTGATGGCAGTATTAGTCATAATAACATCTATGTACTTGCAGATATAGCTAATATGGAACTATACTTTTAATATGTATTATATGTGACCCGCTCCAGGAAAAGGTGACATTAGTCGCAAACACTAAAAATAGAGTTATGTACATGATTAAAAAGTCCAGAATATAAGCTTTCATCTGGTACATACATGTAGTACAGCTTCATAGCCACTCCCGTTTTGGTGATATGACATTTTTTGCATATTAATGATTCCATGGAATTCAAAATACAATGTAAGACAATACATTGGAACCATGCACTCTTAAAAGGTTTCGTTTTTACTTTATTTATCATATTCCAGCTTTTTGTTAATTAAATCTGAAACTTTGGGTATTAAAGATTTCATTTAAGACAACAAATGAAAATCAATTTTTAACAAAGTATTTACCCTAATAACTTTAACAGGCAATTACTCATAAATGCATATAGCGCGACTTATGTCACCTTTTCCTGGAGCGGGTCACATTAGACAGTATAATATATTTGTTTTGATAGTGGTACGACTAAAGCCCTGTCCGCACTGGACTTAATTTGGGCAAACTAACCGAGCCAATGGGTAACTTGCCCATTTCAAGTCCAGTGCGGACAGCCTGGGTAACTTTCCTCACAGGTAACTAACCCACGCCGCGTGGGTAGTTTAACCGAGCAAAAGGTGCCCAGGAAGATTGACCAGGAAGATTGAACCGAGCCAGAAAATCCAGTGCGAACGCGACGTCTCGGTTAAATCTTCCATCACCCATTATGTAAGAAAATAATGTTGAGAGCTAGCGTCAGGAACAGGCGATCCGGTCGTCAAGTCGCGGTCATAGGTCACACAGGGCGCCCTCTTTATTGTTTAGGAGCCAGCTCGGTTAGTTTACCCATCGTCTCGGCAATTCTACCCGCGTCAATTAAATCCAAGTGCGGACGGTGGCAAGACCAACCCATCGGAATGTTACCCGGCGTCATGGTCAAATTACCCAAAATGTTTATCCAGTGCGAACACGGCTTTAGTGTAGTTTCAATTGAGATTGGTCTATAATAATTAACCAATTCCGAGTAGGCAACTCTTAAAGATAGGAGTAACTCTGGCAACTTGAGGAGATTGAAGGCTTAGAAAGTGCACAAGTAATTTTCTTCATTAGTCATTTAGTGAACTGTTTATTAGATCATGACCTGCAATTTTGCTCTTTGGCAGGTAATGTACAATGTCAATGATTTCTTGACCCGTTAATTTATACTTCGGGAAGAAAGGTTAGGATTCGACAAATAACCATAACAGTTACAAGGGTTTGACTTAATCTCAGTAAAATAACTATAAAAATGGTCAGCTGTATGATACAGATTATCATAGTTTCACAGTCAGTCCGCAGCGCACGCGTTAATGAGGTCATATCCCGAACTTTATTTGCAGGGCCGGCGTCGCAAATCGGCCACGAGATTTACGCGAGTAATTGCGAGAGTTCGACCGCTTTGTTTTCACGAGCTACACGTTGCAAACGAAGCAGTGATTCTCCAAGATGGCGTAGTAAGTGGAAAGCGAACGATTTTCTGAATCGAATGATATAAAATATGACGAGATGCAGTATGTTTTTGGCAGAATTTTGTTCCCTCGAAGTTACGGTATGATTTTAAGGAAATTTGTTGTCGTGCGTTTAGTTTCTGCGCCCTGACTGGACTAACAAATATTGCCAAAAATGATCACTACACATTGATAAAGGAAGCAATGATCTTTCGTTTGATATACAATTTAGCCTGTGGCGAATTTTTTTTCATGTATTTTGCAACGATTTTCGTGCGCGCGATTTCAACTTTTTCGGCCATGCCTTTCGGCTTGTACATACACAGAGCGTGTGTTTCATTATGCACACAAGCACATGTGTTCGTGTGCTTCGTGTGCTGGATATGCACTAGATGGTGATTGCACAGTAGCCAACAGGAACATAATTAATTGTTTTGTTTGGCTTATTTATATGGTCAAGTTACTAAGTTAGGTTTCTGCCTTCATGTCATGCATACAAAATAGATTTTTCTTTCATGTATAAAAACGACTTAGCCGGTCTTAGGCCTATGTTTTTGTACAAAATTATAACAAATTGTTTAATAATAATAGTTACTGCTATTATTGTGCTAAACTTCATAGTTCATATTTCTGTCTTCCAATATGTTTCTTATACTAGGTAGTAGTCATGCCGTCCACCACCATGGCCATGCCCATCGCCATGCCCATCGCAGCCATTGCCAGCATGTCGGGAACCTCTACAGAAGGCCAAAGGCAAAGCTCTTGTCCTTGGATATTCTCTCACAAAGTATCTCAAAGAGAACATCACTGTCACGAGTTCACTCAAACTGAAGATCAGTTAAAGCCAAAAATGTACAATTTCACAAAAAGGAAAACGGGACACTATTTATTTTAATTAATTTTTAATTTTATAGTTTTTGTTGTTCTTATTTTTGACAGCACCTTGGTCATAATGAAATCCTGAACATATTAAAGAAAATATTCAATTGTACGTAATTTAACAACAAGCAAATCAATAAATTAAAGCGCAAGCACATTACCAAATCAAACCATGCAAGCTATTTACTATGATTAATTAGCGTTAATGTTTAGCTTGCGAATTACCAATTAATTAGTAAAGCAACAACAACTATATACAAAGCGAGAACAAAATACATAAACTAATGTATGGCAACAGAAGCAGCATGACCATTCAGCACGTAGTCCGCAGCACGTGGACCCCCAATTTAAAACCCTGCAAGCATGCAAAAGTGAAAGCAAGAGCGATATTTTAATCCATAATCCAAACATTTCACTTGTCATATGGGCCCAACAAATTCTGTCAATACTCACAGAAAGAGTGGGAGTACTCAACAGTACTCTTTCTGGTTTAGGTAGTGGCGACACCAAAGTCTTGTGAAACGGGTGGGTCAATGGCACAGTGGTACAGAACTCCCCGAAGACTCATGTCCTATACGGCCAGCGTCCATCATCTCCGGTAGACGGGTAGGTGGTCGCTTAGCGGCCCCGGACGTCTCCCACGAAGTATGTTCCACCACCGTGCCAGCGAGTACTCCGCCGTACCCCTAAATTTTGTTGGCATAGTTTTCCTACCACTTTTATACTGCGACAAACAACGCGGAATGCCTCAAATCCCTGCATTCGGATCATGCTGCAACTATTCATGGCATGGAACACATGTACTGTACAGCCCTGCAGACAATATAAAGTATATGCTCACACAAAAGACAACTGTACAAAAGACTTAATTTCGTGACAATCACTACTAAAGTTGGTTGATTTGCAGGTAGTGAAAGTATCTGCTTCATCAGCATGACATCAACCTCACAACTGTGCCTGACATATTGTATTTGTAATGATTCATGTTGGGACAAATGATCTAGAGTTGGGTTTCCAAAGAAGTGTTGAAAATAGTTGAAGATTTAAATGTACTGGTGGATATGCAGCACGTGCTTTGTACATGTAGATTTAAATGTTTTTGTATTTTAGTGTTTTAAATAATATACATGACTTTGTGTCAGTGTTGTGCAAACACAGTGCAGCTGAAACAGATCGAAACCGAGTCTGGTCAAGTCGGGTCAGTTTGTCAAATCATCTAGGACTTAATGTCAAAAACTATGCCAACAAAGTTTTGAGCTACAATGTAAATTTGACACAAACAGCATATTACTTTATGAATGCAGATTGTATTATTTATATTCAGTGATATAATTTATGTGCATTAACATTTATATTAGCAAAATTTATGTCTTATTTAAAATCATTTGTTTTTGCAATGTTAGAAGCGGGTATACATTGTAATTTAATATTTACAATAATTTAATGCCAAAGAAACTATGCCAAAAACATCAAGCAAAGATAAAACAAACTTTATTTACTTTTATAATAAATCTCAATGGTTTGCACATTGAACATTATGCCAAAGATGATGGTAATTATAATCTTCACTATGTTGTCATTATTTTAATTTAAATGTTGGCCATATTTTTGTTGATGTTTTGCCTAATTGCTAAACATTTATTATCTTATTACCAACCCTAATTGTTGTCATTTCTTCAATCTGTATACATGTAATAGCTGATGCAATTAAAATAAGTTAACAATTTCAGGGTTTAATTTAACAATTGTATTCAAGCCATATAACATCAACAGGGTACATGTATATTAATGTAAGCGATAACATGCAAGTTTTAGATAAAAAGTGAAGTTTCTTTTATAAACCAACCTCACAATACAGATATAAATTATTGTAAATTTTTTATTTATCAATGTTATTGTTATCAATAAATTTTAAACGACTTCATTTGTCGCTTGTTTTTTGTTTATTTGGCTGTATACATTGTATTATGCAGGCAATATTATTATTTTGTAATCAGTCCACTGTTAAAAAGAATAAACAAAATACTGAGTAGCAGATAAATCCTTTTCGCTCGAGCTTACGATTAAAAAAACACGAAAAACAACTGCGTATTGTAATGTGCACGATCTATACGTTATCACGAAGCTTTTTCAATGACGTCATTTTCGACCAATGAGGGCGCAGGAAGACTATGGACTGTCATGGCGGGGTGTTCCGTTCGTTACTTTCTTGTGAACGTTAGCATTTTCTGCGCCCTGACTGGACTAAGTTAAAATCAACCCCAAATCTACATTCCAAATCACATCAGTGTGAAATTGGGTTGTGGCCAGCGCCAGAAAATGGGAAAATCTCGTCATTTTTTAAAAAGGTCCATTTGTTGGTTCGGAAGCTTTTTTTTCGTTATAAATTTCACCCTCTAAATGTCATATAATTTCGAATATGATTTTATAATATACAAGAATGTTTCCTTATCCAAAAGAAAATATACATAATATTGACAGTCGGTGAATAAAACGGATGTTTCAGACCAAATTCCAGGCGTCGTCGCCAGCTCATTAAGTATTCAAAAACGAGGTCACGCACAAAATGCTATGCATAAAGCGCACATAAAATGAACGGCTTTTCAGTGCGCTGCGGACTGACTGTTCACCAATGAGCCACACGTGGATTTTGAAGAAAAAAAAAGTTTTCAAGATAATCGCCTGTGTTTTTCATATAATTATATTAAAACTGCAAAAAATACTACTTTGCAACAACTTTTGCAGTAAGGAAACCTTCATTTGTGAAAACGTAAATTCAAGTTTTCCTACATTGCTGCCCTTTCTGTTTAATGTGTTTTTCCATAATGGAAGGGGCGCACGTGTTTACGCGAGCGCGGCCAAAAATGTAACAAAGATGTGTGGCTCTTCGTGAAAAGAAAATACCCTTGACCTACTTTTACGCATTTCTATGCAATACATTTTTTACACATTCAAGGGGCAGTAACGTTTGTCTCTTCGTGAAAATACAAAATGCATTTATCGAGATGGCTGCCCCTTGCACCAATAATGTAACTCAAATAATTAATAATGTTTTGCTTACAGCATGTGAAAAAATTTACAGCGTTTTAAAGCAAAATAGTTAGAAAAAAGAAAAAAAATATTTAAATAAAAAATGTCAAGTTTGACATGTGTGGCTCTTTGTGAATGTGTGGCTCTTAACATAAGTTAAGAGTTTCAAAGGACAATATTTTGTTCGATTTTAATAATTACGATTCGATAAATATCGATGATTGGGCTTTATATATTGTGTGTGATAGATTGTTTTATAAATATGTGACGTCACACTGCACGCGCGTTAGTAAGGGATTCCCTTGGTTTCCGGTTTTCAGTTAACAATGACCAAACAATGTACAAATGTAGAACGATATACAACAGTAAACTGAACTATTTGCATGTCATTGGTGATTAGAAACGAACATGACTGATTACAATGTCACGTCACACCTGGTGATACATCTTGACTGAGTAGTAGTCAGCCACGGCCAGCTGCCCATCTGATGTGAATGTGAATCCGCCAGGAGAGTACAGACCCTGTGCAATGCACTTGAGAAAGCCACCTTGAGGATCATAGTGGTGGATATGGCCCATGTTAATACCATTATACATTGCAACATAGATACCTGAGCTATCAGTGTACACACCGCTGCAGCTCTGTACTGGTTTCCCATTGATAGTGGGTTTGATGGTGTGCCGTGTAGTACCATTGCCATCAGCAACATTTACTGTCTGTGACTGTGAACTGATGACAATTCTATCATTGCTGTCTACAGCCAGAAAGTGAGGTGCAACCTTGACTGGTATGGTACATAGGAGCTCACCATCAGTGGGGCTGTGTTCAGTCAACACCAGCCTCTTGACATCACCTACTACGATGGTACCATCTTTCTTGACAGCTACACCCTGGAGGTTAACTGCGGTCTTCTTACTGACCTCACTCGGTGGCACCGTTGGGAACTCAAAGGCCAGCGTGTTGTCGCTGTTGAACACCTTCACACGTGATGCTCCTTCCTCGACGACCACCAAACGATTGTTGGTGCGTGTGGATGCGATGCGGAGTGGACCTGTAGGAGTCATGACGTCAAAACAAACAAACGATCATTATTTTTGCACAATTCTTTCAACACAGACATTCTTGAAAGAGTAAAAACTGCAGTAGAAAAATGTCTGTCAGAATACATTTTTAAGATTTGGTATACATGTTTGAGAAATCACCACGTCTTATAATTCATCTTGCATGATCTTGTTACATGTATGTTTGGTGTTTATTTATGCCCCACAATGTGGGGCATAACATGCTTTACCGTGACTTCTTTTTCTGTGTAAATAATGTGCTATATATAATTTTGTAAAGGTCTTCCATGCCTCAGAGTGATAAACATACAGGTACACTGCAAAAACTGTGTTTAGCGTGTAAACACTTTTCTAAACACTTTTTTATATCAGTTTGTAAACGTGTTTACATGCTCAACATGCTCAACATGCCTGTTTAAGAAAAGAATTGAGTTTTAGTAATTGAACATCGATGTTTAGAAATTGGATACGGGTATAGCTGCAAAACACGTCAACTGTTAGCAAAAAAAGTTTGTTTACTCGGTAGGCACAGGTTTTAGAGTGTAAATCTGTGCATATCAATGTTTACCAATGTTTTCTTTCATCAAATTCACAGTATTTATGTGTGTTTTTTTCTCTGTAACTATCAGATGTATTTTGCTTGGAATTATTCCCATCTTTTGCAAAGAGCTTTAGGAATAAAGCAAATCAAATTACTGAGGTGACATTTTTATTTTTGATTTGTCCACTTTTAAAATGTTGTTTTCATGGAATATACATTGAGGTTGAAAAACATTCCCATGTCATGAATACCAACTTATTTTGTTTCAAATTTTACAGTTTCAATGGAGTTTTATTTACTTTTTTTTAAACCTTATTTGTTTAAATACAGAGAATATTAGTGAAGAGCGAATGGAAATTGTTCAAGTGCATTATTTTGCAGATGGCATGTAATTTTAACTTACATCCTTGCATCGGGATTGTGCTTTTCTGGTTGCCATCGATTCTGCAGATCACAACTCGTTTGTTGCCGTAGTCAGTCACTGCAATCTCATCAGGTTGACGAGCAGCAACGCCCCAAGCCCCTTTGAACTCTCCTGGACCGCTTCCCTCTCTACCAAACTCCCCACATAGCTCCAACTTGTCTTCAATCACCACCTCACCCAGATTAATGTCACCAACACCCTTACTCTGCTTGAACTTCAGAAATGCCAACCTGTCATCAACTCTAGGAATAGCCTGACTGGCCAACAGTTTCAAGTCTTTGCTGATTGTAGAATAGAGTGACAGGAAGTCACTATCCGATGCAGTCCTTGTCACCTCTCTAGCTGTATCTAGTGAAAACTGAAACCTCTCCAAAGCCAAGCTCGCGGTTTTCTCACATTCTTCAAGTTTCTGCTCACGATCCGATTGAATGTTTTTGAAGTTGTCAAGAATGAGATTTTCTTGAGCCGTTACCTCTGCTCGTATCTTAGCTGCTCTGTCTTGCACTTCTTTCTTGACCTTCTCAATTGTGAGATTTAAATCTTCTTTCAGGCTTGAGATTTTTTCTCTTGATTCGTGGATTTTCTTCACCGAGTTTTCAAGTGGAGAAAACAGAACAGCCAACAATTGCTTGTACGTTGATGAAGCCAGATTCCTGTCAATGTACGCGTGTTCTGGCTTACAGTGGTCAACGACGGTACAATCTCGGCAAATCAACACATCACATGTCGTGCAAAAGAACCGTGCTGCTTCGCCCTCATGGATCGAACATTTTGGTTGTTGTTTCTGAGGTTTCTTTGTCAGTTTAACCTTCCCCTCACGAATGTCCTTCAGTGGTGTCACCTTGTGGTTTGACATTAATGCGAATCGAAGATGCATTTTGCTACAGGCTGAGCACAAATTCTGGTCGCAGTCCAGACATCTATGTGTTGCCTCATTGGCTTCCTCACAAATACCACACGAAATACCAGCATCACCTAAGCTCACTACCTTCTCCTGAAGTACAATCTCCTCAACCAAACCGATTAGATGAAAGTTGGTTTTCAGACCCTGCACCCCCGCCTCTGGAAGCTTTGTCTCCTGTCGACACACGGGGCAAGGAATCTCCGTACAGCCCTGGTGCTTCGTGCTGTGGTATTTCAGCAGACATTGCTCACAGAAACTGTGCAGGCATTCTAATATCTTAGGGCGTTCGTATCTCTCTTGACATATACAGCACTCCAGATGCTGTCTGCTAATCGTCTCTAGAGCTAAACTTATTGCAGGGCCGGTCGCCATTTTGTTTTGTCTGGAAAAAAGAAAAGTAATGTGTTCATGTATTTAATAATAGGTATCGACAGCCAGAGCTCTAGATATGATGTGAATTTAAAAGAAGTGCAAAATCACCATCTTGCACATCCTCTTTAAACTATCAGTATCATCACTCCCCCCCCCCCCCCCCCCCCCCCCCCCCCCCCTTACGGAAAATGGAAAATATGGAAAATGCTGAGAATTTGTAAGTAACTTACATCCTATCTTGAAAGCCTTGCAAGTTGTTACAAAAAAACATTAAACCTAATTCCATACATATTAATATTCAGGGAATTTAGATGTGGTTCGAGGTCATGTATCATGCACGTTTGACCTTTGATTTTCTCCCCTGGGGCCAATTTCATAGAGCTGCTTATTAAGCACAACGTGTTGCTTAAGCACAACAACCCTTGCTTGTTAAGGCCATTTAAAATTAATAAATAGGTTCACATCACTAAGATTTAAGAAAAATGGTGGGGAGGAGAATTTATATTTTATATTTAACCCTGAGAATGACTGAAACCGCAAGGCGCCTTTTCCGCCAAAATACATCGTCAATCACTCAGACAGTTATACATGTGAATATTAAATTAAAATAAATTTAAATTGAATTGTATACGTAGCGATCGTTAATTGTTTATTAAATAGTATCAATACAGTGTGGCTTGAACACATTGGAATGATAGTCATAGTGGAAGGAATAGGGCCTACATCTGACATCGTTAGCCACCTGTCCAGCGACTTGCCCTCTTGACTGACTCTGAATTTTGCTGAGCGCGCTATTGCATGCCGTCAGCCACGTGATGAGACTTTTGTGAAGGTGGGTTTTGATGAAGCGATCGCGTGTACGTGTCCCTACAAGCACTGGATGGCGCGCGTAGTTCTTATCAACAATCCTAGACCATCAATTGCATGCACAGAAGTGAGAAAAAACACAGTTTTAGAAAAAATATAAAATATAAACAATTATTGGGACGGAGCTAAAAATCGGGACGGACGGTGATGTAAACCTATTTATTAATTTTAAATGGCCTAAAACAAGTTAGGAGCCAACATTTCATGTGATCGTTATGCTAAGCTAACAACAGCTAAATACAATCACAAACAATATACATCACATGCAGTTGTGACTGGTAAGCTGGTTTTACTAAGCAAGGATATTTTGTGCTTAAGCAATTGTTATGCTTAAGAAGCTCTATGAAATTGGCCCCTGGTGTTAGAGTCCATAGCAGGCATCAATGGGAAGATCAGTCTAGATGATAAATTGAGGAAGTACATCGTTTGGCGAAATTATTTGAGCACAATCGGTGTGTAACTCAAGATACAGGGGTTGGTCATGGCAGTATTGCCACAAGTTGTCACAAAATGTGTTCATCACAAAATGTACAGATATGCAATAAACTAACCACAGCACAGCTAGCTACTGTCAAATCCAGATAATTATGTACAATGAAAATAAGCACTTTTTTGCATTTTTGCACTGTTGGTTGCGGTCCTAATTAAATATTGTTCACCGACAACACACCGACAAAACGTAATCTATATTGACAAAAAGGTCTTTAATAGTACACACGATACAAATGATTGCGCTTGATGACTTGATGTCTGTTTAATATTAATAAGCCTGGCTGGGTTATATTTCTTTTGTGAAAATGAAATTTGTTTTTACGCAAAAATTAATAATATCTCTAATCCAAAAAACAGCGTCAGGTTACACAATTCTTTCCCATTTTCTAATTGACCGATAATATTAATAATATCTTTGCTCACTTTTTGTTATTGGTAGGGAGGACAGTAATTTTTACAACGTACGTGGTCAGTTTCATCCAAAAATAGATGCAATGAACTAAACACAGCCTCAGGCTGTCTAAAGTATTAAATATGAATGTGTTTAATACTTAGTAAAGTGCCGTCCAGATAATTATGCAAGTACAATGAAAATAACATATAAACTTACATTAAATCACGGAGGAAGAAAAACACTGTTTTCCTCCCTCCATGATTATGGAGCTATAATAAAGAGCACTTCGGTCTGTTCGGACGGGGTTTTTTTCAGCATTTTTGCACCGACTCACTGATTGATTGACCTGCATTGATTTGGAAAATTTCAAATTGACCGATAATAATATCTATGCTTACATTTTGTGTGGATGGTGCCGACGCTGGTTAAAATAAGCAAACCTTTTGTTTTAAGTTTCACTGTAATTTCCTCGAAGCAAACACGGAAGTACTAGTAGTAGTATGTACAACTTCGACATAGAAATGTAACATGAAGAGCGCCCCCAATAGACAACACGCCCAACGTTCTGACTCTGGCCGTTTTCCAAACCTCGGCTTAATTAGGCTCCACTATGGCTCTATCACCATTGACGAATTACTGCATCTCAGAATCTCAAAGAAATGACTGGACATCGTAGCTAGCTAGCCATCATCATCATTTGACCGTACGCCGTGCAAGCGTCATAAAAATAATAAATTTAGAATAAAACAAGAAAAAACATTCTAGATTTAACTCATCAGGTTGGAATAAACGTATTACACAGCAAGTTAATAAAAGTTTAGAAATTAAAGCCAGGATCATGGTTCATTTGCGATTTTTTTTACCGATAGAATCATGACCGTGACAAAACCCTTGTTCAAATTGAAAAAAAGGGGTTTACACCCCATGTATATTTTATATGCGTCAGCAATGTCTGTTTCAAAAAATATTGTTGTAGATGAAACCGTCTTTATGTATACTTACATTAGCAACATATTTTGGATGACAAAACAAGTCTATAAGGAAATAATTGGGTTAACTTTGAAGATGGCATGATTTGCATTAATATTACAACGATGATATTAACAAAATACTAATAGTACAAGATAATAGCAGGATTGTAAACTACAGGACCAAAGCCTAGGCCGAAAGGCCTACTTGGTGTAGGTTATTGGGTGATACAGTTTATAATAAGTAGTATTCCGGCAGAATAACTAAAATTCGAAATAGTGGATCCTGAAAACGGTTACGAAACTTTAAAAAAATCGAAATAATATACTAGATAACCATGCCCCGGGTCAAATTATTAATTTTGCCATTCCATGGTACCCCCTGTATCTCCTCACACCCAGCCCTGCCCGGGGCATGCTTTCCTTCATACCTTAAACCGCCCTTATTTGTGGGTGGATATTGTGTGTAAAAACTTTAGTGTCAATAATATTTTTACAGCAAGTATAAGCGTTTAACAGTATTTTGGTTAATTTTTGGATAGCTACAATGTAGGTAACTTTTTTTAAGTTTAAATACAAATGTAGGGGTCGTTTTTGGATGGGGTGGGAAGGAATGCCTACCAACTTCCTTATCAGTTACTTGGCCTTACTATACTTAAAACCTGCCAACAATTTCAATTATACGATGCACTCAGCTAGCGAGTGCATCCCGCTAGTCCATACGAAGCAAGATATTAGACGGAGGGAGTGTATAGGTATGGGAGACTAAGGGGTCAGGAGCCGGGGGGGGGGGGGGGGGGGGCCTCGGTCTTATATTGTGCTGGGTATAAAAACACACCCCTAGATATCTAAAAGGAAGTGCTGAGATTTCGGCAATCGTTAAAAATACCCGACTATTTTTAAACACTTCCTTCAATTTGTTTAATTTAGTTAGTCATAGTCCTCTTGTTTTGCAGTACTGTTACACATCCGTGCATGGGTGCCAGCCAACTAGGTCTGGTTTCCTAACCTGATATTTATCTGGCATCTATAAATTACTCCGTTTTGTTTGAACAAAATCAAGGAACGTGACCATCATCTATTAACACAAAACTGAAAAATATAATTTATGCATCACAGTATTTACTAATAAACAATTATATTTAAAACCCATAGGCCTACATTTCCGAAATTTTTAACACAAGGCAAATGGTGTATACAGCTGTAAAGGGGGGGGGGGGGGTCGTAGGGGACCGGGGGACCCGGGATTACTCCGATCTCAGTGAGAGGGTAAACAAAACGCAGGTTATTCTAGGGTCACTCTCCAGCCAGGGCTGGGTCTATTGCCGCCAACTGCCTGCAGGAAACCTGCACAAACTGTGAAAGATTGTGCAGGCAGTCAAACAAGATCATTAAGTAGACAAATTGTTATACATGTACAAATATGACTGACATCTGAAAGAATATCAATCAACATACTAAAAGTGAATGCATGATTTATACTTCAAATGCACATTACAAATAAGAGTGACTAGTATTACTGTATCCAAATTATTGTACATTGTACCTTAATTTGTCTCAACATGTCCCCTTTTTCCAAAAGGCATTCCTTTCAATAAATGTCACCATCAATCATCTAGATCTATTAATTTCACCATCATTACATAATCCAGATTGTTTAGGCTGCAAAGATGCCACAGAAACCAGGCAGGAGGGATATAGGACACACTATGCACAAATCGCTAGGCCCAGGTGCATACATTCATACACAGAAAGTACACGCCCATTCCTCCAGTCCAAAGTCCAGCGCACTAGCGACAACTATGCAACCCGCCACAGCCAGCAACGTAATACACAATATAATTACATGATTATGATTACTGCTTCCACAAATCACCTCATACAGCACGTACATATTGTACAACGATGTGCTATGGTAAAAACACCACCACACGGCAACTGTCACCGCTAAACTGTTGACACTTCACTAGTTCACAAGTTTCCAAACTCTAAAATAACAGTTTTTGATACCAAGTTTCACCTAAAATGTACAATAGGCATGAGCTATAAACCTAAGCGGATAAACTGGAAATAACAATAGACAAGTATCATTAATTTGTCATCCAGAAAATCTAGGTTGTAATATTCAGTAACAAAATGACGTTCTCACCTGTGAAAGATTTCGTAGGTAAGAAGCCTAGGATCATCAAACTTTTACACATGCACATATCAAAATAAAGGGCGCCACCGTTCAGCGGAGAGATACAACACAACTTACACAACAAGAGCTAAGAACACCTCCTCACACTACCTTCAAATCATGCAACTTCGGAACCAGAGAAGTACATTCAGAAATTCAACAACAAAAGGAGACGCCACAAACATTGTATACAGTCTATCTATTTATTTCTCTACCTATGTGTATATTTGCCTATTTTTTTATTTATTTTTAAAAACATCTTCCAGAGGGAACTGTATCAAATCCTTTAGGGAACTATTGCTACTGGGCGAGTTTTCATGTAACATCTCTATGAGGAAACAGCATACAAATTCATTGAAAATGGGTCCTTTTTGCATCTATCGCCAGCACGACATAATTCAACAGTGTATACCTTTAAGGTCTATAATCGTGTCCGTTAGCGGCGGGCGCACACACTGCGTAAAAAGAATACGCTATACGTGCACAATCAAATATCGAATCCCGCCAGTCGTTTTTGCTAAAAAACGACTGAATTCGAAATTTGTTATACACAAGAATAACTCAAAAACGCCCAGTTTTTAAAGTGTGGATGGATATCCTACTTGTATTATATGCTCTTTCCAATTAACATTGTAGCCCAACTGGGAAATTCCATGGACAAAGTGTCCCTCAAATTTGTTTGGGTTTGAAAATTCTAACATTCTAAATGCAAGAAGTTTAGGCCTAAATACAAACAAAGTTCGATAAATGGCTGGAGGCAAGGGACAATGGCATTAAGTGTCTTTTATTAAATAGGCCCTGTACAAAAGCGCATATTGGGACAGGATTGTTTTTATATCAAGCTCAGTCGACTACATGTGTATATATCATACACACTCGGTCGATTACCCCGTTTATCGATTTGTAGGACGCATTATTGTTGCTATTATTAATATTATTTATTCGGCCAAATTGCAAACATACAACAAGCAACCCACAAAATAAACAGATTCAACTAAACAAAACAACCCAATTCTAGCTGAGTGGCCAGGATTGACAAAAGTATAATAAAACACTGTGACTCGAAAGCCTGTCAATCCTTACTCGAATGGTAACATACAAACAAATACAATATATAAATAAATATTGTAAAGAAATTACAACTTTAAAAGATGTTAGGAATAAATAGCACTGAATGGATGTAGTGATCTATTACAAAGAGAAGTTGTCCCCATATTAATTATTGCGAGCTGTTGACGTCTGTCGACCGTTTAGACGTACGCGTACACATTTTTACACTTATAGTAATAGTGCCGTTCAAAGCTTGCCGGAATTTACCTAATTTACAGCGATAAAGTAGGGCCAATGGCGTTCTAAAACGGTCAGGCAATTCCAAGCGTCTTCAACTTTCAAAACCTCATCACATGGTTCAACATTTGCAAACGTCGTCACATAAGTCTCATGAAATCCAGCCTAAATTCTGCTATCTGCGAGCAGAACTATTGGCTATTAAAGCTAATTGTCGAACACGTTTGCCACAGGAAGTGATTGCTATTATCAAACACACTAGTATATATTGTCACTATAGAGGGCGGGGAGCTGGAAGGAATTTCCGCAGATCAATCTCTCCTCGTCTTAGTTACCGAACGTATCCTACCCGTTTGCCACCGAACTACATCGATAGGTACTTGACATCTATACCTAGGAGCACCGAACACAGCATCTCAAAACCAGCTGAAAAGGATAACATTTATCGTCTCCTCTGCATCTTCATGACAAATCCATGGTCTGTGGTCCATCGTGTGGATGAACTTGGAATACACTTGCAACACCATAAAGCCGACTTAGCAGTTGTGACGGAAACATGGCAAACCCCTAACATTTTTAACGACCAACTTTCTATTGATGGGTTTGAAATTTACACACCCCATCGCGAATTCAAACGAGGTGGCGGTATTGCAGTTTACGTCAAGAAAGAACTTTCATCGCGTGTCTTGTCTAACATCGACATCCCAAATGAACTTGAATGTCTGTGGGTGTTGATCCGCCCAGAGAGACTTCCTCGCACAGTATCCTGCATAGTTGTCTGTGCTGTATATATCCCTCCTGACTCTCCACATCGAGACACATTACTTGATCATCAGGTGCACACAGTTGACATCATGAAACTAAAGCATCCTGATGCGGGATTTGTGATTCTGGGAGATTTGAACAGAACCGACATACAACCTCTCTGTAGAGCACACAGTCTCAAGCAAGTAGTTGATCAACCAACCAGAGGTGAAGCTACCCTAGACCTTATCATAACCAACCTCAAGCAGTACTATCAGTCTCCAGCTATTCATTCTCCAAAGGGTCGGAGTGATCATAACTGTGTAGCTTGGACTCCCTCGGTTAAAACCGTACAGCCCAACAAAATTCAAAGCGAGTCACCAGACCTCTGCCCAGCTATGCCCAGCAATTCGGCCAGTGGATCACATCTCAGGACTGGGATGAAGTGATTCACTCACCAGACACAAACTCCAAAACTATTGCCTTTTACCAGACCCTCGATGCAGCCTTGGACAAGTATTTCCCTATAAAGAAAATCACATTGCACAAAACAAGGACAAACCATGGATTAGCCCAGCCATCAAGTCAATAATAGTCAAACGCCAACAAGTGTTTTCTATGGACGGAAAAACACTTCGATGGAGATTCTATAAAAACCTAGTTCAAAAAGAGATAGGTCGAGCAAAACGGTTTTTCTTTTCGGACAGACTTCAGCATCTGAAGTCATCAGAGCCTGCAAAATGGCACCGCGGCATCCAGTTGTTAGCAGACCGCCTCAAACCACCAGCTACAATCAACGTTCCCGGCTTAACGTCAAGTGATGATGTCACTGTTGCTGAAAAAATAAACCTGAATTTCGCACAGACAACTCAAAGTAGACCCCTTATAAAATTGGATGAGTTACCTGCATTTCTTCAAGCCAATCGTCCACCCCAGATCTGTGAATGGGAAATGTATCAGGAACTGCGGAAAATCAACGTCAACAAATCAGCTGGACCAGACAATATTCCAAATAAAATAATTAAGGAATTCGCATGTGAATTGAGCTTGCCAGTTGCAGATATGTTAAATTCCTCTTTGAGGGAAGGGGTTGTTCCACAAGTTTGGAAAGATGCAATTGTAGCACCAATTCGATCCACAGGAGATCCCAGCATCAATTGGTAAACTAAGGCCCATATCTCTTACCTCTCAATTTTCTAAAATTGTCGTCGGGTTTATTTTTAAATGGTTACTTGATGATATTAATATGAATCTTGACCATCATCAATATGGCAGTCTTGGTGGATCATCCACAACACATTGTTTAGTTGACCTGCTGAATGTTTTTTATAAAGGTAGTAATCAACCTAAAACAATTGGTACCTTAGTGTTGACTGATTTTTCTAAAGCATTTGACTGCGTTGACCATACAATAGCTGTGACCAAACTGATCTCCCTGGGAGCCAGGTCTGAAATCGTACCATGGATTACAAGTTTTCGTTCTTGTAGACACCAGAGGGTTCGTTATCAGTCAGCCCTTTCAAGTTGGGAACATCTTACATGTGGTGTTCCTCAAGGAACAAAACTTGGTCCAATTGTTTTTTTGGCTACTGTTGATGATGCCTGTGTGCTGATTCCGCCGCTCATAAATGGAAATATGTTGACGACCTTAGCTTAGGTGAGATCAGATTGGTCAACAGCAACTCCTCTTTGCAAAATGATACAAATGATTTGTTTAACTGGTCCCAAGTTAACAAACTTAATCTCAACCCGTCTAAATGCAAAATTATGCAATTTTACTTTAGGAAAAATGTGCATGAACCACCTCATTTATTGATTGGTAACAACGTACTTGAAGTAGTGACAGAAACGAAACTACTTGGAGTATGGATCCAGAATAATTTAAAATGTAACACCCAGGTTCAGGAAATGGTTTCTAAGGGTAGCAGACGCCTGCATATTCTTAGTCGTTTGAAAAAATTTCGTGTACCTAATTCAGATCTTGTGACAATTTTTAATATGTCCGTCCGGTCCTTGAATATGCTGCGCCTGTGTGGCACTCCGGTCTCACTTCTAACCAATCTTCATGCATTAAAGCAGTCAAAAAACGAGCCTTTAAAATAATTACGGGCTATAGTTACTCAAATCACAATCATGCATTGTTGACATTGAATGTTGAGACTTTGGCCCACAGAAGGGAGGACCTATGTTTAAAATCGTGTGTTTTTTCTGAGCGTTTTAAGACTTGGTTTTTAAAAAATAACTATACTAACTTATACCATGGAGCTGTGGTAGAAGCGACAATTCATTGAGCCTAAAATTAGAGTTAAAAGGTATGGCAAAAGTACCATCCCATACCTTACCAAGTTGCTCAATATGCATACTTGATCATTGGCAGCATAGAAAGATACAATGTGGTACATTTTGTTTGATAACATTTTCTTAACAAATGTTATTTTCATATTTAATTGTACATCTTTAAGCTCTTTTTATCTTATTGTGATAATTGTATTTGTCCTTTTAATTTACTGTATATTTTACTGTACATCGAACCGCAATTCGACCTTTTTGGCCGTGAGTTTAATAAGTAAATAAATAAAAAATCAAAAAAAAATCATTGAAAACGGGTCCTTTTTTCATCTATCACCACCACTCTTTTAGAAAATGAAAGAAAATCTAAACAAATAAATTATTTTCACTCGCGTAATTTGTTTTAAACGTAGCAGTTTAGTAAACCATTTATCCATTTTGTGTGTAAAATAACATTATCGTAATAATTTAATATAGGTTTTCGCGACTAATTTTTTAAAAATAGCGTTCCAATTCTTTTTGAAGGCCAATTTGAAGCGAATTAGCTCCCTGCTGTTGTTCCCGTGGTTGGTATTAGATTTCAGACGTTCAAATTCGTTTTCATACCTGACATATTCATGTTTTACTCGTCCTATGTTAATTTGTTGGCATTCGGTTTATAGTGGTCATTCAATTTAGCACTCGGTTTGGTAAAAGATTATTTGCACAAGATCCACATTCGTCTATTCGTTTTCATTTTTGCTCATTCTATTTAGCACTTTCTCGCATCCAAAATGTTAAAAGAGAAACGACTCGGACAAGATGCAAAGTGATTTGTTTTAACATTTACACAAGTTTAATTCTAGTCTAGTTTGTTCAGTTTTAAACTAAAGAAGTACAATATATAAGTTAGCAATACGGGAAAATTATACATGTGTGAAAGTCAAGATACAAACAATAAACTTTGGCAATATTAAACTTAGGTTTCCCCGCTTTTTATCGCGTATACACATAGTTTTTGAATGTTTTTACTTGTTTCTTTTAGCTCTCTTATATTCTGTATTTAATTAAAATCTGTGTTTATGTTATATCTCTGTTTTTTGTGCTTTCTTTTTCTAACTGATTTTTTCTTTTTGAGGTGGAAGAATTGTGTTAGAAAAGTTTGTATTTACTTAATCAATTTGGAATAAGGCACTGTATAATTCAAAAAAACTGAACCGTTTCCGAATTTCTTTGCCCTCTATTTCATAAATACTTGCTAGTAGTGAATTCGAATGGCCAAACTGGCGCAACTGGAAGCTCGAGCGAATTTGAATGACCCAATGTGAAATGTTAATGCCTCATTCTTGAAATTGAATTGTTGCAAAATACAGTTGGATGCATCGAGATTGAAATTGAACAATCTATTTAGTTAATTGAAATGTTGATCTAAAACGTGCATCCAAATTCGTGCGAAAATGGATGATTCGTCATCAATTTGGCTGCCAAATCTATTAAACTGACCGGGAAAACCTATATTAAAAGTATAGTTCTAGATTAGCTATGTACATATATGTTATTATGACTAATACATTGTTCTTCCATTAGCAAACATAATCAAAGAATGATTTTGACGATTTAAAAAAAAAAAATGTAAATAGAGAACAACAGAGGTCCAATTGTGGATCCTTGAGGGACGCCTTATGGCCGTTGTTTAGAGAGAAGACTCATAAAGACAAATAATTATAATACCATGGTTAATAATCCCAAAGGCATTAGAAAGGTTAAACAAATATTTAAAGTGTACTAAGGGGTGAATTAATATTAGCAGTTATACTTTATCAATTAATTGAGTGACAGCATTCGATGTCGAGTTATTTTCCCGTCAACAAAACTGTACATTAAATATATTATATTAAAAAGTATAATATATTTTTAAATGACCTACTTTTACTCTATTCCATGCAATACATTTTGTACACAATCAAGGGGGCAGCAACGTTCGTCTCTTCGTGAAAATGCATTGTCAAGATGGATGCCCCTTGCACCATTAATGTAATTTATATAATTAATAATGTTTTGCTTACAGAAGCATGTCAAAATGGTTAAGTACAGCGTTTTAAAGCAAAATAGTGAGAGAGAAAAAAAAAAAAAACCCCCAATGTGTGGCTTTTAATGTTAAAGGTAGTATATACACCATTTGTAACTGCTTGAATTATCATGAATGGGTGGATTTAGGGGGTTATATTTTATAGTAAATATCGTTTAACTGACCTGTCCGAAGTTTTTCAATCATGGTTGCTGAGAAAAGCAAGCAAAACGACTTTCGTTTTCAACCGGAATCGGGCACTTTCTCTTATGTTGTTTTTGTTTTTTCGCAATCGCCGTCCCGCGATAATGAATTTTGGTTTATAGTACAATTAAATTTTTTGGAACAATTACAGGATATTTAGGGCAATCGTTTCGCTGGATGCCTCCAATCATTATTTACTTTCAAATAAGTAAGATATTTCTTAATAATTCGGTAGTAAATTTTTTCAATATCTGCAAATGGTGTATACTACCTTTAAGAGTTAATACAGGAAACACTATTTTGTTCGATTTGAATACCTTCGATGCGATAAATATTGATGATTGGGCTTTATATTTGTGTGTCACAGATTGTTTTATAAGTATGTGACGTCACACTGCGCGTGCATTGGTATTAACCAGTTCGCGCCGGATGACGTATATAAACGCAAATTGATGTCAGCAGCGAGCAAGGCCGGAAATGCATGGGTGTACTTCCCGGCACTATCAGCCTGAACCCGCTTTGGATCGAGTTTCGTTAAAAATAAGGGTGTGCGTTTACGGGTAGTACGGGACCCGGGTACCCTATTCCCGTCACGGTCGGGTACCCGGGTACCCGTGACTATTATTAGAATCATGATAACAAAAACCCGGATACACCGCGTCGGCACGTGCATGTACATCCCGCTCGCTCCACTAGCAAGCTGCAGCGCGACTGCCGTGCTGGCATGGCGTGCTTACTTCCCTGCATTCCGCAACTAAACAAATGCACAGGCCTACTTTGCAACTCAGGGTTCGACGCAAACAAATTATAGTCACTCAAAACAGTGGCGGTCCAGTCAAAACCCTTTTCTAATAAGTAGTCTGGCGGTCCAGTGAAAAAACAAAAACAAGATAAGTTAAGTGCGCGGTTTTCAGAGCCAGATTGTCAACAGCGATCCCGTATTGCATGGAGTTTACTCTCAGCTTGTAATAAATGTTTGTAAATAAATTGACTTGCTGCTCCCCATAATTGCACGTCTACAGTGGCACGTCTTTTTCCAAAATAAATAAGGTTCAATGAACTAAATCCTTTGAGTGAGCCGACACGAAATGTAGCAAAAAATCCGACCGCAGATCTGCCAGGCTGGCCGCAGAGTTGATACAATAGAACCAAATACCTCTCCTGTAGTATCAGGTTTCAAAACCACATTCCAGGTACGGGTCCGTGGGATCGTGAATTAATTCAGCACATTTTCCAAAAAGTAAACCTCGGAAAAACTTACTCAAAGGACAACTGTAACAAAACACTGATACAATGTCAGCCGCAAGTTATAGCAGCTGTCAGAATTGTCGGTAAATAGACTTCAAAGGCATTTTTTTATCACAATGACTACAAAGAAAGCACAATCATCCGTTAGGCTGCTATCTAGACATCGGGAAATTGTCGGTAAAGACGTTTTACTCAGATGTTTTCTAACAATTTATCGGCACGCAATGAACATAAAAGACGCTTGCCTTTCTGAAATAATGTGTCAACATTTACAAAGGCAGTTTCGGGTAATAAAATCGATAAATTGGAGCTGGGTACCCGCAATCAGCGGTCGGGTTACGGGTACCCGGGTACCCGGCACGGCCTTAGTTAAAAATAATCCCGCCCGTGGGCTCGGCGATGTTAAAATAATCCCGGCGCGAACTGGTTAATAAAGGGATTCTCGTAGTTTTCGGTTTTCAGTTAACAATGACTAAAGAATGTATAAATGTAGAACGATATACAACAGTAAACTGAACTATTGGCATGTCATTGGTGATTAGAAACTGACATGACTGGTTACAATGTCACGTCACACCTGGTGATACATCTTGACTGAGTAGAAGTCAGCCACTGCCAGCTGCCCATCTGATGTGAATGTGATTCCAAGAGGACAGCGCAGACCCTGTGCAATGCACTTGAGAAAGCCACCTTGAGGGTCATAGTGGTGGATATGACCCGTGTTAAAACCATTATACATTGCAATATAGATACCTGAGCTATCAGTGTACACACCGCTGCAGCTCTGAACTGGTTGACCATTGATGGTGGGTTTGATGGTGCGCAGTGTAGTACCATTGCCATCAGCAACATTTACTGTCTGTGACAATGAACTGATGACAATTCTATCATTGCTGTCTACAGCCAGATAGTGAGGTGCAACCTTGACTGGTATGGTGCGTAGGAGCTCACCATCAGAGGGGCTGTGTTCAGTCAACACTAGCCTCTTGACATCACCTACTACGATAGTACCATCATTCTTGACAGCTACACTCCGAAGGTTAACTGCAGTCTTACCGACCTCACTCGGTGGCACTGTTGGGAACTCAAAGGCCAGCGTGTCGTCGCTGTTAAACACCTTCACACGGGATGCGTCTTCCTCGACGACCACCAAAAGATTGTTGGTGCGTGTAGATGCAATGCGGAGTGGACCTGTAGGAGTCACGTTGTCAAAACAAACAAACGACCATTATGCATTTATTGCACAATCCTTTCAAAACAGACATTCTTAAAAGATTGAAAACTACAGTAGAAAAAATGTCTGTCAAAGAATACATTTTTAAGATTTGGTATACATGTTCGAGAAATCACCGCGTCTGATAATTCATCTTGCATGATCTTGTTATGTTTTTGGCGTTTATTTAATCCCACAATGTGGGGCACAACATGCTTCACCGTGATTTATTTTTCTGTGTAAATAATGTGCTATATAGACATTTTTAAAAGGTCTTCCATGCCTAAGAGTGATAAACATACACTGCAAAAACTGTGTTTAGCGTGTAAACACTTTTCTATCAGTTTGTAAACGCTTTTACATACTAAACATGCCTGTTTAGCATAAGGATGGAGTTTTAGTAATTTAACATCAAGTTTAGAAATTGGATACAGGTATTTAACTGCAAAACATGTCAACTGTTAGCAAACAAAGTCTGTTTACTCGGTAAACACAGGTTTTGGAGTGTAAATCTGTGGATATCGTTGTTTACCGATGTTTTCTTTCATCAAATTCACAGTATTTTTTTTTTTTTTTCTCTGTAACTATCAGATGTATTTTGCTTGGAATTCCCATCTTTTGCAAAGAGCTTCAGGAATAAAGCAAATCAAATTACTGAGGTGAAATTTTCATTTTTGGTTTGTCCACTTTTGAAATGTTGTTTTCATGGAATATACATTGAGGTTGAAAAACATTCCCATATCATGAATACAAACTTATTGAATACAGTAAATCATTATTTTGTTTTAAATTTTACAGTTTCAATGGAGTTTTATTTACTTTTTTTTTTACCTAATTTGTTAAAATTTAAATACAGAAAATATTAGTGAAGAGCGAATGAAAATTGTTCAAGTGCATCATTTCGCAGATGGCATGTAATTTTAACTTACCTCCTTGCACCGGGATTGTGCTTTTCTGGTTGCCATCGATGCTGCAGATCACAACTCGATTGTTGTACATGTAGCTGTCAGTCACTGCAATCTCATCAGGTTGACGAGCAGCAATGCCCAAAGCCCCATTGAACTGTCCTGGACCGCTTCCCTCTCTACCAAACTCCCCACACAGCTCCCACTTGCCTTCCATCACCACCTCACCCAGATTGATGTCACCAATCCCCCCACTCTGCTTGAACTTCAGAAATGCCAGCCTGTCATCAACTCTAGGAATAGCCTGACCGGCCAACAGTTTCAAGTCTTTGCTGATTGTAGCATAGAGTGACAGGAAGTCACTATCCGATGCAGTCCTTGTCACCTCTCTAGCTGTATCTAGTGAAAACTGAAACCTCTCCACAGCCAAGCTCGCGGTTTTCTCACATTCTTCCAGTTTCTGCTCACGGTCCGATTGAATGTTTTTGATGTCGCCAAGGATGCGATTTTCTTGGGCCGTGATCTCTGCTCGTATCTTAGCTGCTCTGTCTTGCACTTCTGTTGTGACCCTCCTGAGTGTGAGACTCAAATCTTCTTTCAGTCGTAAGACTTTTTTTTGTGATTCTTCGATTTGCTTCATTGAGTTTTCAAGTGGATGAAACAGTTCAGCCAACGATTGCTTGTAATTGGATGCTGCCTCGTCTCCCTCAATGTACGAGTGTTCTGGTTTGCAGTGGTTTACGACCGTACAGTCTCGGCAGATGAGTATTTCACACGTAGTGCAAAAGAACCTCGCTGCTTCGCCCGCATGGATTGGACATTTTGGATGTTGTTTCTGATGTTTCTTTGTCAGTGTAACCTTCCCCTCACGAATGTCCTTCAGTGGAGTCACCTTGTGGTTTGACATTGCTGCGAATCGAAGATGCATTTTACTACAGGCCGAGCACAAACTCTGTTCGCAGTCCAGACATCTATGCGTTGCCTCATTGGCTTCCTCACAAATACCACACAAAATACCAGCATCACCCAAGCTCACTACCTTCTCCTGAAGTACAATCTCCTCAACCAAACCGATTAGATGAAAGTTGGTTTTCAGACCCTGCACCCCCGCCTCTGGAAGCTTCGTCTCCTGTCGACATACGGGGCAAGGAATCTCTGTACAGCCTTGGTGCTTCGTGCTGTGGTATTTTAGCAGACATTGCTCACAGAAACTGTGGAGGCATTCCAGTATCTTAGGCCGTTCGTATCTCCCTTGACAAATGCAGCATTCCAGATGCTGTCTGCTAATTGTCTCTAGAGCTAAGCTTATCGCAGGTACGGTCGCCATTTTGTTTTGTCTGGAAAAAAGAAAAAGAATGTGTTCATGAATGTATTTAATAATACAGTAGGTATCGACAGCCAGAGCTTTAGATGTGAATTTAAAAGAAGTGCCAAATCACACTCTTACCAAAACTGCACATCCTCTTTAAACTATCAGTATCATCACTTTTTTTTCTCCCATTTGTCAATCCAATCCGTTATGGAAAATAATGGGAATTCATAAGTAACTTACATCCTAACTTGAAAGCCATGCAAGTTGTTAAGAGAAAACATTAAACCAAATTCCATACATAATATTCAGGGAATTAAGATGTGGTTTGAGGTCATGTATCATGCACGTTTGACCTTTGATTTTCTCTGCTGTTGTGAGAGTCCATATCAGGCATCAATGGGAAGACAGTCTAGATGATAAATTGAGGAAGTACATCATTTGGCGAAATTATTTGAGCACAATCGGTGTGTAACTCAAGATACAGGGGGTGGTCATGCCAGTATTGCCACAAGTTGTCACAAAATGTGTTCATCACAAAATGTACAGATATGCAACAAACTAACCACAGCTAGCTACCGGTACTGTCAAAAGAAGTATTACATTGATTTAAGGGAATAAATGTGTGTTCGAGAGGTTTTCAGCCAAAAAAGCCCAGAAAATCCCGGAAAATTGTCGCAAGTAAATGTTGGTGTTTCGCCATTCTGTGCGAGTCAAATGACATGTTTCCGCCTCTGTCGCTCTACACAATACAATTGTACATGCAATAAAGCGTATTTACTATGAACCAGACTATTGCCTTTGGCAACCTCATTCCCAGGGCGTCGAGATGTATGTGCCCAACACTACCCGCTCTTACTATTGGAGACGATGTACGGTTGAAAATAAGGTGAGCCCTGGGGACAGGTATAATGCGACATCACTTTGTTGCCAGCTGGTTTTAAACACTTCCAGCCATGTCTTTATCGTCCATTTATTACCGGCCACAAGACAGGCTCTTGACCAATAGGAATGCCTAAACTGTCCCAGGTATTTATGAATACATATTAATATGTTAAAATCCAGATAATTATGTACAATGAAAATAAGCGCTTGACTTGTTAACTTTTTAGCATTTTTGCACTGATTGGTTGCGGTCCTAAAATACTGTTCACCGACAACACACCGATAAACCGGCACAGCACCGACAACACACCAACAACACGCACAGCACCGACAACCCACCCAAAACGTAATCTATATTGGCAAAGAGGTATAGCAAATACTGAAATAGTACACACGATACAAATGATTGTGCTTGACTTGAGCCTGGGCTGGCCCTGGCCTGGCTAGGTTACATTTCTTTTGTGAAAATTAAATTTGTTTTTACGCAAAAAATATTTCTCTAATTCCAAAAAAATAGCGTCAGGTTGCACAATTCTTTCCCATTTTCTAATTGACCGATAATATTAATAATATCTTTGCTCACTTTTTGTTATTGGTCCTTTCCAGTCCTCGAAGCAACACGGAAGTAGTAGTACAGTACATGTACATGTATGTATTATCTAGTCGACATTGAATGCAACGTGATGAAGAGCGCCCCCAAGACAACACGCCCATCGTTCTGACTCTGGCCGTTTTCCAAGCCCAGTAGGCTCCATCAGAATCTATTATCATTGACGAATTACTGCATAAACGAAGCCAAATCGGAGACGAAGCTTGGGCTTGGAAAACGACCAAAAGCTTTTTTCCATTGCCACCTGATAGACTACAGGGCATGGCTGCAAAATGTGCTCAGAAATCAATTTCCTTGGCGCACCTCTTAAATCTAAGTGGAATCACTGCAGTCTGTTAGCTGGGATCATGTGGATCACGAAAAACCGTGACCAAAACTCCCAATCGCAAGTTCACCAGTTAATTAAATATTTGCATTTTAATCACCTGTGTATAACGGGCGCCCTCTATTGACCAGGATTGGAAAGCTGTGTACATTTTCAATGGGAAAAGATTGCTTATTGCAGTTGCTTGCTCAAAAGGGAATCTACACAGACAGAATTCGATTAAAGAGGAATTAGGGTGTGTTTTAATGTCTTAATACAAATTTTCATTTTGTTCATTGCCATAATTTGAACTTTTTAATAGAGTGTCAAATAAACCGTGCATAATACACTTTTTTTTGTTCAAATCGCTATCATCTGAGCAGCTCGTGTCAACAGCGCCTACGCTCGCTCTATTTCACAACGCCCGCTATTGGTCCATTTTCCCACTATTTGCGCAAACGTGCCGCACCACGACATAAGGGCCTCGTGGATTGGTCGTTGAAAAACATGAATTTTAAATTGAGATTTCAGTATCGAGTACTGGTTCGCAGACCGTTTGGGGATTTTATTTGCGAGTTTCCCAACAACTTCCTAAGTAGTTTAAAGTAAAATTTATATAGATTCACGATATGCGTCAAGAAGGTGCAAGATAATGATGAGCACAACCTGCGCGCGCAAGGCCGAGGGCGCAGCGCGAGGGTTTATCGGGTGCACTACACTGATTGTGTGGGCACGATCTACCACTAATTAACTACATTTTCTCATTGTCACACAGAAAAAGGCCATTATACCATGGAGAAATAAGATGTCTCCATGATTATACTATAGACTGCGCTCGTTCACAACCACACATCTCACTAAAGAGTATAGTGGCGTTACTTCAAAGTACTATCTTATTCGTATTGCCTTTTCGCAATGCAAACCTTTAAATCTCATCTAAACTGATTATGACATCCATGAATATAATATTTAATACACGTTCTAAAATTAATATAATGTTCCTTACACTACCTCCATGCTTACACTCTTTGTAATTTCCCTTTCATTGTCTTTGTAACCTGTGCCTATAGACACAGTTTTAAGAACAAAGTCGTCTGTGCCGGGCTGCTTCCGTCAAATCTGCTTACAACCAAAAAATCTCATCTCATGTTGCGTACCGTAGATTCCTCCCCATTGTCTTAATTATGTTGTATTGCCTCTTCCGCAATAATGTTTCCTTTTTATTTTAATATTTTCTTATTTTCTTTACCGTTTGAATGTGGTTATTGGGTTTTTTCCATTTCTTGACAGTTTTATTTTATCATATTTCTCCTGCATGTATTTTGCTGTGTCAGTCATTGCCTTGTTTGTTCGTTTGTTGGGGTGATTGTTTGAAAACACGTTTATTAAAAATTCTCTACTTCACCTGCACATTACAGGGCCCTGTTACGTAATTCGTTTGACAAGCAATGTATACCCAGCAAGATATATGGTAGAAGCCCCCCCCCCCCCCCCCCCCCCCCCCCCCCCACCCCCCTGTCCCGGTACCTTATACATACACCCACCTATATATCTCAACATCGTTACTAAGATTTCGGCAATGGTTGAAAATACCTGAATATTTTTAAACATTTCCCCCCCTTTATAAATTAAGTTACACCTCAATTGTTGGCAATACTGTTACACATCCGTGCATGCTGTTGTCAGCCAACTACATGTAGTCTGGTTTCCTAACCTGATAATTCTCTAACATCTGTCAATTGCTCTGTTTTGTCTGAACGAAGTCAAGGAACAGCATTAATGTTCTTGGTTTTTACCAGCATCTATTCACACAAAACTTAAAAAATTTATCTCCGTCACAATATTTACCATGAATATAAACTTTATTTCAAACCCATACATTTTCGAAAATTACAACAAAAGTAAATGGTGTATACTACCTTCAAATCATGTAACTTTGAAACCTAGAGGAGTACATTCAGAAATTGTACTTTCAAGTTAGGATTTAAGTTACTTATAAATTCTCAGCATTTTCCATAACGGATTGGATTGACAAATGGGGGAAAAAAAGGGATGATACAGTGTGTACTGATTGTGTGTGCACGATCTACCAGTACCACTAATTAACTACATTTTTTTCATTGTCACACAGAAAAGAGCCCTAGACTGCACTCGTTCACAACCACACATCTCACTAAAGAGTATAGTGGCGTTACTTCAAACTACTCTTATTGCCTTTTCGCATTAATGCAAACCTTTAAATTTCATCTAAACTGATATGACAACCATGAATATAATATTTAATACACGTTCTAAAATTCAAATTACAATACCTCCATGCTTACACTCTTTGTAATTTCCCTGTCCTCGTCTTTAGAACCTGAGCCTTTAGACACAGCTTTGAGAACAAAGTCGTCTGTGGGCTGCTTCCGTCAAATCTGCTTACAACCAACAAATATCTCATCTCATGTTGCGTACCGTAGTTTCTTCCCTATTGTCTTAATTATGTTGTCTTGCCTCCTCTGCAATTATTTGTTTCCTTGTTATTTTAATATTTTCTTATTTCCTTTATTTTATTTGTTTTCTCATTCCTTGATAGTTTTAATTTATCATATTTTCCCCTCCATTTATTTTGTTGTGTCAGTCATTGTCTTGTTTGTTTGATTGTTTGTTGAGGTGTTTGTTTGAAAACACGTTTTCACGGATTAGTCGTCCCCCCCCCCCCCTCCCCCCCCCCCCCCCCCCTTCTTCCTCTTATATCCTGTACACCCCTATATATCTCAACTTGGGAATGACTGAGAGTTCGGCAATGGTTGAAAATACCTGACTATTTTCAAACAATTCCCCCAATTTATTAAATTAAGTTACACCTTAATTGTTGGCAATACTGTTACACATTCCATGCATGCTGTTGTCAGTCAGTAGTCTGGTTTCCTAACCTGCATCTATCGATTGCTCTGTTTTGCCTGAATGAAGTCGAGGAACAGCATTAATGTTCTTGGTTTTTCCCAGCATCTATTCACGCAAAACTTAAAAAATTGATCTCCGTCACAATATTTACCATAAATATAAACTATATTTCAAACCCATACAATTTAGAAAATTACAACAAAAGCAAATGGTGTATACTACCTTCAAATCATGTAACTTTGAAACCTAGAGGATACATTCAGAAATTTTAAAAATCTCTATAAAGCCAAAAACAGTGTATACAGTATATCTATTTATTTCTCTATCTATTTGCCTTATTTTATAAAAGCAAACCTTCCAGAAGGAACTATATCAATACCATTGGAGAACTAACCTACTGGGCAAAATTTTGATGTAAAATCTTAGTATACAGCAATAACAATCATTGAAAACGAGGCATTTTTTCATCTATCGCCACCACGACATTATTCAAAAGTGTACCCCATAGATCTTGCTACATTATGACTCGCACACTATTAGAAAACAAAAGAAAATCCGAACAAATAATACATTTTCACTCGCTTAATTGGTGTTAAACGTCGCAGTTTTAGTAAAATATTTATCAATTTTTTGTGTAAAATAACATCAAAATGATCATAATAATGTAATATAGGTTTTCCCGACCAATTTCGAAAAAATAGCGCTCCAATTCATCTTGATAATGACCAATGTGAAGCGAATTAGCTCTCGGCTGACGTTCCGTGGTACCTATTAGATTTTAGACGTTCAAATTCGACGTTTCATACCAGTCATATTCATGTTTTACTCATCCTACGTTAAATTTTTGGCATTTGGTTTAAGTGGTCATTTGATTTAGCAGTCGGTTTGGTAAAAGCTTATTTGCATAAGATCCATATTCGTCTTTTCGTTTTTATTTGCGCTCATTCTATTTAGCACTTTCTGCATCCAAAATATAGGTTTTTCCGGACGATATCGCAAAATGTGCACATAAATTTGTAACTGGTGCATTCGTTTTCGGGCGAAATAGTATGAACGTTCACATTCCCGTTTTCTATTTAACAGTAGATAATTCATTTTTGCATAATGGTGCATCCAGTGCACTGAATTTAGTATATTGATAGTTCATTTTAGCGCCAATTTGAATGCACACCCGCAATCATGTTTTCCTTCTAATTTATCAACATTCAATTTCGCTAATTGAGCAGCCGATTTTCTACGCATTTGTATGCCTGGTCAAGCATTGTAATCCATATGTGTTATCAGAAGTAACATATGGGGAATTAAACCATGCAGGTGGTCTCGTCTTTGAAACTACCAAATAAATCTATATTAACCACTAAGTGGAAGAAAAAAACTTTCTTTGCCCAGCATTTGCTACGATCGCATCATATAGCTAGATTTTACTTTATGCCCCCTAAAATTTTCCAATAAGGGCTGCAAGAGGGAGATACAGATGGGTCTCGAACGTTGATCGAAATCGTCTCATCGATGCCTTTGAGGCTGACGACGCGGACTACTTAGATAGCAAATAGACTGGACATCAACCACTCATGTCTTGGTGGACAGTTCATTAACGGATAGACAATTGAAGTCATTAACAAAAACAAAATAACCTCAATTCTTCAAAATCCTCATTTGGATAAATTCCTAAGTAGCCTCAATCTTGCAAATTCATCTGATGCATCAACTTCCAAGTGACCTCATTCCTGCAAAAACCTGCAAAGAGGATTTTGGAGGATTTGGGATGGTTAGGGTTAAAATAAATTTAAGAGCCAACACATAAATTAATGATCAATTTGTCCCACGATACATTGATTTATTAATGATTTAATCCAAGTTGTATCGTGAATTATATATCCATATGTACTTTATTGAAATTGAATGCAGAATATGCGAATTTAAATTATAACAAACGAAAAAGAATATTCAATTCAGGCCGTGACACAATGATAAATCGATTTGCTGCGAAATAGATTGCACATTCTTAGAAATCGGCCACGCATACGCCAAACCGAAAGCCCAATCACGTGATTGTAATCGTTTTATATGGGGAATTAAACTAGGTGGTCTCGTCTTTGAAACATACCAAATAAATGCTTTATAAACCCCTAAGTTGAAGAACAAAAATCTTTATTTGCTCAGCATTTGCCACGATCGCATCTTATTGCTAGATTTTACTTTATGCCCCCTAAAATTTCCAATACTGGCTGCAAGAGGGAGATACAGACGAGTCTCGGACGTTGATCGAAATCGTCTCATCGATGCCTTTGAGGCTGATGACGCGGACTACTTAGAATATACTGGACATCGACCACTCATGTCTTGGTGGATAGTTCGTTGACGGATAGACAATTGAACTGATAACATGATAGAGAAGTCATTTACAAAAACATATTAACCTCAATCCTCCAAAATCTTCATTTGGATAAATATGCAAGTAACCTCAATCCTGCAAATTCATCCAGCATTAGGCCTTATGACCTAGAGCCTGCATTGTCCTCAAGTGGCAAACCCCTAAACGCCCTCAATCCTGCAAATTCATCGGATGCATCAACTTCCAAGTGACCTCATTCCTGCAAAATCCGGCAATTTGCAAAGAGGATTTTGAAGGATTTGGGATGGTTAGAGTTAAAATACATTTAAAATAAAGAGCCAACATATTATTGATCAATTAGTCCTACAATACATTGATTTATTAATGATTTAATCTAAATTGTATCGTGAATTGTATAGCCATATATACTTTTTTGAAATTGAATGCAGAATACGCGAATTCAAATTATAACAAATGAAAAAGAATATTCAATTCAGGCCGTGACACAATGATAAATCGATTTGCTGCGAAATAGATTGCGCATCTTCTATATAATAATACGCTACTCTCTGTCTGTCTGTCTGTGTGTCTGTCTGTGCGCGCTTTTTCGTCCCCTTCCCGGGGTCGTGCGGCGTTCAAACTCGGTGGGTGGGTCCGGCTCGGTCCCCGCAAGAACCAGTTTGCATTCGCTAGAGCGTACGAGGTCAAAGGTCATCTAGGGGTCACCTTTTTGAAGTTGGTCGGATCGTGCTTAAACTCGGTGATCGCAATGCTCGATGCGAGGTGAGCGTGGCAAAAATAAAACGGGTTAGCGTTTTTCGGGTCTTCCGGGGTCAAAGGTCGTCTAAGGGTCGAATTTTCAAAGTTTGTCCTATCGGGCTTAAACTCGGGGACGGGAAGCCCGAATGCAAGTTGAGCGTGGAAAAAAAAGCGTTTGTCGGGTCAAAGGTCATCTAGGGGTCAACTTTTTGAAGTTGGTCCGATCGGGCTTAAACTCGGGGACGGGAAGCCCGAATGCGAGTCGAACTTGAAAAAAAAAGCGTTTGTCGGGTCAAAGGTCATCTAAGGGTCGAATTTTCACAGTTTGTCCGATCGGGCTTAAACTCGGGGACGGGAAGCCCGAATGCGAGTCGAACTTGGAAAAAAATCCATCCAGGAAAGTAGCTACAAACCCGAGAACCGACAAACCCCGGGTGACCGCCTAGTTCTTAATAATCGGCCACGCATACGTCAAGCCGAAAGCCCAATCGTGTGTTTGTAATCGTTTAAATGAAACGCTAAGCACATTCATTTATTTGAATTAAACAAAATAAAATTGAATTCTCGTTTTTGCGAAAATGAAACTCGGACATACGTCGTTCTGAAAATCAGCTCAAAATTGAATGCACCTTTTACAAATGAATGTGTAAATGTTGCGATATCGTCCGGGAAAACCTATCATTGATGTTCACCTTGTATCTTTTTGGTATTGAAGTGGTCAAGTTTACTTTTTCTTAAAAACCTGAGAATATATTCTTTCGATAACACCTTTTGTCATCCGTTTATTTAAGATTTTGGGAAACATTCCCGATATAAGGCATATAATTTATTTTCGTCGAAGTTTTGTGTTTATTTGTATTAGGCCTACTGTGTAGTTGGCCAACAACTCTGTGGTGAGTCTGACGGTCCGCATTGGGTTATTTTGCATACCAGCACCGCGGAAACCGCTAAATACAGGGGATGACCGTTCGCTCAATCGTCCGCTCATGAAGGGACCAAGAGCTCACAAGGGACTCTAGCTCGTCCGCTTATATGAAGATGACCAATAGCTCATACGATACGATAGCTCGCGCGCCCGCGCTACGAAGGGGACCAAGAGCTCATATGAGACGATAGCTCGCCCGCTTATGAAGGGGACCAAGAGCTCATACGAGACGATAGCTCGCGCGCCCGCTTATTTATTCGATAAATGTTTTTTCCTAGACTTTTTTTCCTAGACTAAAAACACCCAAAAAATAAAAAAATATTAAAGGCTAAAGGAATATTATATTTGTAAATGTGAATATATAATTAATTGTGAATAAATTTTAATATTTTTAATATAGTAAATAAACTTGAATGTTTTTGCCCGCTATACCCTATACACACACCCCTTATAATTTATATCTCAAAAAAATTATTGAGATTTCGGCAAAGGTTGGAAATACCTGCCTATTTTCAAACACTTCCCCCAATTTATTAAATTAAGTTAAACCTCAATTGTTGGCAATACTGTTACACATTATTCAACAGTGTACACCTTAGATCTGGCTACATTATGTCCCACACATTTCACTCTTTTAGAAAATCCGAACTAATAATACATTTTTACTCGCGTAATTGGTGTTAAACGTCACAGTTTTAGTAAAACATTTATCTATTTTGTGTGTAAAATAACATTAACATTATCATATTAAATTATTATAGGTTTTCCCGACCAATTAGCTCTCTGCTATCGTTCGTGTGGTTCGTATTAGATTTCAGCCGTTCAAATTCGGTTTCATACCCGACAAATTCATGTTTTACTCATCCAACGTTAATTTGTTGGCATTTGGTTTAATGGTCATTCAATATTTAGCAGTCGGTTTGGTAAAAGCTTATTTGCATAAGATCCACATTCATATTCGTTTTCATTTTCGCTCATTCTATTTAGCACTTTCCGCATCAAAAACATAACAAGGGTAACGACTCGGACAAGATGCAAAGTAATTTGTTTTAACTTTTTCACAAGTTTAATTCTAGTCTTGTTTGTTTAGTTTTAACGAATCCGTGTTTAACCCAAAGAAGTAAAATATAAGTTAGCAATACGGACAAATTTTACCTACGGAGTGAAAGTCAAGTTACAAACAATAAACTTTGGCAATAGTAAACTTAGGTTTCCCCGCTTTTTATCGCGTATACACATAGTTTTTGTATGTTTTTACTTGTTACTTTTAGCTCTTTTATCTTGTGTATTTAATAGAAATCTGTGTTTATTTTTTTCTTCTAACTTATTTTTCTTTTTGATGTGTTAAACAAGCGGCAAAAAGCAACAAATTTGGTTATTTTGTTGCTGCTTCTTTGTGGCAGAATTTTGTTAGAAAAGTTCTAATTTACCTAATCAATTTGGAATAAGGCACTGTATAATTCTAAAGAACTGAACCGTTTTCGAATTGTTTTGCTTATATTCCATATACTTGCAGAACTGGAGCAACTGGAAGCTCGAGCGAATTTGAATGACCCAATGTGAAATGTTAATGCCTCATTCTTGAAATTGAATCGTTGCAAAATACAGTTGAATGCATCGAGATTAAAATTGAACAATCTATTTAGCTAATAAAAATGTTGATCTAAAACGTGCATCAAAATTCGTGCGAAAATGGGTGATTCGTCATCAATTTGGCTGCCAAGTCTATTAAACTGACCGGGAAAACCTACATGTTTATTAAAGGTACATGTAGTTCCATATTAGCTATATCTGCAAGTACATTACATCAATGTTATTATGACTAATACAATGTACTGCCATTATCAAACACAATATACAAAAATAATTTTGACGATTTGTTAAAGAGTAAAGACTGTAAAATAGAAAACAAAAGAAGTCAAATTATGATTCCTTAAATGAAAGCCATATAAAAACAATTCGAGAGAAGACTCGTAACCCTCTAAAGACAGATATGAATACCATGGGTAATAGTACCATGGGTAATAGTACCAAAGGCAATAGTACCAAAGGCATTAGACGGGTGCGTACGCACACCCCCCCCCCCCCCCCCCCCACCCCCACCTCCCATCAGTACAAATTGCACCCCCCCCCCCCATAAAAAATCCTGCGTACGGGCCTGTGATAGCGTGCGATGTTGAGTGAGTTTCTCGTTAACAAAACTATGTTAGAAATAGTATATTACACAGTATAATATTTTCAAAATAAATAGCGGTACGACTGTAAGTGTAGTTACAATTGAGATTGGTCTCTAATAATTACACATTTTCGAATTAGCAACTCTTGAAGATATAGGAGTAACTCTGGCTACTTTTACTTTTTTTAGGAATTATTCCTTTCGAGATGATAAACATTTACGATGAGGAGGTTCAAGGCTTAGAAAGTGCACAAGTAATTTTCTTTATTAGTGAACTGTTTATCAGATCACAACCTGTAATATTTTTCTTTGGCAGGTTATGTGCGATATCAATGATTGATTGACCCGTTAATTACTTGGGAAAGAAAGGTTAGGAGTCAACAAATAATCATAACACTAACAGTTACATGTGTTTGGGTGATTTTATCACCGAGGGTTTGACCAATCACAGTAAAATAACTATTAAAATGGTCAGCTACAGTATAATTATGATGCGGATTATCATAAATGTAATTCCACCAATAAGCCACATGCGTGGATTTTGAAGAAAAATCGTTTTTGAGGTAACCATAATCGCAGGAAGATTTTCTCCTACTTTAAAGATGGACTACAACGGAATAATGATAAAGGCTGTGTTGCTGTTTTTGTTCGAGAAATGTATAACGATTACTAATATATCATTAGTATTCAATAAATCTTGTTCCTTCATGCAAAAAAAACCCAAAATTGATCGGCGTTCTACGACCCAGAAAAACTCAGTTTCAGCAAAAGCCCTTAACTCATGAATAATTCATACTTTGTGTGTGACGTACTACCCATGAAAACGCATACATATGGTGGACCTGAAGGGACTCCGCAGATCGCGAATATTGACGTCAAATTTGACGTCCATATTCGCGACTTTGAGGAAAGTCGTGAAATTTGTCGTGAATATTGACGTCAATATTCACGATCTGCGTAGTCCCTTCAGGGCCACCATACATACATAATACACACGGAATAACATGGCGTCTTTTGTTTACTCTCGGTTGTTCATGGGTAGTACGTCATCACTTTTCGCTGGTCCGCTGGTACTATATCGTGGATTTCATTGTGGTTTTCAGTGGATCTTTGCCGGGAACCAGTACAGGGCGGGAAATTTCAAAATCGAAGAATCGAGGTCTAATTTTTTCGGTCAAATTGCAACAAAATTATTTAGAGAAAAACATGGCCGTAACAATAAAGTGTTACCTGAACACAACATAAACAAGGTCCGATAATAAATTTAATGTGTTAGTTTTCGTTGTAGTCCATCTTTAAAACTTAAAAAAATACTACTTTATTTGCAACAACTTTTGCAGTATAAAGAAAACCTTCACATAATTCTATGACAGGTGAATTTTTAACATGAACCCAATAATTATAATTAACACTGTGGTTAATTAGCTTAAATTAATTTGTGAAAACACAAATTCAGGTTTTCCTACATTGCCGCTCTTTCTGTTTAATCCACCCTGAGTCCATCAAAATCCATTTCCCGTTTTGGAGGATTTTAGCGGATTCAGGATACCTCCATATTGAACAAACTGGAGGAGTGTGATGGATTGAGGATTTTAAGCCTAGCGTTACTGCAGGAGTTTGATGCATTCAGGATACAGAAATGTAGGTGATGGACTGTGATGGACTCTATAGAGAAACACACTGCAATTTGTTGTATGCCACCTTGGTATCCTGAATCCGCCAGAGTCCATCAACTTTTGCTGGTGGATTATTGATGGACTCAGGATCTCTCCAGAATGCAAACTGGTGGAGTCTGATGGACTCAGGACACCAGCAGTTTTTGCAAACCAAAATTGGTGGACTGTGGTGGATTCAGGATACTTTCTAGTAAAAGGGGCGAGGGAGTTAGGGTTGTGTTTTTCCATAATGGAAGGGGCGCACGTGTTTACAGGCGCGCGCACGGCCGAAAATGTAACAATGATGTCTGTCTCTTTGTGAAAACGAAAATCTTCCTTGACTATACTTTTACGCCTTTACGTGCAATACGTTTTGTACACGATCAAGAGGCTGTAATGTGTGTGTCTCTTCGTGAAAACAAAATGCATTTATCGAGATGGCTGCCGCTTGCATCAATAATGTAAATAATATAATTATTGATGTTTTGCTTACAGAAGCTTGTCAAAATGTTTAAGTACAGCGTTTTAAAGCAAATTATTGAGAGAAAACAAATCAAAAACCAAACAAAAAAATCATTGTTGACATGTGTGGCTCTTTGTGAATGTGTGGCCCTTAATATAAGTTAAGAGTTTCAGAGAACACTATTTTGATTGATTTGAATAATTACGATGCGATAAATATCTATGACTAGGCTTTATATTGTGTGTGTGATATATTGTTTTATAAATATTTGACATCCCACTGCACGCGCGTTGGTAATAAGGAATTCCCTTAAAGTTTCCGGTTTTCAGTTAACAATGACCAAACAATGTACAAATGTAGAACGATATACAACAGTAAACTGAACTATTTGCATGTCATTGGTGATTATAAACTGACATGACTGGTTACAATGTCACGTCACACCTGGTGATACATCTTGACTGAGTAGCAGTCAGCCACTGCCAGCTGCCCATCTGATGTGAATGTGATTCCGCGGGGCCAGTGCAGACCCTGTGCAACGCACTTGAGAAAGCCACCTTGAGGGTCATAGTGGTGGATATGGCCCATGTCAATACCATCATTATACATTGCAACATAGATACCTGAGCTATCAGTGTACACACCGCGGCAGCTCTGTACTGGTTGACCATTGATGGTGGGTTTGATAGTGCGCCGTGTAGTACCATTGCCATCAGCAACATTTACTGTCTGTGATGATGAACTGATGACAATTCTATCATTGCTGTCTACAGCCAGATAGTAAGGTTTAACCTTGACTGGTATGGTACGTAGGAGCTTACCATCAGTGGGGCTGTGTTCAGTCAACACCAGCCTCTTGGCATCACCTACTACGATGATACCATCATTATTGACAGCTACACCGCAGAGGTTAACTGGGGTCTTACTGACCTCACTCGGTGGCACTGTTGGGAACTCGTAGGCCAGCGTGTTGTCGCTGTTGAACACCTTCACATGGGATTCGCCTCCCTCGACGACCACCAAACGATTGTTGGTGCGTGTAGATGCGATGCGGAGTGGACCTGTAGGAGTCGCGATGTCAAAACAAACAAACGACCATTATGCATTTTTTGCACAATCCTTTCAACACAGACATTATTTCATTTTTGGTTTGTCCACTTTTGAAATGTTGTTTTCATGGAATATACATTGAGGTTGAAAAACATTCCCATGTCATGAATACCAACTTATTGAATACAGTAGATCATTATTTTGTTTTAAATTTTACAGTTTCAATGGAGTTTTATTTCCTTTTTTTTTACCTTATTTGTTAAAAGTTTAAATACAGAGAATATTAGTGAAGAGCGAATGAAAATTGTTCAAGTGCATAATTTCGCAGATGGCATGTAATTTTAACTTACATGTACCTTTTTGCATCGGGATTGTGCTTTTCTGGTTGCCATCGATGCTGCAGATCACAACTCGTTTGTTGTGGTAGTCAGTCACTGCAATCTCATCAGGTTGACGAGCAGCAATGCCCAAAGCCCCATTGAACTGTCCTGGACCGCTTCCGCGTCTACCAAACTCCCCACACAGCTCCCACTTGCCTTCCATCACCACCTTACCTAGATTGATCTCACCAATCCTCCCACTCTGCTTGAACTTCAGAAATGCCAGCCTGTCATCAACTCTAGGAATAGCCTGACCGGCCAACAGTTTCAAGTCTTTGCTGATTGTAGGATAGAGTGACAGGAAGTCACTATCCGATGCAGTCCTAGTCACCTCTCTAGCTGTATCTAGCAAAAACTGAAACCTCTCCACAGCCAAGCTCGCGTTTTTCTCACATTCTTCCAGTTTCTGCTCACGGTCCGATTGAATGTTTTTGATGTCGTCAAGGATGCGATATTCTTGGGCCGTGATCTCTGCTCGTATCTTAGCTGCTCTGTCTTGAACATCTTTCTTGACTTTCTTAATTGTGAGATTTAAATCTTTTTTCAGTCTTGAGACTTTTTCTCGTGATTCCTGGATTTTCTTCATTGATTTTTCAAGTGGAGAAAACAGAACAGCCAACGATTGCTTGTACGTTGATGAAGCCAGATTCATGTCAATGTACGCGTGTTCTGGCTTACAGTGGTCAACGACGGTACAATCTCGGCAGATCAACACTTCACATGTCGTGCAAAAGAACCATGCTGCTTCGCCCTCTTGGATCGGACATTTTGGATGTGGTTTCTGATGTTTCTTTGTCAGTGTAACCTTTCCCTCACGAATGTCCTTCAGTGGAGTCACCTTGTGGTGTGATGAGACAGCAAATCGAAGATGCATTTTGCTACAGGCCGAGCACACATTCTGGTCGCAGTCCAGACATCTATGCGTTGCCTCATTGGCTTCCTCACAAATACCACACAAAATACCAGCATCACCCAAGCTCACTACCTTCTCCTGAAGTTCAATCTCCTCAACCAAACCGATAAGATGAAAGTTGGTTTTCAGACCCTGCACCCCTGCCTCTGGAAGCTTCGTCTCCTGTCGACACACGGGGCAAGGAATCTCTGTACAGCCCTGGTGCTTGGTGCTGTGGTATTTTAGCAGACATTGCTCACAGAAACTGTGGAGGCATTCCAATATTTTAGGCCGTTCATTTCTCCCTTGACAAATGCAGCACTCCAGATGCTGTCTGCTAATCGTCTCTAAAGCTAAACTTATCGCAGGTCCGGTCGCCATTTTGTTTTGTCTGGAAAAAAGAAAAAGAATGTGTTCATGTATTTAATAATAGGTATCGACAGCCAGAGCTATAGTTAATTTAAAAGAAGTGTCAAATCACCCTCTTACCAAAACTGCACATTCTCTTTAAACTATCAGTACACACTGTATCATCACTTTTTTTCCCCCATTTGTCAATCCAATCCGTTATGAAAAATGCTGAGAATTCATAAGTAACTTACATCCTAACTTGAAAGCCATGCAAGTTGTTACGAGAAAAAAATAAACCAAATTCCATACATAATATTCAGGGAATTAAGATGTGGTTCGAGGTCATGTATCATGCACGTTTGACCTTTGATTTTCTCTGCTAGTGTTAGAGTCCATATCAGGCATCAATGGGAAGACAGTCTAGATGATAAATTGAGGAAGTACATCATTTGGCGAAATTATTTGAGCACAATCGGTGTGTAACTCAAGATACAGGGGGTGGTCATGCCAGAGTTGTCACAAGTTGTCACAAAATGTGTTCATCACAAAATGTACAGATATGCAATAAACTAACCACAGCTAGCTACTGTCCAAAGAAGTATTACATTGATAAGGGAATAAATGTGTGTTCGAGAGGTTTTAATCACTCTGATCTATTTAATACCGCTTGGAGTCTGGGTGCTGTTACGTATGGACAAAACACACCAAATCGAGATTACAACAAGGTGGTCCATACACAACAAAATACAAATTTACAAACAACCAGCAGTTATCAATAAAAACGGACAAGAGAATTCATAACTTAATTACTAATATTCCAATTTAATCATACAAATAAACCCCACACCTCAGCAACTCTTTAAATTAAACAGGAGCATAAAAACAAACACCTCAATTAACAAAACCAACTATATTTACAACAGGCAATTTTAACTTAATTTATATACACATACCGGTATGGATAAATGCCTGGGTGCTCGACTAACTCGGAACTAAGGGACAGGGAGTACGGCGTCACCACCACCAAAGCAAAGGCTTAGCAACATCGATGTCCACGAACAGTTCAGTAGACAGCACATCGTCCCCGGAGGCAACACCACAAGTAGGCAGCACATCCCTGGTGGCAACACCGCGCAGCATCCTGTCCCACTCCGAGCCAATCGAGAACCCAGAACTACCAAAACACAACCATTATATACCAACTATACCAACACGTCAATAAATAAATACAAAAGGAAGGAGCTCACGAGATTATGGGATTATATAATGCACCATTGGGCCACGCATCCAATATGCATAATCCCTAATACAAAGAAATGAGCGCCGACAGACGGCCAACAAATAACCCATTAATGACAAATATGTGGCTCCGTAACAGTGCTGATAATTACCCGAGCCGAAGGCGAGGGTAATTCACCCAGAATCTAAGCGGTATTAAACAGAGTGATTAATACCGACCGAACACACATTTATTCCCATTCATAAATACCTTTTTTTGTAAAATTCAGCCAAAAAAGCCCCGAAAATCCCGGAAAATTGTCGCAAGTAAATGTTGGTGTTTCGCCATTCTGTCTGAGTCAAATGACATGTTTCCGCCTCTGTCGCTCTAAACAATACAATTGTACATGCAATAAAGCGTATTTACTATGAACCAGACTATTGCCATTGGCAACCTCGTTCCCAGGGTGTCGAGCTGTACGCACCCAACACTACCCGCTCTTACTATTGGAGACGATGTACGGTTGGGAATAAGGTGAGCCCTGAGGACAGGTATAATGCGACATCGCTTTGTTGCCAGCTGGTTTTAAACACTTCCAGCCATGTCTTTATCGTCCGTTTATTACCGGCCACGTGACGGGCTCTTGACCAATAGGAATGCCTAAACTGTCCCAGGTATTTATGAATACATATTAATATGTTAAAATCCAGATAATTATGTACAATGAAAATAAGCACTTGACTTGTTAACTTTTTAGCATTTTTTGCACTGATTGGTTGCGGTCCTAAAATACTGTTCACCGACAACACACCGATAAACCGGCACAGCACCGACAACACACCAACAACACGCACAGCACCGACAACCCACCCAAAACCTAATCTATATTGGCAAAGAGGTATAGCAAATACTGAAATAGTACTAGTACACAAGTACACGCGATATAAATTATTGTGCTTGACTTGAGCCTGGTCCTGGCCTGGCTAGGTTACATTTCTTTTGTGAAAATTTAATTTGTTTTTACGCAAAAATATATCTCTAATCCAAAAAAAACAGCGTCAGGTTGCACAATTCTTTCCCATTTTCTAATTGACCGATAATATTAATAATATCTTTGCTCACTTTTTGTTATATTGGTCCTTTCACTCAGTCCACTCGAAGCAACACGGAAGTATATTACTAAATACTAGTCGACATTGAATGCAACATGATGAAAATCGCCCCCAAGACAACACGCCCATCGTTCTGACTCTGGCCGTTTTCCAAGCCCAGTAGGCTCCATCTGGCTCTATTACCATTGACGAATTACTGCATAAACGAAGCCAAAACGGAGACGAAGCTTGGGCTTGGAAAACGACCAAAAGCTTTTTTCCATGGCCACCTGGGCCCAATTTCACGGCGCTGCTAAGCACACGATTTTCTGCTAACCGAGCCTCCGTCTATTTCACGGAGACCGTAAGCAGTAAGCACAGCAAAAGGCACGCTTAACTTAGCGGGAAAATTTGCTTAAATCAGTGACGTAACAATAGAATCTCCATGCGCGCGCAAACGTTAGCACAAAAAAGTCGTGAAATAGCGCTTAAGGTTAGCAATTTTTTCTGCTAAAGTAAGCACAACTTTTCCGCTAACTGCAGCGCCGTGAAATTGGGCCCTGATGATGAGGCTGTGATAAGCACAACCTGCGCGCGCGAGGCAGGCGCAGCGCGAGGGTTTATCAGGTGCACTACACTGATTGTGTGGGCACGATCTACCACTAATTAACTACATTTTCTCAATGTCACACAGAAAAAGGCCATTATACCATGGAGAAATAAGATGTCTCCATGATTATACTATAGACTGCGCTCGTTCACAACCACACATCTCACTAAAGAGTATAGTGGCGTTACTTCAAAGTACATGTACTATCTTATTCGTATTGCCTTTTCGCAATGCAAACCTTTAAATCTCATCTAAACTGATTATGACATCCATGAATATAATATTTAATACACGTTCTAAAATTAATATAATGTTCCTTACACTACCTCCATGCTTACACTCTTTGTAATTTCCCTTTTATTGTCTTTGTAACCTGTGCCTATAGACACAGTTTTAAGAACAAAGTCGTCTGTGCCGGGCTGCTTCCGTCAAATCTGCTTACAACCAAAACATCTCATCTCATGTTGCGTACCGTAGACTCTTCCCCATTGTCTTAATTATGTTGTATTGCCTCTTCCGCAATAATTGTTCCTTTTTATTTTAATATTTTCTTATTTTCTTTACCGTTTGAATGTGGTTATTGGGTTTTTTCCATTCCTTGATAGTTTTATTTTATCATATTTTCCCCTGCATGTATTTTGCTGTGTCAGTCATTGCCTTGTTTGTTTGTTTGTTGGGGTAATTGTTTGAAAACACGTTTATTAAAAATTCTCTACTTCACCTGCACATTACAGGACCCTGTTACGTAATTCGTTTGACAAGCAATGTATACCCAGCAAGATATATGGTAGAAGCCCCCCCCCCCCCCCCCGCCCCTGTCCCGGTACCTTATACATACATCCCCCTAAATATCTCAAAATCGTTACTAAGATTTCGGCAATGGTTGAAAATACCTGAATATTTTCAAACATTTCCCCCCATTTATAAATTAAGTTCCACCTCAATTTTTGGCAATACTGTTACACATCCGTGCATGCTGTTGTCAGCCAACTATATGTACACTGTAAAAAATATATGTAATTTAACAGAGAATTTTTAACAGATCTTCATTGTAATTTACTTTTACAGCCCTTTTGATGTAGAAATTACTATTTTCCACACATTTCATGTATTTTAACGGAATTTTGTATTTTTACAGCGTAATTTGTATAAATAGTAATACATAGTAATTTGTTTGGTTAAAATACGTGTGTTGATGTTAAATTTACAGGAAATGTGATGTTTTATCAATATATGTAATTTCACTGAAAACAAAGATAAATTAACAGATCATTTTTAACAGATCTTCGTTGTAATTTTACAGCACTGTTGATGTTAAAACTACAATTTTCTACAATTTTGTGGGTGTTTTAACGGAATGTTGAATTTGGTTAAAATACGTGTGTTGATGTTAGATTTAAAGGAAAATAGGATGTTTTATTAATATATGCAATTTCACTGTAAACAAATGACAATTTAGCAGAGACTTTTTAACAGATCTGCATTGTTATTTGTTTTTACAGCACGGTTAAAGTAAAAATTACATTTTTTCGCAAAATATCAGTGTTTTAACTGAAGTTACAACAATGTTAAATCATTTTGCCAAAATACATGTGTTGATGTTAAATTTTCAGCATTTTGATGTTAAAATTACAATTTTAAAAGTGTTCATGTTTTAACGGTATTGTGTGATTTACAGTGTAATGTGTAAAAATAGTAAAACATGATAAACATTTTGCATTATAATACGTTATAATACACGAAAATTATGTTTTACAGAGAATGGAACGGATCTTCATCAGGCCTATAATTATTTTGACCAGCTGTGATGGTAGTAAATTTAACTTGGGTAAGGTAACAGAGTGAAAACGCCACTCTCTCGCCCGAGTGTTAACGGCTTAACTCTTTTGTGAGTGGGATTCACTCTGATTCGGGTAAAGAAATGCTACAAAGTCGTCTAGGGGTCATTTTTATCGAGTGTGCCACTATACCACTCACTTTTTTGAGTGATTCCGATGACCACTCTTTTTAGAGAGAGCGCCCTATATTATTTGCCTATTCGCGGTATATGTGCGGCGAATGCAGCAAGCATTTTACATGCTCGAATTTTACAAACAGCCGTTATTCCAACTTGCATTGAACTTTCTATTAAATTTGCATTCAAAAATTCGAAATAAAGATTCGTTTGTTTCCGACCCACACTGCAATAACTGTGGTGTTAACACCAATGTTTTTAAAAATCTTTTGGAATGAAAATTGGTGTTAAAATGATTCTTGAAGTATTAGCTTCAAATCAAGTACTGGTTTTAGGTACCTTTGGTGTTAAATTTGACCTAGTGCGCATGCGTTTGTGAAATAAAGCTTTCTGATTGGTTGATAAGAAATTATGGGATATCGCTGTGTTAACAATAGTCGATGTTAAATTGTTGTATTTAGTCCAAAAAATCATATTTTTACCATAATATGTAATTATTTAAACAATTCCATGATTGAATTTTGATTTTTGTGCAAACATAGTTAAAAATTCGCGTTACATTTCATTCGTTTTTAAATTTTGACATTATTCATACAAAAATAGCTGTGACTTCATCGCGGACAAAAAAGCGCAGTATAAAACTAACTAACGACAATGGCTATGTTCGTACAGTGTAGTATGTATTCAGTAGGTAATATATAATAGGAATAGGTTATTATTGTATGGATGTGTAATGTGTAATAAGTTAGTTTTTGGTATTATTTCATTACGTAATTTGTCCATGCAGTTAATATGTACACAATTATAGTGTAAATACAACTTCTGATGTAAACAAAGTAAAAGGTGTAAGGTAAATGCTAATTACATATTTCCTGCATAACAAAATTACAGACGAAAGTAATTTTACAAATAAGTGCACTCTTAATTTACGCAAATTTTGCAAAACGTTTTTACAACTTGTTATGTATAAAAAGATAACGGTGTAAGGTAAATGCTAATTACAGTTTTCTTCATAAACAATTTACGGACGAAAGTAATTTGACAAATAAGTGCAAATTTTGCAAAACGTTTCTACAACTTTTGATTAAAAACAAAAAACAGCACATTGTCTGGCAACGCTGCTGCCAACACTTGATGTAAAATAACGGACCTTTTTTTACAGACAATAGTAATTGTACAAATAAAATGTATAAATATTTTACGCAAATGTTTCAAAACCTAACCACAACATTTGATGTAACAATAACAAACAGCAAAATGTCTGGCGTCTCTGCTGCCATCACTTTTGATGTAAAATAACATATATATTTGTTACAGTGTGGCAGGCCATGGGGGATGGGATGGGCATTGGGGATCGTGGTGTGGATATGGGTGTGGCGATATTATTATGGGGGTACGTGGCTACGTGCGAGTATGTTGGTGGGTGGACACAAACATCCGCTGTGGGGACATAGTCTAAGCGAACTAAGTAAGACTAAGACTGAAAGGAAGAGAACTATACAAACCAAACAGATTATTACAAGACTCATTTTTTGTCTTTACTTTGGGCCCCGCGGGGTCATACAAATTGTTATTACAACTGCTTTAATAAATGCAGGAGTGGGCCAGGACGAGATTGTATTTATTTTAAAATCAAAACAGTTTATCACCGCAGTTTCCACTCACCTTAATTACCGGGTTCGCCTATAATCGTGCAACAATCGTGTATGTAGTTCCTTATGTGATGTCCGTATTTGCTTGTTCGTGTTAGGCTTCCAGGCTCATATCGCGCTACTGTACGGCGGTACTGATGGGGCGGATCCCAGGAGAAAATGGTCGACGACACACAAAGATAAGCACAATAGACGCACATATGTGTGTGTTCTACGATAGTTGATCTAATTGGACTTTGTTCAGTTGGGATTCAAGTGTATTTATTATGGGCGGCCAATAGGGCAAAAAAGACACACACACAAAAATGCAAAATAACGGTTGCAAAGCAAAAATAAGTAGAAAATAAAACGGCATTACAAAAAAACACGGAATTGAAAATCAAACGAAAATAAACAAAGATACGGAATTGAAAATCCAACGAGATTACACAAAAACACGGAATTAAAAATTAAACGAAAATACAGAATTAACACGTAAACGAAAGTCAAAATAAAAATACAAAATAAAACTTCAAAACAAAAACCAACAAAATTACACAAAATGTGTAATTTACACGTAAACAAAAATCAGATTTTTCACTGTAACCCGTGGTTCACATTCCAAAATAACAGGAACCAAATTTATATTAATTTAACTCCCTTTTGGTAAAAAACTCTTGACTTCACACAATTCAGGATTTGCATACACAAAGAAAATGTTTTATTTCAAAGAGAAAATAATCTCAGGCAATAGCAATACAAATGAAAATGCAATGGGTTATGATGATTTACATGAAACACAGGATCCTGTATGATTTTAAAATACACAAATTTGAGCTCGGATAAAAAGGGCGCCAAAACCTAAAAGATAGTTAACGCTCGCGATTCGTCCATCCTCGGTAGATCGGAGTTATGGGGTAGTAGGAGTTGAAGAATATGTAGAACGAGATGATGAAGTAGAGCACTTGAAGAAGGGTTCAATCGAAGATAGAAGTAGAAATGACAACTCTCGTCATTTGTTGCTACATGTACATGTAAAACCAAGGTATACTTGCGGGGTCTTGAACAAGACGAAAAGATGAGGTGGCTATGTCTAGGGCGATGCTGGGTTGTTCTTGGGTGCCTGGATCACTCGAACGTCTTGGCGTTGGGCGTCGAGGATAGCAGTAGGCTTGGCGTACTGGACGTGCTGGAGCATGGAATGGGATGCCTGGAGGGCAGGTCGGGAACACGCAGATGGCTTGGTCTAAGTAACCCTTCAAATGGCACGTTCCAGTCGTTTAAGTCTAAAACAGAGAGTTTTATAGTGGTCTATGCCAAATTACTAAATCCATCTAATTACTACAGAGTCAGGTCAAAATGGCTGACTTTTCTACATGCAATTTTAAACACACTTCATAACTATCCATCATGTGGAAGGCTTTTAAAATTTAACAACAGCAACCTACATGTACACGATACTGGCATGTATTGCATGAACTTCTTTATCATAGAAAAAATATAAAAGAAATCAATTTGTTGTCTAATACTTCTCAGAAATACTCAACGGAATTTCCTTGGAACGACTTTAAAACTAAACATGATAAAAAGGACTACATTTCTCAGTCTCAAACGTGAGAATCAAATCAAAAATAGAAACTCCAAATCTTAATCGAACTGTTTAAATGCAGGAATAGCAAGTTCCAAACTTGATCATGAGAGAACAATTTGTAGCTCTAAGTTACGATCCATAACAGAATAATATACGAACGGCACTAAAGACGGGAATCTACGAATAAATAAATACAGAATATGCATCTTTTCGCATACAGCCTAAAACTTTAACACAAGTCAACAGTTTGTGTCTTTAAGCTTGGGTTAATCAAAACCACAAAAAAATGTCCGCCAAACACTTTAACAAGTAATCATAACTCAATAAAAGTATTCAATCATCCCAGAATTTGGGACCATAGTCAGTTGATCACCCTGACTTCATAAAAACACCAAAAGACTATATACAATGCTGAATAAAATCTGGAGCATTACTTATTCTTGGTTCGACTCTAAACCACTTGCATCTGCTTCATGCAAGAGTAAAGAAAAAGCGCAAATCCAACTTACTACAAACTTATCTTGCTAAAACACTTTACCTAAAGTTAATATAAAAAAATGCAAAATCATGAGAGTATCCTTTTTGGATCTCTCAGCACATTATCAAACTTGACAATATAATTTTAATCGCCAAGGTCTTTTACTTCACCAATACCGGTATGTCTGGACTCTCTCAAATTCCTGAAGTCCAGACTTCATAGAAATACAACTCAGAAAAATCTCTTTATAATTTACGAAAAGTCAGGATGAACACAGTGAAATGTCAATGACTAAAAATCATATAATCTTAAACATATAATAATCTAAACACAATATAAATAGTAAATCAAACTCACCTAAAACAGAGAGCCAACATTCGTGCAATACGAGGACTTGGGATAAGGATCCTCCAATCGAAAACAACAATTTTCTCAAAACAGCAGACGAAAATGGCAGACATGCAGTCAGCACGATGGCAGAATCGGTTATGCCAAGTCTTGCTAAAATTTGGGGCAATCCGGCACCCAAAGCATGCGCTGACCACATGACTAACCCACGCTCTCATTGGTCAAACTTTAAATTGTCACACATGACTCTAAACTGATTGGTCATTTAGTAACCAGGGAGATCTGAAATCAACAGAAACTTGTTGTTTTAACAGCTCCTGCAAGATGTAATAAACCAGCAGGGATTAAGAGTCCCTACATCCTGCTTAACTTCTGGAAGTTTATTGTCTGTGTACCCACTGGTGTACCAGCCACTAATAAAAGGCAGAGGACACAAAGAACATCCTCTGAAGTTCCAGGAAAGATAAAAAGATAAAAGTTCAAAGACTAGCCCTACAAAAGGGTAGGCAGAGATCAAAGGGTCTACTGGAACAAACTCACCAGTAGAAGAAACAAAAAGATAAAAAACCATAAAAGTTGAGAAAAGGGGAATCTTACAAATGGGAAACATTGTCATACAAAATAGAAAAAAAAAAATAATAATACTATAACCCAAGACCTGTTTTGGGTCGGGGTTACATCACAAATGCAGTATTATTTTGTATAAAAAAGATAAGATAATAAACTAAACCCCAAAATTAACTCAGTCTCAAATTATACAAAACAGATAAATAAAATAACGAATTTAAAAAAAGTACAATAAAAATACAAAACGAAAATGCAAAATGAACGAAAACTAAAAAAAAAAAATAGTTTGCGCCCGCCGTACGAGTGAGACACAGAAATAAACGAACAACATAGAATTGTAAGAGCAACACAGAATTGTACGAACAACACATAATTGTACGAACAACACAGAATTGTACGAACAACACAGAATTGTACGAACAACACAGAGTTGTACGAGCAACACAGAGTTGTACGAACAACACAGAATTGTACGAACAACACAGAATTGTAAGAGCAACACAGAATTGTACGAACAACACAAAATTGTACGAACAACACAAAATTGTACGAACAACACATAATTGTACGAGCAACACAGAATTGTACGAACAACACAGAATTGTACGAACAACACAAAATTGTACGAACAACACAAAATTGTACGAACAACACAAAATTGTACGAACAACACATAATTGTACGAGCAACACAGAATAGTACGAACAACATGCAGAATTGTACGAACAACTCAGAATTGTACGAACAACACTTGATGTAAAATAACGGACCTTTTTTTTTACAGACAATAGTAATTGTCTTACTAAAAAAAATAGCACAATGACTACAATGACTGTGATATTCTTAGGCATTTCGTTTGGTGTTGAACTTTGCTAATGCGAGTTTTATTTTATAAAAACCTGGAAACACTCGAACATCGCGAACGTTAAGCAATTCCTTCAGTTTTTGGTCACGTGACATTGGCGGCTAAATAATAAACGAAAAATCACAAATAGTCAGAAATATTTGGTCTGGGAACCAGACTATAATAATCGAACACTACATTAAAAAAAAACCGACTTAGCGCGCATGCGGGGGCGAGTAGCTATTTGAGCTATGCTTGGAATGTCCTCGGAATTTTCCGGGTTCACGTGACGCTTGCGCCAAGACCAAGATAGCAGAAGAGAAGTCCAGGAAACTGGCGATAATTAAGGGCGCCCTCAATAAGCCCAGATAATACGGACGGCGCACCGCGGAACAAATGAACGGGCTTGCTTGGTCTTGACCAAGACTATATTTATAGGCGAAACTTAACAAGCAAATTCGAATACCCGAAACTGCACTAGTCTTGGATCCAAGACGCGGTATTAGACGGGTGCTAAGGGGTACGGCATGCATGGCGCGGCGCGCTTCTTACATCAGTAGGGCGTCTTGAAACTAAGACTATGCAGCACAACCTCCTTCCATCTTTTTTGCCTATTATCAATCGTGGCACGCCGCTGGAGATTATTGGATAAACCTTTGAGATTGAGGTTGGTGCGAAATATGATGCAGAAACGACTATTAGCGCGCCCCCGCGAACCACATGATTTACGTACAATGTACGTATGTGAAGTTGGTTGCACGTTCCTTGTTCGACATTCAATAAGTAACCACCTCCTTATTCGACATTCAAATGTAAACACTGCACTATACAAATCTTCCATATAGTGTTTCCAAATCTGCATCCGCATTTGCAAATGGTTCATATACTGGTTTCTTTTCCTGCCTGCCGACACTAGGCCCACATGATTAACTAAGCCCTAGCCCTTTATAGGCACGAAATTTAAAGACGGATGGACCGGGCAAGGCTAGAAGCTAGATTAGGGGATCGACCGGAAAAATATTAATGAACCTGACCTGGTACTAGGGGTACTACTAGTATTTAGTTTTTTTTATTAAGGTATTTTTAATTAAGTATTTTTTTATTTTGTTATATGTACTTTTAGCAATGCATCGATTTGAATGAAACTGTTTCTATATGTATGTACACGTGATTAACGCTCCCGAACAAGTACCTCTTTAACTAAGAATGAAGGACGTCTGGGACCGGGCAAGACTAGAAGTAGAGGGGGTGCAGGAGGACATCATTCGTTGTACATGTAGATATTTATATCAAAAATAAGAAAAATACTAGAACCACTTGGGCCAGGTCAAGCTCGTTATTTTCCGGTTCCTGAGGTCGATCCCCTTGCACCCTGGTCTTGTACCCTTTAACCTTGTCAGGTCCATGGGTCCGTCATGCTTGAAGAGCTACGGCTTAGTAAATATCGGCCTACTGTTTGGCAGGCAGGAGAGGAAACTGAGGGCCTTTCCGAATCCCTGGCTTCGTCGTTGTATTTGGCTTAGAATGATTTTAAGCTCCCAACTTTGAGAACTCTAGCCACATTATGGTGCATGATTGGAGTCAGAAACATTCAATCCGTTGACATGAAGCCAACAGTTTAACTATTTTCGTTTGCTTCTACATGTATTTCGATTTGCTTCTCAGTGATTAGGAATTTGGAGGCGAAGCCAAAGCCAAAGACGAAGCATAGGTTCCGAAAACCCCAGTCTATAAACCATTTGCAAATGCAGATGTGGGTACTAAGATGTCGACACACAACACCAATTACGTTTTATACTTTATGGTACTACATATCACCGCGGGGGGTTTGATTGGCCGATCCGTCAAGTCGGATTTACTGCACTGACATGGTGACATCACGTTGATGCCGATAGCGGAACGACAACCAGATGAGGACGCCCTTTATCTAAGGACAACAAAGCATGCACATTCGGCCAAATTAACAAAGGAGATTGGTAGTCTAAACTCCATGGTAAGTCCGACTTGGGTCAAGTCTATACCTGATGAGGCATTAGGATGAGCGCAACCAGCGCGAGGGCGAGGCGCCGCGGTGTTATTAATACTAGGGTTAAATATGCAGAGGCGGATCCAGGGGGTGTGGGGGGGGGGGGGGGGGGCGGGGGCACGTGCCCCCTAGGTAAAAAAAACGGGGTGTGGGGGAAAAGTGGGGGAGGTGAGAGAAAAAGAAAGGGAGGAGAATCGGATCGGAGGATCTGCTGTGTCTATTTTTGGGCATAATATAATACTGACAAAAAAGGGTTATCAATCCACGGAACCCCAGTTTGCGACCCGCACCCGTTCAATTTCTCCATGCACATGAAGCTCTCTCAGGGTCTCTACTCGCCGCGGGAGAGCGAGGTTGGTGTTATCCGCAGAAGACAACCTGAACCCGCCTGGCGCGCATCTAGCTGCTCGTTGGTATCAGAGGTGGCTCCGTTAACCAACCTATGATACTCGGACTACCTGGCATCGAGGTTCGATAAATAATCCCGCGCCTGGTGGACATGTGGCCATTGAATTGGCAGTACTGTCCCTTTCATTGCCAATTACCCTTTTATTGCAGTATGGATGAATGTTTATGTTGTTAATGGCCTTGTGTAGTTATAATAGTGGGTTGGTTTGTTCACGGAGCTATGGTTTGTCCAACCCAATTAAGCTAGGACATTGTCCGAAATCTTTTTGGCGACATTTTTGCTATATATATTTAAATATATTCTCGCATGTTCCAGTTTTGGGTGTGACCCACATTCATATATAAACTTATATATCTTTATAATCTTCATAATTCTGCATTTTATCTCCATATAATCTCAAAACTTTTGCTAAAAAAATCAGAGTAAAGACGGGCCAGGAATCGCCTTAAATTGCACCACAAAGCATAATCCAAAATTTCCCGGGCCCTTATGCTACGTTTACATTATGTTCCCGGCGGCCACGGCAGCCCCGTTTACCCGAAACGTAGTGCGTCGTGGGATTTTGGCAATTTTTTCTCTGTATTCAAGTTTGGTTAGGTCTTGCCAAGTTTTCTCACGGTCTATCACGGTATCCGTGACGGGCCGTGGGTGGAAAGGGGCTGCTGGGTCCCGGAGGCTCCAAGGCGCACTACGGTTCGGCCCGCGGTCTACCACGGATGCCAGTACGTTCCCGCCAGGCCCGTCACGTTCTGATGGGGTCCCTCACGTTTCTGACAAGGTCTGACACGTTTTTCACGTTCTGTCAAGGCTTTCTACGGATGAAACGTGGACGCCGGGCAGCTTTGGAGCACGTTTGTACCCACGGTATAAAGAGAAGGCCTCCCAGGCAATAGCAATCATTGTATCCTGGGATTACGACGAGACAACATCATGAATGCCCAAGATGAAGACGATTTTGTGTTTGCATGGGTGCATACAGCCAGCAAGAAGAAGGCCAACAGCAGTTGCAGAGAGGGAAGGCCAGAGTGCAGCAGTCAGAAAGAAGGCGAAGAAGGCGGATGAGAAGGCCAAGATCGATGTGGGTTCGGGTGCGCGAATGGTTATTGTCCATTTTCTGTTATGCAAATCATGTAAAAGTACTGGTTACTTAATGCTGTACTTTGTTATCAATAAATGAACCTTTGATTTTCTGATCTAAATAATTAGCTGTTTCGGCAATTCAGCCGAAACAGCTATTGTATTCCTTCTGATTTTTTTTTTTTTTTTTTTTTTTTCAGACTATTCTCCATAGAGTTTGTGCACGTTTTTCTTCTGGCATGGCACTTTGGCACTTTGGTAAATCCGATCGACTTGAGACTTGGCACACAGTTGACCCATCACCCAAGGATGGTCCTAGAACAAATTCGTCGCGATTACGTCATTCGTTGTCACGTGACGTCACGTTAAAGGTGTATTTTTTTCCCATAGGATTTGTACACGTTTTTCTTCAGAATATTGAATTTGACACTTCGGTACATTCGATCGACTTGAGACTAAGGACACACCTTGACCACCATCCCCAGGGGGGCCAGAAGAAAAATTGTCATGATGACGTCATCGTGGGTCATTTGACGTCACATTAAAGGTGCAGTTTATAAGACCCTCTATCTCTGGAAGTACAGGCCCGATTGGGGACAAACTTGATATGCAAGTATCCCGGGATGTGTTATAGACACAAATTTAGATGGCATCACGATGACGTCATCGGGTGTCATGTGACGTCACATTGTGACGTCACATTAAAGGCGCAGTTTTTCCTATAGGTTTTGTACACGTTTTTCTCCAGACTATTGAATTTGACACTTTGGTGAATCTAATCGACTCGAGAATTAGTGCAAACCTCGACCACAATCTCTAGGAGGGCCACAAGGATAATCGTCATGATGAAGTCATCGTGGGTCATGTGACGTCACTTTAAAGGTGTAGTTTTTAAGACCCTCTATCTCTGGAAGTCTGATTAGGTCTCTAAAGGTCTGATTAGGGTCAAACTTGGTATGCAAGTATTCCAGGATGTGTTATAGACGAAAATTAAGATGACGCCATGACGACGTCATCGTGGGCCATGTGACGTCACATTAAAGGTGCAGTTTTCCCCATAGGATTTGAACACGTTTTTTTCAACTAATATATCTTTGACACTTTGGTACATCCGATCGACTTCAGACTTAGCACACACCTCGACCACCATACCCACGAGGGCCAAGGGGAAAATCGTTATGATGACGTCATCATGGGTCATGTGACGTCACATTAAAATGGCAGATTTTAGGACCCTCTATCTCTGGAAGTACAAGTCTGATTGGGGTCAAACTTGGTATGCAAGTATTCCAGAATGTGTTATAGACGAACATTAAGATGACATCATGATGACATTCCCAGGTGTCATGTGACGTCACATTAAAGGTGTAGCTTTCCCAATAGGATTTGTACACGTATTTTTCAACCAATTAACTTGGGTAAATCCGATCGATTTCAAACTCGGCACACACATAATAAAGGTCATCTTAGACACCCGAAACAGCTCTGTGTTTGTCCACAAACACATTTCTAGTTCTTTGTTTTCCTATTCATTCTTTCATAATACATAAATGATTGTCATATATCATAAATCAGGGCTGAATGCATAAGTTAAACCTGCTTTACTCATGATGAAGTCCTAATAACTCACTGAAACCTAAAATATTTTTCATAGAGGAATATCCATTTTGTGGCTTAAATCTGACCTTAATTTTTACAAACTTCTTTTCCTACATAAATCATATTCTACGGAATTCTGGCCTATCATAAGAAAAACGCACACATAAGTTTGCATTTATTTTCTAAGAGATTAAAACAAAACTTCACTGGTCTGGTCTGGTCTGGTCTGGTCGTCGTCCTGTGGCTTCTCCTTGTCTGAAGTGCTAGTGCTGCTGGTCCTTCTCTCTTGGTTGGGGCTTGTCTGGTTGCTGGGACTCGAAGGCGAGCATCTTATGGTGTCTAAAACGGACAGGCAACGTCGTGGTTCAACTTTCAAAACGTCGCGGTTCAACTTTTAAAACGTCGTGGTTTAACTTTCAAAACGTCGTGGTTCAACTTTCAAAACGTCGCATTTCAACGTCGTGGTTCAACTTTCGCGCGCTTTGTAACCAGTCAGCCTCTTGGAGTACAGCGTGGGATTCTGCTGGAGAAAGTCAATGTTGAGCTCCTTCTCATCCTCCTTCCTCTTAGCAGGTGCGTCTTCTTCAGCCTCCCCACCCTTAGGTTCAGGTTCCAGTTCAGGGACTGGGTCAGCAGCAGGAGCACCCTCCTCTTCATCTGGCGGTGGTGAACGGCGAGGATCTTCAGGCTGCTCCTGCTCCTCTACTGGTGGTGGTGGTGCAGGACAGGGCCTTCGTACGTCTTGGCTTCTTCGGTGGCATAGCTTGGCCTTCTTTTTTCAAAGCTTGGTCTTCTCTCTTCGTATTGTAGATGCAGTAATGTCACGTCGATTGCTCAGACTCGAATGAAGCTCCACTGCCTGGCCCGGCTTTTAAATATTCCCTCCCAGACCGCGCGCGCCGTGTCAGACCGCAGTATAACACAACGCGCCGTAGCGCACCGGGCCCGTAAACCGTCACACGCCGGGACGCGCCGTGATTGAACGCGACGAAACGGCTACCATACACCCTAGTTTGCCGTAAGAACCGTGACAAAACGTGGCAAAACGGGACAAAACGCGCAGAAATCGTGAAGCAACCGTGACAAAACGCGCACTAAACGCGGCAGAACGTGGTAAAACTTGAAAGGACCGTGAGATGCCGGGGAATATACATGCTTCCCGTCCCACTACGGACCGCCTCCAAGTTTGGTTACGGCCTATTGCGTACTGTCGCGTTTGGTTGTGTTCACCCCGTTTTACTACGGCCTACTAGGTTTCTCATCCGCCCCGTGACTGCCGTGGCAAATATTTTGACATATATATATATATATATGACAGTTTAAAAATCTTGCCCGGCATCCACGGCAATCACGGCCTGTCACGTTTGCCCATTCCGTCCCCCGCGTTGTCTCACGTCCACCCCGTTTTGTCCACGGTGGCCTGAAACGCGATTGCCGTGGCCACCGGGAACATAATGTAAACGTAGCATTAATCGGGCCCCGGACCCCACGCCGTGAAGGCTTCGCGCCCCGCGCTCACATTTTTCAATTTGGGGTGTGCCCCACAATCATCAATAAATGTATGTGTAATATATATTTATATATATTCTCTATTATAATCTCCATAATTCTCCATTTTATCTCCATACATTTATTTTACATTTTTGCTAAAAAGCTCAGATATTAAGATATTAAATACTAACAATGGAAACTTTCACAGACCAAAGATGGAATTGAAATAACTTTATTTGAATTTAAATAGTTAAATATGAATGTTACACCCCCTCCCCGTTGACAAAAACATTATTTTGTTAGTAAAAATACATTTAAATCTTGGGCTCGAAAAAAACATACCTCTTTGGTTTGTTTGCTTAAAAAGCAAATGGTTTGCATGGTTAAGTTAACAATGTAGTAACATTTCAAAACAACACTGATGTCTCTCAAACTGTATTCTTGTATATAGTGCCATGTAAACCACTTATAATGTTTCCCCCTTGTAGGTTCAACAGTTTGAGGCCTGGAGTGGTGTGTGTCAAGAGATACATTGCTGACGAAGAAAAGGAGCTGCAACTTCTCAAACCTGGCATGACTACGCTTCCTAAGCAGCGACCACCAGTAGTTTCACCCGTCGGTCTCTCTTTGGAACGGGGGCAGCAGTACCTTTATCGCCAAATCCGCGAGTTCTGCACACCTGGGCCCAATTTCACGGCGCTGCTAAGCACACGATTTTCTGCTAACCGAGCCTCCGTCTATTTCACGGAGACCGTAAGCAGTAAGCACAGCAAAAGGCACGCTTAACTTAGCGGGAAAATTTGCTTAAATCAGTGACGTAACAATAGAATCTCCATGCGCGCGCAAACGTTAGCACAAAAAAGCCGTGAAATAGCGCTTAAGGTTAGCAAATTTTTCTGCTAAAGTAAGCACAACTTTTCCGCTAACTGTTAAGCAGCGCCGTGAAATTGGGCCCACTGGTACAGAGGATATTGTTTGTAGACATCCTGCAGTTGAAGTTCAGGAACCAGAGACAGCAGTTGGAGCTCTACCAAAGCGTCCGCGCAAAGAAACACAATAATAACAATCAACATTTGTCTTACAACTGTTTGAACAAGTATTGCATAACTTACATGAAGGCAAAATTGACTTAAAATGAAACAAGACCTTTTTATTATTTATGGCTATTTATTTGAATTGTAAACTATACTATTTGTTTTATCAAATAATCAAATCTTACAATTTTTGTTTCTTGAATACATGTAGGCCTACATACCTTATGTACATGCTTGTGCCTGTGAAAGTACTACATGTATTAATAAGACACACAGAAAGAAAAGTGTAATGTTATGTCTCTGTAAACAAAATACAAATATTGTATAGCCATGAATCTTAAAACAAAGGTTATTGTGTCTCAATAAGCCAAGGAAAATACAATTATTAAAATATTTCTGGTCAAAATGCTTGTTGCCCCTTTTTTTGTTTACACGGTAATTTAAGTAATAATTGTGTACAAGAAACCCAATTTTTGTTTTTTGGTGGCCATAAATTTTTAAAATTAATTATGCAAAATTGAAATTAATCAACAGGAAATGATAGCTATGTCATGATAAGACACTGTACCAAATTTGAAATTAATATCATTTTTCTAATGTACTGGTTGCTATGGTGTTTTGAAACCTTTTTTATAATAAATATAATTTAACATTTAAAGGCATTTAACTCATTATTTGATTCCCATAGAATTGCGTGTACTCGTAGTCTTAAAATCCTCATAAAATTGGAAATAAGCATGGTATAAAGGTGGTTTTGGTACCAAATATAAGCTGAAGATGTGTTCTAAATAGAAATAGCAATATCTCACTTTACAAAAAAAAACACTTATGTCTGGTTTTGTGGGAGCGGGTCACGAGTCTAAAATTTTACGGGGCCCTTAAGCTGGCCCCAACCCCACGCTTCGCGCGCATTTTTCAGTTTTGGGTGTGCCCCACATTCATATATAAATTAGTATATATTTATTTATTATATTCTCCATTAAAATCTCAATAATTCTTCATTTTATCTCCATATCTTTTTATAACTTTTGCTAAAAACAATCAGAGGAAAGAGGCCAGGAATCGCCTCAGATTGCACCACAAAGCATATAGAATCCAAAAAAAATTCCGGACCCCACGCCTTAAGGGCTTCGCGCTTTGCGCTCGCATTTTCAAGTTTGGGGTGTGCCCCCCCCCCGTCTAAACAAATCCTAGATCCGCGCCTGATATGGGTGCACTGGCACTGATTGTGTGGGCACGATCTACCACTAATTAACTACATTTTCTCATTGTCACACAGAAAAGGGCCATTATAGACTGCACTCGTTCACAACCACACAACTCACTATAAATAGTGGTGTTACTTCAAACTATTTTAGTATTGCCTTTTCGCAATGCAAACCTTTAATTCTCATCTAAACTGATTATGACATCATGAATATAATATTTAATACACGTTCTAAAATTAATCTAATGTTCCTTACACTACCTCCATGCTTACACTCTTTGTAATTTCCCTGTCATATGGTCTTTGGAGCCTGAGCCTGTAGACACAGCTTTAAGAACAAAGTCGTGTGTGGGCTGCTTCCGTCAAATCTGCTTACAACCAAACAAATCTCTTCTCATGTTGCGTACCGTAGTTTCTTCCCCATTGTCTTGATTATGATGTCTTGCCTCCCCCGCAATTGTTTTTTCCTTATTATTTAAAAATGTTCTTATTTGCTTATTTATTGTTTTTTTTCTCATTCCTTGATAGTTTTAATTTATCATATTTTCCCCTCCATTTATTTTGTTGTGTCAGTCATTGTCTTGTTTGTTGGGGTGCTTGTATGGGTGTTTGTTTGAAAACACGTTTCCTAAAAAATCTTTACTTTACCGGCACAGGGCCCTTGAAAAACGGATTTGTTCCTCCCACCCCTCTTCCTCTCTTGTCCCTATATCCTATACACACACACCCCTATAGATCTTAAAGAGATTTCGACAATTGTTGAAAATACCTGACTATTTTCAAACACTTCCCCCAATTTATTAAATTGAGTTACACCTCAATGTTTTGGCAATACTGTTACACGTGCATGCTGTTGTCAGCCAACTATAGTCTGGTTTCACAACCGGATAAAACTCCGTCACAATATTTACCATAAATATAAACTATATTTCAAACCCATACAATTTAGAAAATTACAACAAAAGCAAAATGGTGTATACTACCTAAATCATGTAACTTTAAAACCTAGAGGAGTACATTCTGAAATTCAAAAAATCTCTTTAAAGCCAAAAAACGTGTATACAGTACAGTTGTATAGGCCTATATCTATTTATTTCTCTATCTATGTGTCTAGCTATTTGCCTCTTTTATACAAAAAAATATTCCAAAGGGAACTATATCAATACCTTTAGGGAACCTAAGCCGCTGAGCGAGTTGTCATGTAAAATCTCCAGCTTTAACAATCATTGAAAACGGGTCCTTTTTTCATCTATCGCCACCACCTCTTTTAGAAAATGAAAGAAAATCTAAACAAATAAATTATTTTCACTCGCGTAATTTGTGTTAAACGTCGCAGTTTTAGTAAAATATTTATCCATTTTGTGTTTAAAATAACATCATCATCATAATTTAATATAGGTTTTCGTGACTATTTTCTTAAAAATAGCCTTCCAATTCTTTTTAATAGTGCCAATTTGAAGCGAATGCTCTCTGCTGACGTTCCCGTGGTTGGTATTAGATTTAGACGTTCAAATTCGTTTTCATACCCGACATATTCATGTTTTACTCGTCCTACGTTGATTTTTTTGGCATTTGGTTTAAGTGGTCATTCAATTTAGCAGTCGGTTTGGTAAAAGCTTATTTGCATAAGATCCACATTCGTCTATTCGTTTTCATTTTCGCTCATTATATTTAGCACTTTCTGCATCTAAAATAATAAAAGGGAAACGACTCACACAAGATGGGAAGTTATTTGTTTAAACTTTTTCACAAGTTTAATTCTAGTCGAGTTTGTTTAGTTTTAACGTATCCGTCTTTACCCGAAGAAGTAAAATATAAGTTAGCAATATACATGTATAATATAAAATTATACATGTGTGGAAGTAAAGATACAAACAATGAAACTTTGGCAATATTAAACTTAGGTTTTCCCGCTTTTTATCGCGTATACACATAGTTTTTGTATGTTTTTACTTGTTACTTAGCTTTCTTATTTTCTGTATTTAATTGAAATCTGTGGTAATGTTATCTCTGTTTTTCATGCTTCTTTTTTCTAACTGATTTTTCTTTTTGATGTGTTAAAAAGCGGGAAAGAGCAATCAATTTAGTTATTTTGTTGCTGCTTCTTTGTGGCAGAATGTTGTTAGAAAAGTTCTCATTTATTTAATCAATTTGGAATAAGGCACTGTGTAATTCTAAAGAATTGAACAGTTTTCGAATTTCTTTGCTTATATTCCATATACTGGCCAAACTGGCGCAACTAGAAGCTCGAGCGAATTTGAATGACCCAATGTGAAATGTTATTGCCTCATTCTTAAAATTGAATTGTTGCAAAATGCAGTTGCATGCATTGAGATTAAAATTGAACAATCTATTTAGTTCATTGAAATGTTGATCTAAAACGTGCATTGGCTGCCAAATCTATTAAACTGACCGGGAAAACCTATATTAAAAGTATAGTTCTAGATTAGCTATGTACATAGATGTTATTATGACTAATACATTGTACTGCCATCAGCAAACATAATCAAAGAAAATGATTTTGACGATTTAAAAAAACCAATTAATGTAAATAGAGAACAAAAGAGGTCCAATGGTGGATCCTTGAGGGACGGCATATGGAAGTTGTTTAGAGAGGGAAGACTCATAAAGACAGATAATTATAATACCATGGTTAATAGTACCAAGGCATTAGAAAGGTTAAACAAATATTCCAAGTGTACTAATAAAAAAGGTGAATTAATATTAGTAGTTACTTTATCAATTAATTGAGTGATAGCGTGCGATGTCGAGTTATTTTCCCGTCAACAAAACGGTATAGTAGATATAAACAGTACATGTACTTTTACACTATTCCATGCAATACATTTTGTACACGATCAAGGGGCATTAACGTTTGTCTCTTCGTGAAAATGCATTGTTAAGATGGCTGCCTCTTGCACCATTAATGTAATTTATATAATTAATAATGTTTTGCTTACAACCATTTGTGTAATAAAAATTTATACATTTTATTGGTTATCTTCTCAGAGTACTTTATTGGAGTACTATATCTGGTAAGAAAGCCGGCTTGCAATCGTCCAGCGACCAGGGAATGCCTGGGATATTGAAATCACCACCTAAAATGGTCAAGTACAGCGTTTTAAACTGCCAGTAAACTGAAGTATTGGCATGTCATTGGTGATTAGAAACTGACATGACTGGTTACAATGTCGCGTTACACCTGGTGATACATCTTGACTGAGTTGCTGTCAGCCACTGCCAGCTGCCCATCTGATGTGAATGTGATTCCGCAGGGCCAGTACAGACCCTGTGCAATGCACTTGAGAAAGCCACCTTGAGGGTCATAGTGGTGGATATGACCCGTGTTATTACCATTAAGCATTGCAACATAGATACCTGAGCTATCCGTGTACACACCGTTGCAGTACTTTACTGGTTGACCATTGATGGTGGGTTTGATGATGCGCCGTGTAGTACCATTGCCATCAGCAACATTTACTGTCTGTGACCATGAACTGATGACAATTCTATCATTGCTGTCTACAGCCAGATAGTGAGGTGCAACCTTGACTGGTATGGTACGTAGGAGCTCACCATCAGTGGGGCTGTGTTCAGTCAACACCAGCCTCTTGAAATCACCTACTAGGATGGTACCATCATTCTTGACAGCTACACTCCGGAGGTCAACTGCGGTCTTACCAACCTCACTCGGTGGCACTGTTGGGAACTCGTAGGCCAGCGTGTTGTCTCTGTTAAACACCTTTACACGGGATGCACCTTCCACGACGACCACCAAACGATTGTTGGTGCGTGTAGATGCGATGTGGCATGGACCTGTAGGAGTCATAATGTCAAAACAAACAAACAAACAAACGACCATTATGCAGCTACTGTATTGTACCATCCTTTCAACACAGACATCCTTGAAAGAGTAAAAACTGCAGTAGAAAAATGTCTGTCAAAGAATACATTTTTAAGACTTGGTATACATCTTATAATTCATCTTGCATGATATTGTTATTAAGTTATTAAGTTATTAAGTTTATTTATGCCCCAGATTGTGGGGCATAACATACTTCACCGTGACTTCTTTTTCTGTGTAAATAATGTGCTATATAATTATTTTAAAGGTCTTCCCTGCCTAAGATGATAAACATACACTTCAAAAACTGTGTTTAGCGTGTAAACACTTTTCTATCAATTTGTAAACGCTTTTACATACTAAACATGCGTGTTTAGCATAATGATAGAGTTTTAGTAGTTTAACATCGAGTTTAGAAATTGGATACTGGTATTTAGCTGCAAAACATGTCAACTGTTTACTCGGTAAGCACAGATTGTTTAGTGTAAACCCGTGAATATCGATGTTTACCTATGTTTTCTTTCATCAAATTCACAGTATTTATGTGTGTTTTTTTCTCTGTAACTATCAGATGTATTTTGCATGGAATTCCCATCTTTTGCAAAGAGCTTCAGGAATAAAGCAAATCAAATTACTGAGGTGAAATTTTCATTGTTAGTTTGTCCACTTTTAAAATGTTTTCATGGAATATACATCGAGGTTGAAAAACATTCCCATGTCATGAATACCAACTTATTGAATACAGTAGATCATTATTTTGTTTTAAATTTTACAATTTCAATGGAGTTTTATTTACTTTTTTTTTACCTTATTTGTTTAAATACAGAAAATATTAGTGAAGAGCGAATGGAAATTGTTCAAGTCTTAGTGCATAATTTTGCAGATGGCATGTAATTTTAACTTACGTCCTTGCATTGGAATTGTGCTTTTCTGGTTGCCATCGATGCTGCAGATCACAACTCGTTTGTTGTTGAGGTCAGTCACTGCAATCTCATCAGGTTGACGAGCAGCAATGTCCCAAGCCACATCGAACTCTCCTGGACCGCTTCCCTCTCTACCAAACTCCCCACACAGCTCCCACTTGCCTTCCATCACCACATCACCCAGATTGATGTCACCAATCCCCCCACTCTGCTTGAACTTCAGAAATGCCAGCCTGTCATCAACTCTAGGAATAGCCTGACCGGCCAACAGTTTTAAGTCTTTGCTGATTGTAAGATACAGTGACAGGAAGTCACTATCCGATGCAGTTCTTGTCACCTCTCTAGCTGTATCTAGTGAAAACTGAAACCTCTCCACAGCCAAGCTCGCGGCTTTCTCACATTCTTCAAGTTTCTGCTCACGATCCGATTGAATGTTTTTGATGTCGTCAAGGATACGATTTTCTTGGGCCGTGATCTCTGCTCGTATCTTAGCTGCTCTGTCTTGAACTTCTTTCTTGACCTTCTTAATTGTGAGATTTAAATTTGTTTTCAGTCTTGAGACTTTTTCTCCTGATTTTTGGATTTCCTTCATTGAGTTTTCAAGTGGAGAAAACAGAACAGCCAACGATTGCTTGTACGTTGATGAAGCCAGATTCATGTCAATGTACGCGTGTTCTGGCTTACAGTGGTCAACGACGGTACAGTCTCGGCAGATCAACTCTTCACATGTCGTGCAAAAGAACCTTGCTGCTTCGCCCTCGTGGATCGGACATTTTTTGGGATGTCGTTTCTGAGGTTTCACTGTCAGTGTAACCTCCCCCTCACTAATGTCCTTCAGTGGAGTCACCTTGTGGTTTGATGAGACAGCAAATCGAAGATGCATTTTACTACAGGCTGAGCACACATTCTGGTCGCAGTCCAGACATCTATGTGTTGCCTCATTGGCTTCCTCACAAATACCACACAAAATACCAGCATCACCCAAGCTCACTACCTTCTCCTGAAGTACAATCTCCTCAACCAAACCGATTAGATGAAAGTTGGTTTTCAGACCCTGCACCCCCGCCTCTGTAAGCTTCGTCTCCTGTCGACATACGGGGCAAGGAATCTCCGTACAGCCCTGGTGCTTCGTGCTGTGGTATTTCAGCAGACATTGCTCACAGAAACTGTGCAGGCATTCTAATATCTTAGGGCGTTCGTATCTCTCTTGACATATACAGCACTCCAGATGCTGTCTGCTAATCGTCTCTAGAGCTAAACTTATTGCAGGGCCGGTCGCCATTTTGTTTTGTCTGGAAAAAAGAAAAGTAATGTGATCATGTATTTAATAATAGGTATCGACAGCCGTTAATGAGAATGCTGAGAATTTAGAAGAAAGTTACATCCTATCTTAAAAGCCATGCAAGTTGTTACAAAAACATTAAACCGAATTCCATACATAATATTGAGGGAATTAAGATGAGGTTTGAGGTCATGTATCATGCACGTATGACCTTTGATTTTCTCCGCTGGTGTTAGAGTCCCATGGATAGCAGGCATCAATGGGAAGACAGTCTAGATGATAAATTGAGGAAGTACATCGTTTGGCGAATTTATTTGAGCGCAATCGGTGTGTAACTCAAGATACAGGGGGTGGTCATGGCAGTATTGCCACAAGTTGTCACAAAATGTGTTCATCACAAAATGTACAGATATAATGCAATAAACTAACTACAGCTGCAGTATTATCCGAAGAAGTATTACATTAACCCTAACCCTACCTAATGCTACTTTTACTACTACTAGTAAAACGTACTACTCTCATTGACTTGTTTGCAATGCCTGTAGTAATTTTTAGTGTTTGGTACTTCACCCCTTATTGCACTCGTAGTACTTTTTAGCATTTGGTCCCCTTTGCTTGCTGAGTGTGCATGGCCCCTGTATGCTGTGTAGAGTTGATCTAAACTCTACAGCAAAAATTGTCACTTGGGACACAGGAATGGGTCAAGGCTGGACTACTGCATTTTTTGCCAGGTAAGTATTACTGACCTGTAGTGCCACTATTAGTACTTTGTAGTTGCACTTGGTACACACCCAATCATCAGTCACGGAGAGACCCAGTGCTACAAAATACTAAGTAGTATTCTGTAGTACGCAGTTCTTTAGCCCAAAGTAAGGCCTAGGGGGTTAGGGTAAGGGTTAATACATATTAATATGTTATAGACTGGAACAAATATCCAGAAATGTGCCTGGAAAAAGTCCTGTAGGCATTTTTGAGGAAAAGCGGCCAAACAACATTTTCTAGAGTGGTTTTTCGTGCAGATTACGAATATTTTGTTTGGACATTTCAATTTTTCCTAATTAGGTAAGAAATCGAGGTCAAAGTTCAATAACTGCTCAATTACCATATTTGACCAAAAATGTACATAATCACATGGCCTAATGGAATAATGAAAGGTTCCTTTAAAAATACTTACCTTTAGGGGTGTGGTAAGCATTGTATTTTACAATAAAAATAGAAAATGTGAAGCATATTTATCATAAAATACCTCATATCTCCTTTAATACTGAACATTCCAAAAATCATCACAAGTTCACTGATATTATTTTATTTTAGAAATGAGAAGGCACTATCCCATTCAGTGACACACCCTTTCCCTTGACTTGTTTTTGGCTTAAAATGGATTTTAAGCATGTTTTAGTCTTTGCCAGTTATGTCCAAATTAAAAGGTATATTGGGTGGACATAAGAGATTGAATGACTTCAGTTGGATGGATAATCAAATGGGATTATGGGTGCGAGCAGAGGATTATGTTTGCAAATCCTCTTGATAGCAATAGCATGCTTTCGTGCCTTGCTGTGGCACTCGTCAGTTGCAAATGGGTGATTCAAAAAGAATCGAGGCTGACTCGCAGAGAGGTTGTGGTTGGGATTGGGTATATTCCAATCATGTAAGTTTGGTTTGAGCCATATGTTTGTTAGTCGGTTTCAGATTGTTCCTCCAGTAAGGAGAGCAATATGTTGAGGGTTTCGTCTGGTTCAGTTGGTTGTTCGAAAAAGCCAGAGTCTGTTGGGAGTGGTTCAAGCTTTTGTATTCGCTGTGGTACATGTAGTTTAGCTCTTATTAGTTTCTCCCGAATGTTTTGGGCTTTTTTGAAGGCAATAAATGGAGGTTTCAGAAAAAGTTCCGAGAGTATTTGATTGCCTTCGATTAAATTCCAGTTTCGGTTTATTGCTCGATGTATGTCACCGTGATTTATGGCTGGGTTGTAGGTGGTTGTGAAGACAAGTGTAGTTTGTTTTGTTTTTTCTCCATCCTTTGTGTTGTGTATTAGTCTCGATCGGTCGGCATGTGAGACTTTGGTTGTCGCTGTTTTGATTTCATTGGAATTGTAACCTCTTGTGGTTAGTTTCTCTGAGAATATTTTGACTTTGTTGTGGAAATCATCCGTGTTGTTGGTTTTTCTAGCGTAGCGGAGTGTTTCTCCGTATATGAACGCTTTGAAAGTATGGGGTGGGTGGAATGATGTTTTATGGAGATATTGGAAGGTTTCCGTTGGTTTTGTGTAGACTTTGGTGTCTAGGATTCCTGTTTTATGGAAACGGTCTCCTTTAAATATGGTTAAGTCAAGGTAGTTGATTGGTGATTCAGAGGCTTCGTATGTAAATTTTAGAGTCGGGTGCATCTTGTTTATCTCCGTGATGAGATTTTGGAATTCGTTTAGAGTTCCGTTGTAGATGACCAATATGTCGTCTCTGTAGCGCCACCATGTAAGGATGTTATCCGCTTTTTGGATTATTTTGTTTTCGAAGTCGTGTAGGGTGATGTCACAAATTTCAGGGCTTGCTGTGGAGCCCATTGCAAACCAATTTTCTGGAGAAAGAACTTATTTCCGAATTGGAAGCAGTTGCGACCAAGGATGAGTTCCAGAAGTTTTTGGATGTAGATTGAAGGTGGTTTTGTGATTGGATGGTTAAGGTTTGTGTTTTCGAGGGCATTGCAAACACATTGGATTGCTTCCGTCTGTCGGATATTGGTGTACATAGAAACGACATCTATACTTGTGATTAGGTGACATTTTGTGAAAAATGTCTTTCTTCCAGTTTGCGCAAAATATCTGCTGTGTCGCGGACATAAGGGTTGCGCGGTTGCTATGGGAAGAAGGAAGTAGTCTATGTATTCTGAAATTTTTGCTGTAGGGCTAGTACAACCACTTATAATTGGACGTCCAACAAAAGGTTCTCCCGGTGGTGGTGTTTTGTGTATTTTGGGGAGAAAATACATGGTTGGACATTGACAGTTTTGTGGAAGTGGGTCAAGGTATTTCAGAGTATCGTTGTCGATGTGTTTGTTGTTTCTCATTTCAATTAGTGTTTTGTGAACCATCACAGTAGTTTGTGGGGTAATATCTTGGTCCAGTTGGGTATAGTGATGGGACTCAATGTGGTGGTAACCCACTTGTAGATAATCTGAGTGGTTCATAATGCAAATGCCTCTGCCTTTGTCATATGGTTTGACTACGATGTCAGGATTGTTTTTGAGTTTATTTATGGCGGATAAATCCTGCGTGGTTATGTTTGTTTGCCGTTTCCTTAACCTGATGTGGGCCAGTTCTAATTTTGTGGCTTCCAAGTATTCTTCTAGTTTTGCACTAGGGGATGATTTAGGTTGCCAGTTACATGTAGAAGGTGGTTTGAAAGGATGGTTTTTGGAGCGTTTATTTCACATTAAGAATGTAATTCTTAGTCTTCGATTGAAGGTATTTATGTCACTTACAAGTGTTTTGCGGTTTGGTTTAGCAGGAGTAGGTATGAAATTTAAACCTTTTCCTAAAGCAATTATTTCGGTTTGCGATAGTGTTGCTTTGGATAGGTTTGTTATGAAGGATTGACTTTGCTAGTGAACGCAAATGATTGGAGTTGGCTCGTTTGGTTTTCGATTTGCATTTGTTCGAGAAATGGTTGGATTTCGATTGGCTAAGTGATCTCTTTGTTTTTGGGTTGAGTTTTCTTCTTGCCATGGTAGAGATTTATGGTTTGGATATAACAGATAATATAGGATGGGTTATATTCCAGTTTATTTATTATCTTTATTATATAGTAAGGGCAAGATTACGGATTTCTCTCTTTTGAGAAGGTGTGGTAGTCCTGAAAAGGACTGTTTGGTTTTGTAGTGGTTAGAGATCGACTTAGGGTTGTCGTTTTCTCTTGATGCCTTTGTTGGGTTGATAGCTGGGTCTTGTGAAGAAGCTCAGGAGTTTTTGAGCGGTAGAGTGGTCTAGACCCTGGAAATCTTCAGCAAGTTGTTCTTGTGCTGATCGTATGGCGTTGGTGAGCTGGTCCTCGGTGATTGGTAGTTGGTGCTTGTACTCATCCAGCGTGATTCTTGTGAACAGCAACGACGTTCTTCTCTGGAGATTGCTCCAGCGATCCTGGAATGAATTCTGAAATTTCAGAGATCGATGTGGGTGTGGTGGCCGTATGTTTACCGTGATATAGGATGGTGGTGTGTTAGTCTCGATTGACCGGGAAAGGAGCTGGGAAAGTCAAAATGTTTACTTTTTCTGCTAGGAATTTCACCTGTTTGAATTTTTCCTCGGAGAGTCTGTGCGAGACCTAAATTGGAAAGGGAAAACTAAATTGCACAGGAGCCTGCAAATGTTCAGATGGTGAGAGAGTTTGCATGAACAAGCCTGTCTAAATGCATGTTTAATGCAAGTTTTTCGATTATTCGAAATATAACTTTAAGTGTCAATGTATGCCTACAAATTCAGTGTCAGACTTCTGGGCCTACTTATCATTGCATTCACATATTGTCATTTTTGGTTCAATATTATACAACGTAGTAAGTATCAACAAACAATGGATTCAAACCATTCCTAGCCAAAATATAATGTGGTACATTACAATTTGATGAAACGTAAGCTAATGAAAGCAAGACAGAGATTTTGTCATAACTCTTCAAAACATTTAGCCTACTATGTAAGTTGGCATTTTGTTGTCAACTTTATTGGGGGTGGGGAGTGGTAAGGGGTAGGGTGGGGGTGGGAGTGGTAAGGGGTGGGGTGGGGTGGGGAGTGGTAAGGGGTTAGTGTGGGGATAGGTCTGGAACTTCACAGTCCTGACCAATGAGTCACACTTTAGAATAGGTACCTAGCAGTGTTCAGAAAAATAAACTAGGCACGCATGTTCAATGGTCATTTTGCAATTATACATGTACATGTAGGTCAAAAGTTGACCTAGTTTTGACCCAGATTTGATGCCAACTAAACATCACATTTCCATTGGAAATAGTCAGAAAGATATTGGAAACAGTGTCTACTGTTATTCCCAGCAAAATTAATGGCCACAGAAATGTATAAGTGAACTTGTGATGATTTTGTGTAATGTTCAGTAATAAAGGAGTTATGAGGTATTTTATGATAAATATGCTTTACATTTTCTATTTAATTGTCAAATACAATGCTTACCACACCCATAATGGTAAGTATTTTTAAAGTAATCTTTCAATATTCCATTAGGCCATGTGATTATGTACATTTTTGGTCAAATATAGTAAATGACCTAGTTATTGAACTTTGACCTCAATTTCTGACCTAATTAGGCAAAACTGAGATGTCCAAACAAAATATTCGTTTTCAGCACGAAAAACCACTCTAGAAAATGTTGTTTGGCCCCTTTTCCTCAAAAATGCCTACAGGACTTTCTTTTCCTGAAGTATGGCCCAGTCTATTAAAATCCCGATAATTATGTACAATGAAAATTAGCCCTAGTCTATGGCCCCGCACTAGAGTACACTCTGTGCTATAGTGCGGGGCCATAGACATGATAGACTAGGGCTAAATGAAAATAAGCACTTGTTAACTTTTTCGCTGTGGCTATTCTTACGTGACCGTAACCCTACGTACTTTTTCTATTCTTACGTGATTTAACTGGTTCCCGACACAGACAAGGGAAACTCAATACGCGCAGAACGTATGAAGACCACCCAGGAAATTTGTTTTGGCAATAGTCGATGTTAAATTGTGGTATTTAGTCCAAAATGCACTTTTTTTTACCATAATTTGTATTTTTTCAAACGATTCCGTGATGGAATTTAGATTTTTGTGCAAACAGTAAAAAATTTACATTAAATTTCATTCGTATTCAAATTTTGACATTTTTCATACAAAACTAGCTGTGACTTTGTCGTCGACAATAAAGCGAACTATAAAACTAACAACGGCAATAGCTAAGTTTGTAGTAAGTGTTCAGTAGGTAGTAATAGGAATACAAGTAAGTAGGTTATTATTGTAGCGTAATTGCAATGTGTAATAAGTTAATTCCATTGTTTTTTGGTATTATTTCATTACGTAACCTTTTTTATTAACTAAAATTATTGGTTAATAATCTCATCTAGATAGGGTCTTATGGAAAAGGGTATAATTAAAAGTCGTGTATAAGAAAAACTATAGGGACTGTATACGAAAAACTAGGGACTGTATACAATTAACTAGGGACTGCGCATGCGCTACCGAAACTCACGTAAGAATAGAAAAAGCACGTACGATTACGGTCACTGTAGGTGACTGGTTTGGACGTGTACTCAAGGTGTCAGTTGACTAGAAGTAAAGTCTATGTTTATCGCCTGACAGTCTGTGATAAGCAAGCGGTCGTTAAACTCGCCATGCGGTATTACCAATAATGCAGTGCGTCTTCTGTACACCGCACGTCGCTGTCATGTTTAGCTGACACTTTGTAAGGATTCAGGCGGAATACATGCTAGTGATTGCCCCTAAATTGGAGTAGTAATGGGTAAGGAAATGTTGCTTTATTTGTTGTATTATGCATCAGACATATCGCTAGATTATTTCCCTGTATATCTGGTCAAATGTGTGTTAAATTTAAGGCATTGTGTAAACTTCCGAAACCACATGTGTTGCTCTAGCTCTGTCAGTATGATTGATAAATGTACACGTAAAACAGTGTGTTATGCAGTACCTGTACTTAATGTATTGGAGCTCAAGGTCATTGGTTTATTCTTTATTTGTTTAGAGTCGCAACAGCCATGAATGTCAATGACCAGGGTTGAGTACTGAGATTTACAAGCTGGTCTAAGGCGTGAACGGTAGGATATTCAACTGTAGTGTACTAGTAACTCCATTTATTACAAATTATGTATTCTGTTAAGTTTATGTTGTTATTATGACTGTTACCATCCTTGGGAGATACCAATATAATGTGTTAAGATTCTAGACGATATTGACAGATTCTATAATATTTGGAGATGTCTGCCTTGATGTTCATGATTATTGCAGACCTTTGGTTTCTGATCTTAGAGTCAGCGTTCAGAGAATTTCAGCTCCAAAATGTATCTGTACAATTCCATGTACTTTACTCGACAAAGGAACACATTCATGTACTGTCAGTTTAATGGTTTAATTCGATTTCTGTAATTTTATATCTCTCCAGTTTTCACGGTGATTTTGAGTATTTGGATCAACAATAAACGGCTCGAAACATCAGTACGAGATCGTCTCGCCATCCATTAAATTAAGTTCTACACAGACCAGCCCCCTCCCCCCTTCGAGCGCTAAAGTGCGCTACAGTGAAAACGGAGCCTCATGATGGATGTACTACTACTAGTCTACCCTTGTTCACCCTGTGCCTGATTTTCCTTCATACCGTCGGGTTGTAGTGGATCGTCGGGAAGTGCTGCCATGCTGAGTAACGTCACAACCCGCCCCCCTACAGTGCCCTGCTCTGCTGGTGGTGTCAACGCTGATGTCCAAGTCATCACCCTGTGCTTGTCCTCGCTCTGATGTTCAAGAACAATCGGTGTAGTAACAAGCTTGAGATTTATTGTGATATTGTTAAATCGTCTAGTTCGTAACAAATCGGCGTAATATTCTTACCGACCGATACACAGTGTTTTGTCCAAATGGCTTGTCGTTCATGTACAATGTATGCCAGTATGAGATGTAAGATAATTTGTGCATTGTTGTAAATTGTTTACTTCATTACAGTACCCATCAAAACAAATAGTTAAGGGTTCTGTTAATAGAGATAGTGTAGTAAATAATAATTGGGTTTCTCCTGTGAGGTTTCTAAGTAATAGTGAATAATGAGCTAGAATCAGGACGACGTCAGAAACAAAGATGCAGGAAGGTGCCACTGCCGAGGATCCAGAGCTACGGCGCAGTGAAAGAGAGAGAAAGTTGACGGAGAAGGCCCAAACTCACCTGGAGCAAGCCATACTAGAAAAGGAACAAAGGTTCCACAATGCCTATTCCAGGTGGAAGACCGAAGCCAAAGCAGCCAGAAACCGTCTTAAGAATTTCCTGCCCGACGATGAACTAAAGCTTCAACAGCACAGGACCCACGATTGCCTCAGAGTCGTCCAGCACAATTACGAAGAACTACGCAAACTTCAAGCACCAAGCCCAGAAGTTCTCCGTCAAGTCGACTGCGCTTCGCAGGTTTCCGAGGACATTGTGGCGCTGGTTAAGAGACGACTTGAAGATACCAAGGAATTTAATACAGAAACCGCATTGTTTTACATTCGTGCAGGACTTGACAAGAAGAAGTATCCATCTATCTTTGAAAGCAACACTGAATCTCAAGTCTCCTCGAGTTCTTATCGGTCCAATAGTTCCTCCAGTAAGATGGAGGCAGCGGCTGAGTTAGCCGTGAAGAAGGCAGAACTTCACTCGATGCAGCAACTCCAGACACAGCGTCATAAACTGAGCCAGATTCAGGAAGAATTCGAAAGGAAATTAAAGGAAGAAGAGGATAAGCTTGAAAGAATGAGAGCTGAGAAAGAGGTGGTGGTCGCTGCAGCTCGACTCAAGGCTTATGAAGATGAAGAGCAAGAAATCTCGAGTGATGAAGGAAGTAGTCAGTCTCGCAATTCCCTTGAGTCTGCCAGTCGCAATGCCACGCCTCCTAGCACATCACGGGAACCAAACGGTGATCTGTCTACGGTGCTGAAGGCCTTTCAAGAAAGTGTCTCCCTTGGAAGACTTCCGGTACCCGAGCCCAGCACATTCAGTGGGGACCCCATGCAGTTCCCCGAATGGAAGAATGCGTTTATCGCACTGATTGCACGAAGAAACATCGGAGCCGCAGACAAGTTGTTCTACCTCCGGAAGTACACTTCTGGAGCAGCGTCAAAGATGATTCAAGGTGCTTTCCTGCGCTCGGATGAAGCTGCATATCAAGATGCCTGGTCGAAATTGAATAAGAGATACGGTGATCCTTTCATTGTTCAGAAGGCCTTTCGAGAGAGAATAGCACACTGGCCCAGGGTGGGAGATAGAGATGCAAGGGCACTTCGTGACTTCTCCGACTTCCTTGGGGCATGTAAGGATGCCATACCGCACGTTAAGGGTTTGTCCATCCTTGATGATTGTGAGGAGAACCAAAAAATGGTCAACAAACTTCCAGAATGGGCGATAAGACGATGGAACCGGCGTGTGACTACCTCATTGAGGAAACAGGTGTACCCTCCCTTCAAGGAGTTCTATGCCTTCGTTGAGGAAGAAGCTGAGGTCGCGTGCAACCCAATAACATCGCCATTTGCATCGAAACCCATGGAAGGTCACACCAAGGAAAAACGACCAAGACAGGTCATGGCGACACAAGCCTCGAGTCAAGGCGCAAGACCTAACACTTCACAAGCCCAGGCAGCTAACAACTCAACAAGGTATACTCCATCCTGTGTCCTTTGTGATGGTTCTCACTCCATATACAAGTGTCCTAAGTTCGAAGACAAATCAATGGAAGAAAGGAAACAGTTCATTCGGGAGAACCGACTCTGTTTCGGCTGTCTGAGAAAGGGGCACCTCTCCAAAGACTGCAAGAGACGAGCTACCTGCGCCAAATGCAAACGATCTCACCCCACTCCTCTCCATGAAGATAGACCACCGTACTATAAGGGCCCTGTCAAGGAAGGGAATGAAGGGGCCTCAGCTGTATCGTGCTGTGCTACAGAGGGAGGCAACACTCCATTTACATCTATGATTGTGCCGGTGTGGGTGGCAGCGGTCACAAATCCCGCTCGAGAAGTTCTCACATACGCCATGTTGGATACGCAGAGCGACGCATCCTTCATACTGAGCACCACTGCCGAGAGTCTTGGGAGCAAAGGTCAACCGATTCAGCTGAAGCTGGCGACAATGACATCAAGCTCAACAGTCTCAAACTGCAGGCTTCTCAAGGACATCACGGTCAGAGGACTGCATTCCGGCAAGGTCATAGCCATTCCGAAGTTGTACACCAGAGATTTCATTCCCGCTGAAAGGTCACTCATTCCTACCTCAGAAACTGCCTTGAAGTGGCCTCACTTAAAGTCAGTTGCTAACGAACTTCCTCCGATGCAGGACTGTGAGATTGGTATGCTGATAGGGTTCAATTGCCCCGAAGCCCTTACTCCGAGAGAGACAGTTTCTGGCCAAGGCAACCAACCGTATGCCGTGAAGACGGATCTGGGGTGGTCAGTAGTTGGCGGTCAGTCTGGGTCCATAGCCATGTGTCATAGAGTTATGTCGAAAGAGAGCCCTGTTGCCTTCGGAAAGGTATTGTCAGTGCTTGAAAGGGACTTTTCGGACGACAAGGGAGGCAAGGTTTCACAGGAAGATCTCCAATTTTTGAACATTCTAGAGTCTTCCATCACGCAGCTCGAGGATGGTCATCTGCAAATGCCCCTGCCGTTTCGCTCTCGTCCATGTCTACCTGTCAACAAATCTCTAGCATCGCTACGCCTTGGTCATCTTAAGCGCAAGTTATTGAGAGACACCAAGTACCGCAACGACTATGTGAACTTCGTTAAGGATATCATCGAGCATGGGGATGCAGAGGAAGCCCAAGCAAATGCGAAGGCAGGTGAAGTGTGGTATATCCCTCATCACGGTGTTTATCACCCTAAGAAGCCAAATAAGATACGAGTCGTGTTCGATTGTTCAAGTCAGTTCCGCGGTACATCCCTGAATGACCATCTCTTGAGTGGTCCCGATCTGACAAATGCTTTGGTGGGAGTACTCAGTCGTTTCAGAAGTCATCCTGTGGCCGTAGTCTGCGACATAGAGAGGATGTTTCATCAGTTTATGGTCGCACCTGAAGATAGAGACTTCCTGCGTTTTCTTTGGTGGAAGAACGGAGATGTCACTCAGGAGCCAATAGAATACAAGATGAATGTCCACTTATTTGGAGCTTCATCATCTCCAGGGTGTGCCAACTATGGTCTCAAGTATCTGTCCAGGAAGTATGAAAAGGAGTTTCCCTCCGCAGCCCTGTTCATTAGACACCACTTTTATGTGGATGATGGACTGATCAGCACTAGGACCAGCGATGAGGCAATTCAGCTCATCCATGAGGCCAGAGAGTTGTGCAGTAAAGGAGGTGTACGCTTGCACAAGTTCATCTCGAACCGAAGAGAAGTATTAGAATCGGTCCCGCCCAATGAACGTGCCGCATCAGTCAAGGAAGTCGACCTTGATAAGGATGATCTTCCCCAGTCTTCCACACTAGGGATACAATGGGACGTGGAGAAGGACGAGTTCTCCTTCAAGATTGCGACCAAGGAAACAACCTTGACACGTAGAGGAATCCTGTCCATGATTGCATCAGTGTACGATCCCTTGGGATTTCTGGCTCCGTTTGTCCTCATCGGTAAGGTGATGCTGCAGCACATGTGTCGCAACGGGAGTGGATGGGATGACCCTCTGCCCGCGGAGTTGGGACCACGGTGGGAGAAGTGGATGGCGGACCTTCCCAACATCGCAGCAATTAAGATACCACGCTGCCTGGAGCCAAGTCAATTTGGGGAAGTTCAGTCTACACAGCTACACCATTTCTCCGATGCGAGCACTTTGGGTTACGGCCAATGCTCTTACCTACGGATACAGGATCAGCAAAACAGGGTACACTGTGCGCTTCTGATGGGCAAGGCTCGAGTGGCTCCAACTAAGGTCACCACAATTCCCCGCCTAGAGTTGACAGCAGCTGTAGTGTCGGTGAAGATAAGTAAGGTTCTGAAAGAAGAGCTTCACCTAACCGATGTGAGGGAAATCTTCTGGACCGACTCCCAGGTAGTCCTGGGCTACATCCACAACGAAGCCCGACGCTTCCATACGTTTGTGGCTAACCGCGTGCAGATCATCAGAGATTACACAAATCCTAATCAGTGGTTTTATGTTGAGTCTGGTTCCAATCCCGCTGATCACGCTTCAAGAGGGCTCACTGCATCGGCTCTTCAACAGTCCACTTGGTACACGGGTCCACGCTTTCTGCTGCGCCCTGATTTTGAGTGCTCATCGAAGGAAGCGCCAGAGTTGACTATGGAAGACCCAGAGGTGAAGCAGTCGATAGTCCTCCGTACAGTAGCAGACGAGTCCAAGGACCCCACCATCTTGTCTCGACTGTCGAAGTTCTCAAGCTGGCCGGTGTTAGTTCGAGCTGTCGCCAGACTTCGGAGGAGAGCTAGAGGAAATAAGGATGGTGGTATCTCTTGCGTCCAAGAGCGTCAGGAGGCAGCTATGTTCCTAGTTAAGTTGGTTCAAGAGCAGGAGTTCAAGGACAGACTCCCCTGGAAAGATCTTGATCCCTTTACCGATGACTCCGGGATTCTGCGTGTGGGAGGCCGCTTGAGAAATTCAACACTCCCGTTTTCCGTCAAGCACCCAGCAATACTGTCCAAAGACGGCCATACTTCTAGACTCATCGCTGCTCACTACCACCAACGGGTCCACCATCAAGGTCGTGGTATCACCCTGAACGAAATAAGAGCAAATGGGTTCTGGATCATCAGTGGTGGAAAGTTGGTGGCCGATCTCATTCGTAAATGCGTAGTCTGCAGAAGAATCCGGCGACCCACTCAGGAGCAGAAGATGTCCGATCTTCCCGAAGACCGTGTCGAGTCATCACCACCATTCTCATACTGTGGTATGGATTGTTTTGGAAGTTTTATCACCAAGGAAGGCCGAAAAGAGCACAAGCGGTACGGTCTCTTGTTTACTTGCTTAAGTTCCAGAGCAGTTCATGTGGAGATGATAGATGATCTATCCACTGATGCATTCATCAATGGCCTACGGTGTTTCATTGCCATCAGAGGGAAGGTTCGACAAATAAGATGCGACCAAGGGACTAACTTTGTCGGAGCCAAGAATGAATTCCAGGTAACCCTGAAGGAGGTAGATCAGGAAAGAGTTGATTCCTACTTGGTAGAGCAGGACTGCGATTTCTTAATGAATGCTCCATGTGCAAGCCACGCTGGCGGAGTATGGGAGCGTCAGATCCGCACCATAAGAAGCGTCCTGAATGGAGTAGTAGCACTTTGCCCTGGAAGACTAGATGACTCCTCGCTTCGTACGCTTTTTTATGAAGCCATGGCTATAGTAAATAGCCGTCCCCTGTCAGTCGACACCATCAACGACCCAACAACCTTGGAACCCCTGACCCCTAACCACATCCTCAGTATGAAGTCCAGCGTACCACTGCCACCTCCAGGCAATTTTGTGTCACAGGATATGTACCTTCGAAAAAGATGGAGAAGGGTACAGTACCTCACTGAACAGTTCTGGAGTAGATGGCGCAAGGAGTACCTCCAGAACCTTAATCGGAGGCAGTGCTGGACCAAACCGAGGAGGAACATCGTAGTAGGAGACATCGTTCTGTTGATGGAACCAGACGCTGCTCGGAATGAGTGGCCCATGGGCGTCATAGTGGAAACTACCACTGATACGGATGACCTAGTGAGGAAGGTCAAAGTCCAAGTTGGAACAAGGAAGCTGAATCATCGAGGCAAGCGCGACAACAAGCTTACGATTCTGGAACGCCCGGTGCAGAAGCTTGTACTCCTTCTAGAGAGCACCTGACTTAATCCCTTGTAAACCAACCTCCTAGACAACTGTTTTGGGAGAATTGAGTTGCTCTGTCTTGCCAACTTTCTTGCTAGAATTTGCTTGTTGTTAATGTAGTAGTTATCATAGTAGAGTAGTCGCTTCAGTTTGTTTGTAGTTGTATGGTAGAAAATTACGAATGATTTATTTCACACTGTCAGGATATGAGTATCGTGGTTCATAAATCCTTAAAGTAATTGGTGGGAGTGTAGGTGACTGGTTTGGACGTGTACTCAAGGTGTCAGTTGACTAGAAGTAAAGTCTATGTTTATCGCCTGACAGTCTGTGATAAGCAAGCGGTCGTTAAACTCGCCATGCGGTATTACCAATAATGCAGTGCGTCTTCTGTACACCGCACGTCGCTGTCATGTTTAGCTGACACTTTGTAAGGATTCAGGCGGAATACATGCTAGTGATTGCCCCTAAATTGGAGTAGTAATGGGTAAGGAAATGTTGCTTTATTTGTTGTATTATGCATCAGACATATCGCTAGATTATTTCCCTGTATATCTGGTCAAATGTGTGTTAAATTTAAGGCATTGTGTAAACTTCCGAAACCACATGTGTTGCTCTAGCTCTGTCAGTATGATTGATAAATGTACACGTAAAACAGTGTGTTATGCAGTACCTGTACTTAATGTATTGGAGCTCAAGGTCATTGGTTTATTCTTTATTTGTTTAGAGTCGCAACAGCCATGAATGTCAATGACCAGGGTTGAGTACTGAGATTTACAAGCTGGTCTAAGGCGTGAACGGTAGGATATTCAACTGTAGTGTACTAGTAACTCCATTTATTACAAATTATGTATTCTGTTAAGTTTATGTTGTTATTATGACTGTTACCATCCTTGGGAGATACCAATATAATGTGTTAAGATTCTAGACGATATTGACAGATTCTATAATATTTGGAGATGTCTGCCTTGATGTTCATGATTATTGCAGACCTTTGGTTTCTGATCTTAGAGTCAGCGTTCAGAGAATTTCAGCTCCAAAATGTATCTGTACAATTCCATGTACTTTACTCGACAAAGGAACACATTCATGTACTGTCAGTTTAATGGTTTAATTCGATTTCTGTAATTTTATATCTCTCCAGTTTTCACGGTGATTTTGAGTATTTGGATCAACAATAAACGGCTCGAAACATCAGTACGAGATCGTCTCGCCATCCATTAAATTAAGTTCTACACAGACCAGCCCCCTCCCCCCTTCGAAGAATAGCCACGGTGTAACTTTTTACTCAGCATTTTTACACTGATTGGACGGGTTGCGGTCCTAAAATACTAAATATTCACCAACAACACACCCACAACACGCACAGCACCGACAACCCACCAAAGCGTAATCTATATTGACAAAAAGGTATACTAAAAGAGTAGTACACAAGTACACACGATACAAATGATTGTGCTTGACTTGATGATGAGCGCGAGCCCGGGCCTGCCTGGGACTGGGTCTGGGAGACGAGTGGGACTGGGTTACTACATTTGTTGTGTAAAAATGAAATTTGTTTTTACGCAAAAAATATATCTCTAATCTAAAAAACATCGTCAGGTTGCACAATTCTTTTTATTTTCTAATTGACCGATAATATTATCTTTGCTCACTTTTTGTTATTTCTCCTTTCACTCAGTCTAAGCAACACGGAAGTACATGGACTACAACAAGTCGACATTGAATGCAACATGATGAAGAGCGCCCTCAAGACAACACGCCCAGCGTTCTGACTCTGGCCGTTTTCCAAGCGCAATAGGCTTCATCTGGCTCTATTACCGGTACCATTGACGAGTTACTGCATAAACAAAGCCGAAACGGAGACGAAGCTTGGGCTTGGAAAACGGCCAAAAGCTTTTTTCCATGGCCACCGGGGCCAAATTTCTTGGCTCTGCTTACCGTTAGCAAAAAATCCCTGCTTACTATATTATAGCAGACAATTCGGTGCTTACGGTAAACGTATTTCACGCGTTAGCGAGGAATTTTGGTCTCTGAGCATGCGTACATCTCGTAACTAAGGATTCTGTGCTTACAGGGTTAGCGCAATTTTTTTCTGCTAGCGCGGTTAGCGGAAAATGGTGACCGTAAGCGCGGAATTCTGTGGTTAGCAGAGCCAAGAAATTGGGTCTGGGAACCAGACTATAATAATCGAACACTACATTAAACAAAACGACTTAGCGCGCATGCGGGGGCGAGTAGCTATTTGAGCTATGCTTGGAATGTCCTCGGAATTTTCCGGGTTCACGTGACGCTTGCGCCAAGACCAAGATAGTGGATGAAATCTACGAATCTGGCGATAATTAAGGGCGCCCTCAATAAGCCCAGATAATACAGACGGCGCGCGGCGGAACAAATGAACGGGCTAGCTAGCCCTGATGAGGCATAAGGATGAGCGCAACATGTGCGAGGGCGAGGCGCCGCGGTGTTATTAATAATAGGGTTAAATATTATGCAGACGCGGATCCAGGGGGGGGGGGGGGGCCGCGGGGGCACGTGCCCCCCAGGTAAAATGAGTTTAAAAAAAACGGGGTGTTGGGGAAAAGAGGGGGAGGTGAGAGAAAAGGAAGGGAGGAGAATCGGATCGGAGGATCTGCTGTGTCTATTTTTTGGCATAATATAATACTGACAAAAAAGGGTTATCAATCCACGGAACCCCAGTTTGCGACCCGCATCCGTTCAATTTCTCCATGCACATGAAGCTCTCTCAGGGTCTCTGCTCGCAGCGGGAGAGCGATGTTGGTGTTATCCGCAAAAGACAACCTGAACCCGCCTGGCGCGCATCTAGCCGCTCGTTGGTATAGGACTGAGGACATCAGTCGATATTTTATGTATCTTTATCAAGATAACGCTCCATACTCTAAAATTGAATCCAGTTTTTATGCTATAAAATGGCGTTATGATTGCAACCCTGTAGTGTGTCACAATCCTTGTGATTCTAGATTTTTACATATTGTTCTTCAAGGATTGAAGAAACTGTTACATAAACCTATAGTAAAAAAGGAACCAGTTACTCCTGACATGCTGAAAGCTATTATCGCCAAGTATGGTGCTTCTGATAATTTGATTGAGATAAGGTTGTGTGCTATGATTTTATTAGCTTATGCAGGTTTCCTTCGTCATGACGAACTCATTAACATTCGCAGATGCGACCTGCAGCTTTTTGTCTCCCACGTGAACATCTTCATCAGCAAAAGTAAGACCGACATATACAGACAGGGCGCATGGGTTCTAGTCGGTGCTACAGGTACTCCAACCTGTCCTATTTTGGCTTTAAGACGGTATTTGTCTGCAGCTGGGTTGAGTTCAGACACCGATGAAGATTTCCTGTTTAGGCCCCTCACCTATTTTAAAACCAGTAATTCACATAAATTACGTTCTGGTCACTTATCTTACACTAGATGTTTAGAATTGTTCAGAAATGCCCTTTCCTCTGTAGGCTTAGAGGCTAAGAAGTTTGGCCTACATAGCCTACGTAGCGGCGGTGCATCTGCTGCAGCTACTGTTGGGGTACCTGACAGGCTGTTTAAGAAACATGGGCGATGGAGATCTGAAACGGCTAAGGATGGTTACATTGAAGACAGTATGAAAGACAGGTTATCCGTCTCCCTTAATTTAGGTATTTGATTACAGGACGCTGACACAGCGTTATGCTATTAATGTGTAATTTTGTATGTCATATATATACAATAAAGGAAGAATAATCAAAATGAGATTGTACCTTGAGAGAAAGAATAAATGTACAGAATGTAAATGTTGAATGTACACAAATGTATTTCTCATCTGATATTATTCACCAGCCCGTTCTTTAATGCCTGACCGTAGGGAGGGACCGTGGTCCGCTCCGTCATTGCCACTGAAGCTCGGTGCTCCCCAAGGTCGTTGTGTATTATATTTGTTTTCTCTTTCAGGTCTGCAAGAGGGGGGTAGGCGTAATTGAAAATACTTTATTCACGGTTGAGGTACGAATTAGGGAATAAATATATTTTCAATAGGTAGCAGACTGACCGATTTGCATAACAGTATACTTTGCAGGTACTGTTAGAGTGCATTGGTCCGTGGTGAATAACGAAGGTATTCACTGACCACGCCACTGACCGAGTTCAACACGCAACTGACGGACGTCTTGCTTTCCGCTGTTGTCCGACGAGAACGTCGTCCGATGTTCTAGTTCTGTTCCTGGATGGAAGATTTGTAAGAAGAATATTACATTGGAATTAAGAAAGATATCCTTTTTACGAATATATCGAATCCACTTGGCGTCTTGGTAAGGCACATGGGATTCCATGGGGTAAGTTGCCTTCTCCTTTATGAGGGACCGTGGTCCGCTCCGTCATTGCCACTGAAGCTCGGTGCTCCCCAAGGTCGTTGTGTATTATATTTGTTTTCTCTTTCAGGTCTGCAAGAGGGGGTAGGCGTAATTGAAAATACTTTATTCACGGTTGAGGTACGAATTAGGGAATAAATTAAAAGGAAAACATGATTGCGGGTGTGCATTCAAATTCGCGCTAAAATGAACTATCAATATACTAAATTCAGTTCACATTCGGGAAATCGTGTGATGATTTCTTACGACTGGATGCACCATTATGCAAAAACAAATTATCAATTGTTAAATAGAAAACGGAAATGTGAACGTTCATACTATTTCGCACGAAAACAAATGCACCAGTTACATATTGATGTGCACATTTTGCGATATCGTCCGGGAAAACCTATGAAACAACAAATAAATAAAGAAATAAATAAGAATCGCCCATTTTCGCACGAATTTTGATGCCCGTTTTAGATCAACATTTTTATTAGCTAAATAGATTGTTCATTTTTAATCTCGATGCATCCAACTTCATTTTGCAACAATGTCACATTGGGTTATTCAAATTCGCTCGAGCTTCCAGTTGCGTCAGTTTGGCAAGTATATGGAATAAGCAAAAGAATTAGAAAACGGTTCAGTTCTTTAGAATTATACAGTGCCTTATTCCGAATTGATTAAGTAAATGAGAACTTTTCTAACAACATTCTGCCACAAGAAGCAGCAACAAAATAACCCAATTGATAGCTTTTCCCGCTTGTTTAACACATCAAAAAGAAAAATCAGTTAAAAGAAAAAAATTTACACAGATTTCAATTAAATACACAAGATAAAAGAGGTAAAAACATACAAAAACTATATGTATATGCGATGAAAAGCGGCGAAACCTAAGTTTCTGGATGCAGAAATTGCTAAATATAACGAGCGAAAAAGAAAACAAATATACAAATGTGGATCTTTCTAAATGCATATAAGCTTTTACCAAACCGACTTGAATGACCACTTAAACCAAATGCCAAACAATTAACGTAGGATGAGTAAAACATGAATATGTCAGGTATAAAAACGAATTTGAACGTCTGAAATCTAATACGAACCACGGGACCGACAGCCGAGAGCTAAATTCGCTTCACATTGGGCACTATCAAGATGAATTGAAACGCTATTTAGAAATTGGTCGGGGAAACCTATATATAGTTTTATTTGTTCGATTGACTTCAATCGATGGCATCTGTTCCTTTCACTATACATCTGCCACGGGTATGTTAGGAATTCTTTGTTCAAAATCACTCGGCCAAGCAAGCATTCAGCGTTAGGCCCTTTATAAGCGAGCTACACCACGCCCTGTGCACTTTCAGGCCTATGTCTCGCTGCTGAACACTGCCTTAAGATCCTATACAATAGCTCACGTTAGGTTCCAGTTGTTTTCGGTATCTTTTCTTTTCTTTCTTTTAGGCATCCAAAATGATGTGTGTTTCAACTGCAAAATGGTCGGACACTGGTTCCGCGAATGTCCATTCGTCGGCCATTCCATGCCACCTTCCCAAGTCAGACCCAGAGCGCAAGCGGCTCTGCCAGTCGGGTACCGACCGTTTCACTCCCGTAACACACTTCGTGAGTAGGCTAGCTGTTGATCTAGACGACTGGATGCTATCGTCCGAAATTTGTAATGTAATTAGATACATTAAAAGAGATACCGACCGTCGCCTCGACATTTTAGCTATACGCTTAGCAAACCATAATAATTTGGTAACCCATGTGGAGGTCTTTAACTGAATGTTAATGATAATGATAATAATGATGATAATGTGATAATGATAAAATGATAATGATATGATGATGATGATGATGAATATTAAAATGATAATGATATAATGATAATGATAATGATAATGATGATGATGATGATAAACATTAATAATCAAAATAATATAGGTTTTTGTTTTTCTTTCCATTCAAAATGACCAATACAATAATAATTATTAGCATCGTAGTGTTTTTGTGTGTATTAAAAAAAAGAAAAAAAAAGGGGAAAACCGGACAGATACTCCGAAGAGCCGACAGGGCTATAGCTCCAAGGTGGAGCCGAAAATGTGTGTGTGCAGTTACATTTTTTGTTTGTAATGTATGTCAAGTTAAGATAACTTATTCCGGACAGATAATCCGGACAGGGCTAAAGCTCAAATGTGGAGCTGGGACAGTTTTTTGTCCACCAATAATATTTACACTTTCTGGTAATTCATATATTTGTATATACATTGTAATGCGTATGGAAATGCATTTTGGTTAGTTTATTTCGTATCCATAAATAGTTGAAGCTCAAATAGAGCCGATAATATCGTATTTGTGCAATGTAACATATAATAACGTACTTATTCGCGTTCTATGGTCCAAGGTAAAGCAACAATTTTTCAAACTGTCATATTTGTATAAAGTTTTTTAGTTTCGATTATTTTGATATAAAAAAAAAAAAAAAAAATGACTAACCTGTTAAGCAGCTGACACTAGGTACACTCCCATGCTGTACAATAAAACATCAGAATTTACCCACTGTATCCTGTGTAGTTTTCTTGAAGTATTGAGTTAGAATGAAACTGTTTTTCATGCGGATGAGCGAAGCGAAGGAGCATGAAAATTAAATTATTATGATAATGTTAACGTTATTTTACACACAAAATGGATAAATGTTTTACTAAAACCGCGACGTTTAACACCAATTACGTGAATTAAGTGAAAATGTATTATTTGTTCGGCTTTTCTTTTCTAAAAGAGTGATAAGTGTGGGTCATAATGTAGTAAGATCTATGGGTACACTGTTGAATAATGTCGTGGTGGCGATAGATGAACAAAATGATTGTTAATGCTGTACCCTCATAAAGAGATTTTACCTGAAAACTCGCCCAGTATAGGTTAGTTTTCCAATAATATTGATATAGTTCCCTCTGGAAGATTTGTTTTTATAAAATAGGCAAATAGATTACAGACTATACTGACTGACAACAGCAATGCACGGATGTGTAACACTATTGCCAAACAAAATAATGAGGTGTAACTCAATTTAATAAATTGGGGGAAGTGTTTGAAAATAGTCGGGTATTTTCAACCATTGCCGAAATCTCAGTCATTCCTTTGAGATATATAGGGGGGGGGGGTGTATAGGATATAAGGGCAAGAGAGGAAGAGGGGGGGGGGGGGGGGACTAATCCGTTTTTTAAGGGCCCTGTGCAGGTAAAGAATTTTTAGAAAACGTGTTTTCAAACAAACACCCCAACAAACAAGACAATGACTGACACCACAAAATAAATGGAGGGGGCAATATGATAAATTAAAACTATCAAGGAATGAACAAAAAAGACATTAAATAAGCAAATAAGAAAATATTAAAATAAAAAGGAGAAAATAATTGCGGAGGAGGCACGACAACATAATTAAGACATAGGGAAGAAACAACGGTACGCAACATGAGATGAGATATTTCGTCAGCGTTTTCACGAAGAGACGAATTTGGACATTGCACATAGGTTTTGATGAAATCAGGTTTTAAGTTGGTCACTTTTTGAAAAAGAGATTTCGCCTATTTGTAAAGCACATATTAACTTATATTTGGTACGTACAGAGAGGTAAGATCTAACACTATAACAATATACCTATTAAATAACACTAACAAACTTAATTGACGATTAATTAATGTAGATATGAATTTGACTGTTCGTGAAAATTCCAAATCTACGGTGGTGGCTTTTTTGCCCATATCGCACGAAATCAATTTTGCCCAAATTTGTCACTTCGTGAAAGTATATACAATGTATATACATTGTACGCGCGTTGTTTTTGCACTCGGAGCAACGTTATTTTTATCTACGCAGGGACAAAATACAATTTGGCTGTTTGTGAAAACTGAAACGATTTGGGTGAAATTTCCCCCTGCATGATTTTCATAATTTTCTGTTCGTGAAAATTCAAAATCTACGGTGGTGGCTTTTTTGCCCATAGCGCACGAATTTGTCTCTTCGTGAAAACTTAAAAACTTGTTTTGCCGATATCTGTCTCTTTGTGAATGTATATACAATGTATATACAATGTTAATACTCGGAGCAACGTTATTTCTATCTACGCAGGGACAAAATACAATTTGGCTGTTCGTGAAAACTGAAACGATTTGGGTGAAATTTCCCCCTGCATGATTTTCGTAATCTTAATGATTCAGACTGATTTTGACAATATTAACCTCGCCAGAATGTTCGTTGCTATCCACTTAATCGATTTCGGCCAAAAAACGAATTTTGAAAAAATAATAATTTTGGCCAAATTCGTCTCTTCGTGAAAACGCTGACGATTTGTTGGTTGTAAGCAGATTTGACGGAAGCAGCCCACACACGACTTTGTTCTTAAAGCTGTGTCTATAGGCTCAGGTTCTAAAGACGAGGACCATGAAAACGAAGCGTGTAAGCATGGAGGTAGTGTAAGGAACATTAGATTAATTTTAGAACGTGTATTAAATATTATATTCATGATGTCATAATCAGTTTAGATGGGATTTAAAGGTTTGCATTGCGAAAAGGCAATACTAAGATAGTTTGAAGTAACACCACTATTTATACTCTTTAGTGAGTTGTGTGGTTGTGAACGAGTGCAGTCTATAATGGCCCTTTTCTGTGTGACAATGAGAAAATGTAGTTAATTAGTGGTAGATCGTGCCCACACAATCAGTGCCAGTGCACCCATATCAGGCGCAGATCTAGGATTTGTTTAGACGGGGGGGCACACCCCAAACTTGAAAATGCGAGCGCAAAGCGCGAAGCCCTTACGGCGTGGGGTCCGGGAAATTTTTGGATTCTATATGCTTTGTGGTCAATCTGAGGCGATTCCTGGCCTCTTTCCTCTGATTGTTTTTAGAAAAAGTTATAAAAAAGATATGGAGATAAAATGAAGAATTATGGAGATTTTAATAGAGAATATAATAAATAAATATTACTAATTTATATATAAATGTGGGGCACACCCAAAATTGAAAAATGCGCGCGAAGCGTGGAGTCTGGGGCCCGCTTAAGGGCCCTGTAATATTTTAGACTCCATAATGCTTTGTTGTGCAATCTGAGTGCAATCTGAGTTTTTTAGCAAAAATGTAAAATAAATATATGGAGATAAAATGGAGAATTACGGAGATTATGATAGAGAATATATCAATATATATTATACATACATTTATTGATGATTGTGGGGCACACCCCAAATTGAAAAATGTGAGCGCGGGGCGCGAAGCCTTTACGCACGGCGTGGGGTCCGGGGCACGCTTAAGGACCCCGGGAAATGTTGGATTCATATGTTTTGTGATGCAATTTGAGGCGATTTCTTGTCTCTTTACTCTAAAAAGATTTCAAGATTAGGCCCTATATGGAGATAAAATGCAGAATTGTGGAGATTATAAAGATATATAGGCCTAAGTTTATATATGAATGTGGGTCACACCCAAAACTGGAACATGCGAGAATATATTTAAATCAAATAAGTTAAGAGGGCCTAATATTTCGATCTTAACAAGATCTTCTTCAGAGACTAAATGACTGTGTACAAGAAACAAACATATATAGGGCAATATACAGCATGATGCACATCATGGACACTGAAAAATCACAAAAGAAACAAAACACAGAGTTCAATGGAACAAACAACAAAAGGAGGATTAGGCTGAGGGATTAAAGGGTGAGGTCAGTGTGGGTAGGATCAAAGGTGGGGTAGGAACAAAAACAGAAGGGGTAAGCCACAAGGAAAGGGGTCCAGGGTGGAGATCAAAGGGAAGAACTAACAAATAAGTATGAATAGGAGTAATGAGGAGGGGGGGGGGGGGGGTTTGAGGAAAACCAGAGAAGTGAGAACAAACAAAAACAAAAACAAAATTCTGGCAAGGAATGAATCTGAAACAGATGACAAATGGAGAAAAAATAGAAGTTAATCATTTCCTAGTTGGATGTTAAGCCCATGTGGTTGAATAGTCCGAAGACGATTCATCCAGACTTTCTCCCGGCTGAGGCGGACTGAGTCTTTCCGATGGCCAAGTGATTCTATGCCCTGAAGAATCATATCAGAAATGCAATGGTTAGGCTGGTTAAAGTGATGTCCTACAGGGGTATCCAGTTTCTTGGTGTTGACAGTCGATCGATGACCGTAGAAACGCTTTTTTTAGGGCATTTTTGGTCTCTCCGATATACTGAACTCCACAAAACCTACAAGAGATGAGATATATGACATTAGGTGTACTGCAAGTGATGTTACCAATAATTCTATGAGTAGTACCAGAAGAGTGGCCAGAAAAGGAGTCAGACTCCTGAATGTGGATCTGGCAGACCACACATCTAGAGCTGCACTTGAAAGTTCCGTGCTGGATGGGGGGAGATGCATCCAAGCTGGGAACTTCGGCTCGAACAATGAGGTCTCGTAGATTTTGAGGGCGTCTATAGGCCAATACAGGGCTGTCGGGGATGGCCCGGACAAGGCGATCTGAAGTGTTGAGAATGTGATGGCTGTCCGCGTTGGTGATTTTGCGAAGGGAAGGGAGACTGGGGTGAAAGGTAGTCACCAGGGGGATCATGGGTTTGGCATTAGCCTGGGGGGCCTTTACCTTTAGAGCCGAATTTCTGGGTACGGCTTTGGCTCTGGCAATGGCACGTTGAACTTGGCGGGAACTGTGACCCCTGGCAACCAAGTTGTTCTTCAGTATCTGTGAATGGCGGGAGAAATCATAGTCGTTAGAACAAATCCTTTTGAGTCTGAGGGCTTGACTAAATGCTATACCAGTCTTACAATGCCTAGGGTGACAGCTGGAGGAGTGGAGATACTGTTGTGTGTGTGTGGGTTTAGAATACAGATCAGTGGTTATTAAGTTGTCCCCCTTGCGGATGGTGACATCCAGGAAGTGGGCCTGATGATGTCAGTACTCTGATGTGAACTTGATGGTCCTGTGGAAGGAATTCATGTGATTAGTGAAAGTCAGCAGACTGTCCTCATCACTGGTCCATATGAAAAATACATCATCAATGTATCTCCACCAGATCCAGGGACGGCACGGTGCTAAGGCAAGCATGCGTTCCTCGAGGTCACCCAAAAAGAGGCATACAAAGGAGGGTGCCATGCGAGTACCCATTGCAGTGCCATGTACCAGTAGATAGTGCTTATCTAGGAAGGACAAATTATTCTTCGTTAGTACAAGTTTCATGAGGGCGCGAATGTCACTTATGGGAGGGGTCGTGTGTCCTGCCCTAGCTAGGGTTATGGAACAAGCACGAATACCTTCTTCGTGTGGTATGTTAGTGTACAAGGATGAGACGTCAAAGGTCCCAATGATGGCCGTTCTGGGAATCTGGTCCTTGATTCCTTCGAGCTTGCGCAGGAAGTCTGGGGTGTCATGGATGTATGATGGAATCCTATGGACAAGGGGTTTAAGAAAACTGTCAATAAACATGGAGATGTGTTCCGTGGGTGAGCCATTACCCGAGACGATAGGCCTACCAGGGTTACCAGTCTTGTGAATCTTGGGGAGAAGATAAAACCTGGCAGTTCTACAGTCAGTGGGTGAAAGAAATTTGTGAGCTTTCTTTGACAGTTGGTCACGTGATCGCATGTCATCAAGCAACTGCTGTATCTCTCGAGAGAATGTACCTGTGGGATCAGAGTCAAGGCAGATATAGTTAGTACGGTTGTCCACTGACGGTGGGCCTCGTCGATGTACTGCTGACGATCCATGATGACCACGGCTGAGCCTTTATCAGCTGGCTTGATGATGATGTCAGTACGAGAACGCAAAGCAGCAAGTGCAAGGCGCTCTTCCCTGGGGAGGTTATCATGGGTCCTGTGGGGAAAGTTACCAGGGTTAGTGACTTGGGTATTGACAACTTGAACGTATGTTTCGAGAGCTGGTACACGATTCTTGGGGGGTACCCATGCGCTCTTGACACGGAAGGGTTCTGGGTCACAAGGGTCAGAATCAAGAAAAAACTCACGGAGACGGATCCTACGATAGTATTCCGTGAGATCTTGGCTGAGCTGTACCTGGTTCACAGTACGGGGAGTGGGACAGAAGTTCAGACCCTTGGAGAGAAGTTTGTGTTCAGCATCTGATACGGATGAGGAGGAAAGGTTAATAACAGTATTGGCAGGGGGTGTTGTCGATTGGGGCTTGGGACGTCTAAAACGTCTCTGTCTGTGCTGATGCTGCTTGGCAAGCAAGCCACCAATCTTCTTGTTTCTCCTGTGGATAAGAACAGAGTCAAGGTTAGATAGGCCCTTATCAATCTCATCATGGAATTCCCTATACCTAGTGTCTGTACAGCTGGATCTGAGTTCTGAGTCAAGGTGGGCTATATTCTGGTGGAGGTCCTGAAGAATAAAATGACACTGTTGAGAGAGGATATTAATTAGTTTAACAGATGCACCATGCAGAACTTGATTCCACCTCCTTTGCAGGTGTGGTGAGAGGGTTCCTAAGCACGGAGAGGGAGATAGTTGCAAACCTTTAGGGATAAATCGAGAGAGGGAGAAGAAATTGTAGTTATCCTGATGGTAGGAGTAGCGAAGGGCCTTCTCCCTATTCTTTCTGAGCTGTTGGAAAATACAAATAGTGTTACTCATATCTGTAGCGAGGGAGAGAAATTAAAGTTAATGTACAGACAAAACAACAAAACAAAAACAAAACAATACTTACAAGCCAAAAAGGAGGATCACCACGAAGGGATACTGCAACAGAGAAGTGGAAACGTGAATAAGATTAATACTGCTGCAAACTGCTTACTGGCTGGAATGACCTGAAATATACAAATCAAATAAGTTAAGAGGGCCTAATATTTCGATCTTAACAAGATCTTCTTCAGAGACTAAATGACTGTGTACAAGAAACAAACATATATAGGGCAATATACAGCATGATGCACATCATGGACACTGAAAAATCACAAAAGAAACAAAACACAGAGTTCAATGGAACAAACAACAAAAGGAGGATTAGGCTGAGGGATTAAAGGGTGAGGTCAGTGTGGGTAGGATCAAAGGTGGGGTAGGAACAAAAACAGAAGGGGTAAGCCACAAGGAAAGGGGTCCAGGGTGGAGATCAAAGGGAAGAACTAACAAATAAGTATGAATAGGAGTAATGAGGAGGGGGGGGGGAGGGGTTTGAGGAAAACCAGAGAAGTGAGAACAAACAAAAACAAAAACAAAATTCTGGCAAGGAATGAATCTGAAACAGATGACAAATGGAGAAAAAATAGAAGTTAATCATTTCCTAGTTGGATGTTAAGCCCATGTGGTTGAATAGTCCGAAGACGATTCATCCAGACTTTCTCCCGGCTGAGGCGGACTGAGTCTTTCCGATGGCCAAGTGATTCTATGCCCTGAAGAATCATATCAGAAATGCAATGGTTAGGCTGGTTAAAGTGATGTCCTACAGGGGTATCCAGTTTCTTGGTGTTGACAGTCGATCGATGACCGTAGAAACGTTTTTTTAGGGCATTTTTGGTCTCTCCGACATACTGAACTCCACAAAACCTGCAAGAGATGAGATATATGACATTAGATGTACTGCAAGTAATGTTACCAATAATTCTATGAGTAGTACCAGAAGAGTGGCCAGAAAAGGAGTCAGACTCCTGAATGTGGATCTGGCAGACCACACATCTAGAGCTGCACTTGAAAGTTCCGTGCTGGATGGGGGGAGATGCATCCAAGCTGGGAACTTCGGCTCGAACAATGAGGTCTCGTAGATTTTGAGGGCGTCTATAGGCCAATACAGGGCTGTCGGGGATGGCCCGGACAAGGCGATCTGAAGTGTGGAGAATGTGATGGCTGTCGTTGGTGATTTTGCGAAGGGAAGGGAGACTGGGGTGAAAGGTAGTCACCAGGGGGATCATGGGTTTGGCATTAGCCTGGGGGCCTTTACCTTTAGAGCCAAATTTCTGGGTACGGCTTTGGCTCTGGCAATGGCATATATTTAAATATAACAGCAAAAATGTCGCCAAAAAGATTTCGGACAATGTCCTAGCTTGGGTTGGACAAACCATAGCTCCGTGAACAAACCAACCCACTAACTGTGGGACTTGAGTTACCATGTTACGGCGACACCAATCCTCCCAACCTGCAAAAGCTCGATCGTACTTATATACAGTGTTCTTAGCCCTTGAAGCAGCAAGCACTTCCGCCAAAATCGAATCATATCCTTTTATATGGGAGGATCTGCAAATATAAAATAAACAAGATGTTTGTTCCACAAACACGAAACTTCTGGGAATATGAATATAAAAAATATAATTAATTAATAAATTAAAAAAGGATTATTTCATCCTCAGTGTATCCATTATACATGCTAAATCATCTCAAAGATCCAAGCGGTGTGTAAACTTAAAATTATCGGCTTTGTCAACGAGTATGACCTAGCCATCCAGTAATGCCAACTATAGCCACTGTATTGTGCTATCCAGCTATACAGCTGTTGTATGTAATCATACGGCTCTATTTTCTATCCAGGCGGCTTAACCACTTAGCCAAACGGCTGGTATCTGCCCTTGCTATGACTCTTATGTGTAGCCAATCAGCTTCGAAGTATTGGCCAAACGGCTTCATTATCTAGCCATGCGGCTCTGTTATCTGGCCATTCGGCTCTGCTATCTGGCCAAGCGGCTAGTGTTTTGTCGGCGGCTCTACATTATAGCCATGCCTCTAGCAAAAACGCTGTTCTACAACAGAATCGTTGCCAATTGAGTGGAATAAAGTATGCAGTTTGGCTGAAACAATCAAAACTAGGAACTCAAGAGTTCCCTAGTCTCAAGCACAAAACTGAGCTAGAAAATGTAGATGACCCAAAAATAGAATTTTGATTACGACCATGAACGAAAATATTTGTGGGGTCCTGGAATCGGATCACATTTGAAACTAGTAGACTAAAACTACTGGACTCGGAAAACAAAAGTGGCCAAAACGGAGCCGATGGCCACTCTGGTACCACTAGCGTACCCACAGCAGAACATGCTTGTATATGCTTTAATACGTCACCGACCCGGTTAATAGGGGGCACCAACCAATTGTTATCCCCATTCCAATTAGTGGAAAAGGCATCTACCCTGTTAGAATTAGGACACAGGAACTTTGAATTGAATACTGGTAATTTGGTATTAAGTTCATCTGCAAATCTATCAACTGTATGTGGCCCCCACAAATTATCAATGAAGTGAAAAAATTCTTGGGAGACACCCCAGTCGTCAAAGTCAATATCTCGACTAAGACCATCTGCCAGTGTGTTACGCTCTCTGGGGATCCACTGTACCTGTAGTGTAATCTTATTACGCCTACAGAAGTTGAAAATGTCTAAACTCAAACTATGCAATTCTGCAATCATACTTCCTTTGAAGACAATTGCTACAACACCTTTGTTGTCTGTGAACAGCTTCACTATCTTACCATACAAATGTGGCGCAAATGCTCGCACCGAGAGGTCCACTGCCTTCAATTCCCTCCAAGTCGAACTTTTCAAACTTTCTTGTGGGCTCCAATTTCTTTGAAGCTTCATGCTTCCGCAGTTTGACGACCAAGCTCCACAGCCAGTCTGACTGGCATCACAAAATGCAATAACCTGAGGAACGGAATATTCAACAAGCATACGCTTATTAAGATAACATAATTCATTTTTCCAAAAGAACATTTCTTCTACAACTTTGCTATCTTTCTGTAGACTGTACACTTTATCCCAATGTGTTCTAGTGATAACCTCATGGTACATGAACCTGGACTTCAATTGGGAAATAGCTCCGACTACAGGGGAAAGAGATGTAATCTTACCTGCCAAGGAAGCAATCTGCCTAGCAGAAACCTTCGGCAGAGAAGTTTGAAATGAATCAATACATTTAAAAATATCAACAACCCGTCTTTGGGTGACTTTGATTGAACCTTCAATACCATTCCAAGTAATTCCCAACCAATCTAAGGTCTGTACTGGGTCCCACTGGGACTTCTCTTTGTTGGGAACCAATCCTGCTGACAAGAGATCAGCCTTGACAGATTCGGCAACATGCAAACAGGACTCCCTGGAATTTGTTCGACACCAACCGTCATCTAAAAATAAGACAATAAAATAACCTTTCGAACGCCAGTGCTGAACCAGTGGCCTGAGGCATTTAGTAAATATAAATGGAGCAGTTGACAGGCCAAACGGCAAAACTTGAAAAGAAAAATACCTGGTTCCAAGGCCGAAGTCCCAACCAAAGCTGAGGAATTTGGTATGGTCTGGAAATATTTCAATATGGTGATACCCCGACTTGAGATCGAAGGTAAAAAGAAAATCACCTTGCTTAAAATAACTTAAAGCCTCATTCCAGTCTTCAAAGTGCACTTTCTCTTTCCAAAGAAACTGGTTCACAATTCTGAGATCTAAAATCAAGCGTAGTTTACCCGAGGTTTGATTAGAAACTGACAGCGGATTAACAATGTGTGGAACATGAGAACATTCAACGATCAAACCTTTGTCAAGCAAATCTAAAATAGCCTCTGAAACAAAGGATGAATGCGATAAAGCAGACTTATTGTTCTTATACAATCCTGTAGGGGGAGTCTCAATAAATGGTAATCGATAACCAAGTTGGATCACATTTAGAACATGCGAGGAAGCCCCAATGTCTTTCCAAAACTTTAGCGATGCACGGAGTCTGCCTTTAACAATAGGCTCGGAATTGCCTTGCTCGTAATCATAATAATTGTTCTGAAAGAAATGTGGGTCGTACCCTGAAGTACCCATAGGTGAAGCACTGTGACCGGCCGGATCATGGGAACTTGTACTGGTACTGGTACTTGAACTTGGAGCACCGACTGAAAAATATTCACTGGTAGTATCTTCCCTGCAAGGATCCAATGTTGTTGGATAAAGGGAGTCTGAAAGGTCGACAGGAGTAGAAGAAGTTTATACAAACCAAGATATAAGATAATTGTGAAACGGAACTTTTTAAGACCATTTCATTGAATAATGTGAGCAACAATATGGGTTTTGCAATACATACGTACACACTAATAATGAATAGATGAAATTATAGCTTTCATCAGAAATATCTACGACGATATTGGTAGAATTCTTATTGGCATGGCACTGTAATGCACAATTTCGAATACTCGTTAAATTGTGATCATGATACAATTTGTATAGTAACAAGAATTTTACCCCACCACGAAACATCCGTCTCCGGTTAAGGGAAAAACATATTCATGCGTTAATTTCATCGATACAATGTATAGACTTCCATGAGAAATTAATTACCCGAGTTAGACAAATACTGGTCTCTGCTAATGCCAGCGCTGCTGGGTATAGGCACCGCCATCTTTGCTGAATGAAGATGCATTTGATTGCTTCGGGCCTGGGCAATTTCTCCTCCAGTGCCCAGCTCTGCCGCAGGCAAAGCATAGGTCGGTAGGTCTAGAGCCGCTAGCTGCGGGCCATCCTTGGGTAGCTGACTGGTTATACCCAAACGCATATCTATTTCGTGGTTGATTTGAGCCACGAAAACTAGAGGGGTCAATAGAAGTATAGCAGCACGATCCACGAGACGGCCGCGTTTGGGGGCACTTGACTGGCGAGAGGACTTGCCACGGCGCTTCTTAACAGCCCTGGCTTGGGCCTGACGGATGCGTTTCGCATCCTCGGAGTCGGATGCCAAGTCGTCACTAATATACTCCTCTACGGCCGTCCAGCCTAATAGTATTATACCATTGATACAAAATTGTGAAATACATAGGTTAAATTACAAAACCTCAGCAAATGTTGGTTATTCAAGGGGAGATTAGTAATGACGCATTAATGCAGTCATCGACGCTAGTTGACGATTATCGTATTCTATTTTCATTTCATTTTAACACCCACTAACCTGCGTCCGACTTGTCGGCAAGTCGAATAAGTTTGTTGCGTTTTTTCAGCTCTGCCACGCCCTCAGCAATGGCGTCTTTAGCGCGGGTTTGCTTACCCTGGTCCAGAAGAGACTCGGCGGACTCCAATTTTTCCAGCAAGGAAGAATTAAACTCAAATTGTGCCCGATTTCCTTTAAATCTAAAAGAAATCTCAGCTGATCTTTTGAGATGTTGCAACTCGTGCGTAGCCTCGGTTAGCTTCTTTTCGTTCTCGTCTTTGAGATCCGATATGGAAGCTACGAAAAACTCTTTTAAGGAGTTGACTGCTTCCTTAACCGTATCGCCTACCACAGCCGCCGTCAAAGGAGGCACGTTTGGGGCCGTGCCGGGTACACCACCAGTGGGGATAATACCGGCACTTGAGGCTTGTAAGTTAGGTTGAATGCGATTTTTCTCAGAGATAATTCGGGATATGTCGTGTATACAGAGCGCGGAAAGCAAGACGTCCGTCAGTTGCGTGTTGAACTCGGTCATTGGCGTGGTCAGTGAATACCTTCGTTATTCACCACGGACCAATGCACTCTAACAGTACCTGCAAAGTATACTGTTATGCAAATCGGTCAGTCTGCTACCTATTGAAAATATATTTATCAACATTCAATTTCGCTAAATGTGCAGCCGATTTTCTACGCATTTGTATGCCTGGTCAAGCATTGGAATCCATATGTGTTATCGAAAGTAACATTTGGGGAATTAAACCAGGTGGTCTCGTCTTTGAAACTACCAAAATGCTACATAAACCACTAAATTGAAGGAAAAAAATCTTGATTTGCTGAGCATTTGCCACGATCGCACCGAATAGCTAGATTTTACTTTATGCCCCCTAAAATATTACAATAATGGCTGCAAGAGAGAGATACAGACGAGTCTCGGACGTTGATCGAAATCGTCTTTTCGATGCCTTTGAGGCTGACGACGCGGACTAATTAGACGTAGCAAATAGACTGGACATCAACCACTCATGTATTGGTGGACAGTTCATTGACGGATAGACAATTGAACTGATAAAATGATAGAGAAGTCATTAACAAAAACAAAATAACCTCAATTCTTTAAAATCTTTATTTGGATAAATTCCTAAGTAGCCTCAATCCTGCAAATTCATCTGATGCATCAACTTCCAAGTGACCTCATTCCTGCAAAACACCTTCAATTTGCAAAGAGGATTTTGGAGGATTTGGGATGGTTAGGGTTAAAATAAACTTACGAGCCAACACATAAATGAACAATTAGTCCCACGATACATTGATTTATTAATGATTTAATACAAGTTGTATTGTGAATTATATAGCCATATGTACTTTATTAAAATTGAATGCAGAATATGCGAATTTAAATTATAACAAATGAAAAGGAATATTTAATTCAGGCCGTGACACAATGATAAATCGATTTGCTGCGAAATAGATTGCACACTCTTAATAATCGGTCACGCATGCGTCTAACCGAAAGCCCAATCGTGTGTTTGTAATCGTTTAAATGAAACGCTAAGCACATTCATTTATTTGAATTAAACAAAATAAAATTGAATGCTCGTTTTTGCGAACATGAAACTCGGACATACGTCGTTCTGAAATTCAGCGCGAAATTGAATACATATTTTACAAATTAATGTGCACATTTTGCGATATCGTCCGGGAAAACCTATATTAAAATACATATAAAAACAATGACAGTAAAGAAAGAACAGGACAAATAAAAAACATCAGAACAAGAAATAAAAATGAATAAAAACAAGGACTAGGCTTAATAAACATTGGTTTTCGATAAGTAAAATCTAGAGACAAAATGAACTTAAAAGATATAAAAATAAAGTTGCCAGCAACATTAATTAAAAAGAGCTTTAAAAACATTAAAAAGAGCTTCAAAAACGATTTGGCTGCCAAATCTATTAAACTGACCGGGAAAACCAACATGTTTATTAAAAGTACATGTACATGTAGTTCCAATGTAGTTTACAATTAAGATTGGTCTCTAATAATTAAAAATTTTCGAATTAGCAACTCTTGAAAATAGGAGTAACTCTGGCAACTTTCACTTTTTTAGTTTCACCATTGAGCCACTTGGTGTGGATTTGAAAGAAAAAAACGCTTTCGAGATAATCGCAAGAGGATTTTCTCCTATTTTAAAACTTCAAAAGAAACTACTTTGCAACAACTTTTGCAGTAAGGAAACCTTCACATAATTCTATGAGAGGTAAATTTTTACATAAACCCAGTAATTATAATTAACACAATGGTAATTAGCCTCAATTAATTTGTGAAAACGTAAATTCAAGTTTTCCTACATTGCCGCCATTTTTTTTAATGTGTTTTTCCATAATGGATGGGGCACACATGTTTACAGGCGCGCACGGCCGAAAATGTAACAAAGATGTGTGGCTCTTCGAGAAAAAAAAGAAGATACCCTTGACCTACTTTTACGCCTTTCTATGCAATACATTTTGTTCACGTTCAAGGGGCAGCTAACGTTTGTCTCTTCGTGAAAATACAAAATGCATTTATCAAGATGGCTGCCACTTGCATCAATAATATAATTAATATAATTAATAATGTTTTGCTTACAGAAGCATGTCAAAATGTTTGAGTACAGAGTTTTAAAGCAAAATAGTGAGAAACAAATCGAAGAAAAAAAATGTCATTGTTGACATGTGTGGCTCTTTGTGAATATGTGGCTCTTAACATAAGTTAAGAGTTACAGAAAACACTATTTTGTTCGATTTGAATAATTACGATGCAATCAAAATCGACGATTGGCTTTATATTGTGTGTGTGATAGATTGTTTTATAAATTTGTGACGTCACACTGCGCGAGCGTTGGTAAGGGATTCCCTTGGTTTCCGGTTTCAGTTAGCAATGACCAAGCAATGTACAAATGTAGAACGATATACAACAGTAAACTGAACTATTGGCATGTCATTGGTGATTAGAAACTGACATGACTGATTACAATGTCACGTCACACCTGGTGATACATCTTGACTAAGTTGTTGTCAGCCACTGCCAGCTGCCCATCTGATGTGAATGTGATTCCGCAGGGCAAGTACAGACCCTGTGCAATGCACTTGAGAAAGCCACCTTGAGGATCATAGTGGTGGATATGGCCCATGTTAATACCATTATACATTGCAACATAGATACCTGAGCTATCCGTGTACACACCGCGGCAGCACTGTACTGGTTGACCATTGATGGTTGGTTTGATGGTGTGCCCTGTAGTACCATTGCCATCAGCAACATTTACTGTTTGTGTCGATGAACTGATGACAATTCTATCATTGCTGTCTACAGCCAGAAAGTGAGGTGCAACCTTGACTGGTATGGTACGTAGGAGCTCACCATCAGTGGGGCTGTGTTCAGTCAACACCAGCCTCTTGACATCACCTACTACGATGATACCATCATTCTTGACAGCTACACCGTAGAGGTCAACTGCGGTCTTACTGACCTCACTCGGTGGCACCGTTGGGAACTCAAAGACCAGCGTGTTGTCTCTGTTAAACACCTTCACACGGGATGCGCCGACCTCTACGACCACCAAACGATTGTTGGTGCGTGTAGATGCGATGCGGAGTGGACCTGTAGGAGTCGCGATGTCAAAACAAACAAACGATCATTATGCATTTATTGCACAATCCTTACAACACAGACATTCTTGAAAGAGTAAAAACTACAGTAGAAAAATGTCTGTCAAAGAATACATTGTTAAGATGTGTACATGTTTGAGAAATCACCGCGTCTTATAATTCATCTTGCATGATCTTGTTATGTTTGGTGTTTATTTATGCCCCAGGTGATGGGGCATGAACTGCTTCACCGTGATTTATCTTTCTGTTTGAATAATATGCTATATAGAATTTTAAGAAAGGTCTTCCTTGCATATGATAAACATATGATAAACATATACACTGCAAAAACTGTGTTTAGCATGTGAACACTTTGTTGAAAGCTTTATTACTATAAAGTGCAATAAAGTGTTTACATGCTAAACTTGTTTAGCATGAAGATAGATAGTGTTTAGTCATTAAACATCCATGTTTAGAAATTGGACACGGGTGTTTAGCTGCTAAACATGTTAAATGTTAGCAAAACAAATCTGTTTACTCGGTAAACACAGGTTTTGAAGTGTAAACCCGCGTATACTGATGATTACGCGAAAATATTTATTTCATCAAATTCACAGTATTTATGTTGTTGTTTAGGCAACTATCAGATGTTTTTTTCTTGGACTTTGAAATTTTGTTTTTATGGAATATACATTGAGATTAAAAAACCTTTCCGTGTCATGAATATTAACTTATTCAATAGATCATTATTCTGTTTCAAATTTACAGAGAATATTACTAGTGAAGAGCGAAGGGGAATTTGTTCAAGTGCATCATTTCGCAGATGGCAAGTAATTTTAACTTACATCCTTGCATCGGGATTGTGCTTTTCTGGTTTCCATCGATGCTGCAGATCACAACTCGTTTGTTGTTGCAGTCAGTCACTGCAATCTCATCAGGTTGACGAGCAGCAATGCTCCAAGCCCCATTGAACTCTCCTGGACCGCTTCCCTCTCTACCAAACTCCCCACACAGCTCCCACTTGCCTTCCATCACCACCTTACCCAGATTAATGTCACCAATCCCCCCACTCTGCTTGAACTTCAGAAATGCCAGCCTGTCATCAACTCTAGGAATAGCCTGACCGGCCAACCGTTTCAAGTCTTTGCTGATTGTAGGATAGAGTGACAGGAAGTCACTATCCGATGCAGTCCTTGTCACCTCTCTAGCTGTATCTAGTGAAAACTGAAACCTCTCCACAGTCAAGCTCGCAGTTTTCTCACATTCTTCAAGTTTCCGCTCACGATCCGTTTGGATGTTTTTGATGTCGTCAAGAATGCGATTTTCTTGGGCCGTGATCTCTGCTCGTATCTTAGCTGCTCTGTCTTGCACTTCTGTTGTGACCCTCCTGAGTGTGAGACTCAAATCTTCTTTCAGTCGTAAGACTTTTTCTTGTGATTCTTGGATTTGCTTCATTGAGTTTTCAAGTGGATGAAACAGTTCAGCCAACGATTGCTTGTAAGTGGATGCTGCCTCGTATCCCTCAATGTACGAGTGTTCTGGCATACGGTGGTTTACGACCGTACAGTCTCGGCAGATAAGTATTTCACACGTGGTACAAAAGAACCTTGCTGCTTCGCCTGCATGGATCGGACATTTTGGATGTTGTTTCTGATGTTTCTTTGTCAGTGTAACCTTCCCCTCACGAATGTCCTTCAGTGGAGTCACCTTGTGGTTAGATGTTGCTGCGAATCGAAGATGCATTTTGCTACAGGCTGAGCACACATTCTGGTCGCAATCCAGACATCTATGCGTTGCCTCATTGGCTTCCTCACAAATACCACACAAAATACTAGCAACACCCAAACTCACTACCTTCTCCTGAAGTACAATCTCCTCAACCAAACCGATTAGATAAAAGTTGGTTTTCAGACCCTGCACTCCCGCCTCTGTAAGCTTAGTCTCCTGTCGACACACAGGGCAAGGAATCTCTGTACAGCCCTGGTGCTTCGTGCTGTGGTATTTTAGCAGACATTGCTCACAGAAACTGTGGAGGCATTCCAGTATCTTAGGCCGTTCGTATCTCCCTTGACAAATGCAGCACTCCAGATGCTGTCTGCTAATTGTCTTCAGAGCTAAACTTATTGCAGGTCCGGTCGCCATTTTGTTTTGTCTGGAAAAAAGAAAATGAATGTGTTCATGTATTTAATAATAGGTATCAACAGCCAGAGCTATAGATGTGAATTTAAAAGAAGTGCAAAATCACCCTCTTACCAAAACTGCACATTCTCTTTAAACTACCAGTATCATCATTTTTTCCCCATTTGTCAATCCAATGAAAAATGCTGAGAATGTATAAGTAATTTACATCTTGAAAGCCATGCAAGTTGTTACAAAAAAACATTAAACCGAATTCCATACATAATATTCAGGGAATTAAGATGTGGTTCGAGGACATGTATCATGCACGTTAGACCTTTGATTGTCTCTGCTGTTGTTAGAGTTCATGGCAGGCATCAATGGGAAGACAGTCTAGATGATAAATTAACCCTAACAGTCCTCAATCCTCCGAAAGGGAAAGGATTGAGGACTGTTAGGGTTAAGGAAGTACATCGTTTGGCGAAATTATTTGAGCACAATCGGTGTGTAACTCAAGATACAGGGGGTCATGGCAGTATTGCCACAAGTTGTCACAAAATGTACGTGTTCATCACAAAATGTACAGATATAATGCAATAAACTAACTACAGCTACAGTACAGCTAGCTACTATCAAAAGAAGTATTACATTAACCCTAACCCTACCTAATGCTACTTTTTACTACTAGTACTAGTAAAACGTAGTATGCAGTACTCTCACTGACTTGTGTGCAATGCCTGTAGTATATTTTAGTACGGTACTTCACCCCTAATTGCACCCCTAATAAAAACGTAATCTATATTGAAAAAAGGTATAGCAAATACTAAAAGAGAAGTACACAAGGGAGCAATTGCAGAATACCCCGCCACGCGAAAGCAACCCCCTAAATACCGCGGATACCGGATACGGGGTGGATCGTAAGCGAATAGCCAAGGAGAAGAGTGATCACGAGAGGGCGCAGTTTTCCCCCAACATCCGGCTTGTGCGGATACTTGGTAGGCCCGGGTGGGCCAATCACGCACGCAACGCAAATGAATAGAAGATTTCGTAAAAACGACTAAGTCCAAAGGAGGTCCCCCCAAGGCGGATACGCGGATACGCGAATACTCGGTGGGCCCGGGTGGGCCAAACACGCACGCAACGCAAATGAATAGGGGATTTCGTAAAAACGACTAAGTCCAAAGGAGGTCCCCAGGAGGTGGATACGCGGATACGCGGATACTCGGTGGGCCCGGGTGGGCCAATCACGCACGCAACGCTAATGGATAGGAGATTTCGTAAAAACGACTAAGTCCAAAGGAGGTCCCCCCAAGGCGGATACGCGGATACGCGGATACTCGGTGGGCCCGGGTGGGCCAAACACGCACGCAACGCTAATGGATAGGAGATTTCGTAAAAACGACCAAGTCCAAAGGAGGTCCCCCCAAGGCGGATACGCGGATACGCGGATACTCGGTGGGCCGGGGGGGGGGGGGGAGTGGAACAGGCAGGCACGCACGCAACGCAAACGAATAGGAGATTTCGTAAAAACGACTAAGTCCAAAGGAGGTCCCCCCAAGGCGGATACGCGGATACGCGGATACTCGGTGGGCCCGGGTGGGCCAAACACGCACGCAACGCAAATGAATAGGGGATTTCGTAAAAACGACTAAGTCCAAAGGAGGTCCCCAGGAGGTGGATACGCGAATACGCGGATACTCGGTGGGCCCGGGTGGGCCAATCACGCACGCAACGCTAATGGATAGGAGATTTCGTAAAAACGACTAAGTCCAAAGGAGGTCCCCCCAAGGCGGATACGCGGATACGCGGATACTCGGTGGGCCGGGGGGGGGGGGGGGGAGTGGAACAGGCAGGCACGCACGCAACGCAAACGAATAGGAGATTTCGTAAAAACGACTAAGTCCAAAGGAGGTCCCCAGGAGGTGGATACGCGGATACGCGGATACTCGGTGGGCCCGGGTGGGCCAATCACGCAAGCAACGCAAATGAATAGGAGATTTCGTAAAAACGACTAAGTCCAAAGGAGGTCCCCCCAAGGCGGATACGCGGATACGCGGATACTCGGTGGGCCCGGGTGGGCCAATCACGCACGCAACGCAAATGAATAGGGGATTTCGTAAAAACGACTAAGTCCAAAGGAGGTCCCCCCAAGGCGGATACGCGGATACGCGGATACTCGGTGGGCCCGGGTGGGCCAAACACGCACGCAACGCAAATGGATTGGGAATTCCGTAAAAACGACTAAGTCCAAAGGATTTCCCCCAGAGGCGGATACGCGGATACGCGGATACTCGGTGGGCCGGGGTGGGCCAATCACGCACTCAGCGCAAATGAATAGTGTATCATAAAACGTCCAAAGGAGTACCCCCTAAGCGGATGCCCGGATACTCATTGTGGAGATATTATTTAGGTGCATAATTAACCAATTAAAATGGATAAGTTAATTGTATACAGTCCCTATTTTTTCGCATACACGACTTTTAATTTTTGTTCTATACAACCCTATCTAGATGATATTGATTAGGTTCATAATTAAACAATAAAAATGTATACAGTCCCTAGTTTTTCGTATACACGACTTTTATACCTAGTTTTTATAAGACCCTATCTACATGATATTATTTAGGTGCATAATTAACATAAAAATGGATACAGTCCCTAGTTAATTGTATACAGTCCCTAGTTGTTCGTATACACAGCGTGTATACCTTTTTATATAAAACCCTATCTAGATGATATTATTTAGGTGCATAATTAATCAATGAAAATGTTAAAATAAATGTCTACAGTCCCTACGTTGTTGTATACACGACTTTTAAACCTTTTTTTATATAAGACCCTATCTAGATGATATTATTTAGGTGCATTATAAACCAATAAAAATGGATACAGTCCCTAGTTAATTGTATACAGTCCCTAGTTGTTCGTATACACGACTTTTATCCCTATTTTCTATAAGACCCTATCTAGATGATATTATTTAGGTGCATAATAAACCAATAAAAATGGATACAGTCCCTAGTTAATTGTATACAGTCCCTAGTTGTTCGTATACACGACTTTTATCCCTATTTTCTATAAGACCCTATCTAGATGATATTATTTAGGTGCATAATAAACCAATAAAAATGGATACAGTCCCTAGTTAATTGTATACAGTCCCTAGTTTTCCGCATACACGGCGTGTATACCTTTTTATATAAAACCCTATCTAGATGATATTATTTAGGTGCATAATTAATCGATGAAAATGTTAAAATAAATGTCTACAGTTCCTACGTTGTTGTATTCACGATTTTTATACCCTTTTTCTATAAAACCCTATCTAGATGATATTATTTAGGTTCATAATTAACCAATAAAAATGTATACAGTCCCTAGTTTTTCGTATACGCGACTTGTATCCCTATTTTCTATAAGACCCTATCTAGATGATATTATTTAGGTGCATAATTAACCAATACAAATTGATACAGTCCCTAATTGTACACAGTCTCTATTTTTTTTGTATACACGAGTTTTAAACCTTTTTTTATATAAGACCCTATCTAGATGATATTATTTAGGTGCATAATAAACCATTCATAAATACCTGGGACAGTTTAGGCATTCCTATTGGTCGAGAGCCCGCCACGTGGCCGGTATTAAACGGACGATAAAGACATTTTTTCCACTAACGTAATAATTAGGAATAGATCTTTCATTCCTGAAAGTTAAATAAAAATCCCTCGGTACATCCTCTGGATATTTGACCTTTTTTTTTGAATTTGTTTTTGAAAATGGTTTCTGCCAATTCTCAATCGCGAAAGTTTACGCCTGCCTGTACTGTACGAATCTGGCTTTGCGGACGTTATATGAATCACTGAATTCGGGGAGCGCGCGAGCGCGGAGCAAATTTGTACGTGTTTCAATTAGCCTCTGTCATGACCTTTCTAAAAGGTCAACGCGAGGAAAATTGTCAAAATGGCGGCGCTTACCAACAGCAACACGTGTGTCGTCGATGTCAGAACTTTATAGCTTACGACGGAGCTCTAAAGACTGTGGTTATTTCGAAAGGATAAACCGTAGGCATAAGGCTAAATGTCATCCAAAACCGTAAAATTACGAAAGAAAAAGAAACAGCGACTGAAAAAATGGTCAGTTTGTGAAAGCGTGCTGCGCTATATACGTACGTGCGTAGCTAGCGGATGTCAGACAAGTCGACCGTTGAGACAACTCGACTCGGAACAAGTCGACCGTTGAGACAACTCGCCCGTTGAGACAACTCGCCCGTTGAGACAACTCGACCTTTGGGAGAGCTATAGCTGTACTTTGACGTTTACATTGTTTATAAACAGTTAATGTTGGGCCGACTTTCCTAATGCAATGTTGCCATACTTCTTTGTTGAAAAACTGCAAATTCATTGTACCTTTACCATGTTAATGTTATTAATGCTTGCTATTTACCCTCTGTAGTCTGTTAACAATTTAGGTGTAAGCTTAGTCCGAAAAAAACCAAAACGGTGGCGTCCAGAAATTGTGCACACAATCGACCGAGTGCTCCCTAATTGGTCGTGGCGCAATTGAATAATTTTTGGAAAATCCAAGTTTAATATTTACGAACTTCTTTTAATGTCAGGTTTCAGTCAATAAAAGGATAAAATATTACTAGATTTCACAGGCGTCTGTACATTTAATGTAACAGTATTTAAAACTGGTTTTTAAATTAATATTGCAGGATCAGGAATTTTGAGGTTTAACGTCCATATAGTAATTATGTGAACCAAGTGCTTGTGTGTAAAGCCCCAAATTTATATTTGATGTCAAAAAATAATTAAAAATACAAAAATAATATTGCTTGTACATGTATCAAGTTGTTTGTTTACTGTATGGCATTCAAATATGGCTTTCAAATAAAGCTTCAGTTCAGTGCCACTGAATTTTTTGTTTTGTTTAAATGTTAATTTGGCCTAACCGGTTTTCTAAGGAGCATAAATACACGGCGGGTCTTTTCAAGTGCAGGAAAGAAAATCTAGCTTTATGATTGGCCATTTTTTATTAAGTATTTCCCCGCAATTCATTAACTATCTGTTGTCTTTCCTCCATGGTATAGCTACTTACGTTAGTCTTACGCGCGAGCTCGAAAGCCATATTGACAAATTTCCGCAAAACGCCCTCTTCGGTTGATTTTCGTCATTTCATGACAGAGGCTAATGGTGTGCTTCGAGTTAGCGATCTATACGTGTTTACTCTATGAGATGTTCGACTCGTGAGCGTGGAAGAATGAATGAGATACATTTCAACGTTGGTGGCGCACTTTTTTGGGACCCCTTCCGCCCCCCCCCCCCCCCCCCCCCCCATCTAACTTAACTTCGAACTCTGCACATTGGGAACGAGGCAACCGCAACCTCCCCCGTGTAGCGAGTGGACCGCGCGCTATTACCGACTTGGCACCAAGTCTAATGTTCATAGAGCGCGCGCATGGTTTGCCGGGTGTTTATTGAGAGCAATAAACCGTGACCGCGTATCCGCGTATCCGGATACGGAGTGCATAGAAGTGTGGCGGGGTATTCTGCAATTGTGCCATATTCCACTACGCTAGTCGAGTGGGACTGGGTTACAACTTACATTTATTTTGTGAAAATGACATTTGTTTTTACGCAAAAAATATATCTCTAATCCAAAAAACAGCGTCAGGTTGCACAAATCTTTTTATTTTCTAATTGACCGATAATAGTATCTTTGCTCACTTTTTTGTTATTTCTCCTTTCAGTTTCACTCATCACTCAGTCCTCGAACTCGAAGCAACACGGAAGTACATGTTGGCCCTAAATCATAAATGGACTACAACAAAGTCGACAATGAAAGAACATGACGAAGAGCGCCCTCAAGACAACACGCCCAGCGTTCTGAGCTGACTTCACTCTAGCCGTTTACCAAGCCCAATAGGCTCCATCTGGCTCTGATACCGGTACCATTAAAGAATTACTGCATAAACAAAGCCAAAACGGGGACGAAGCTTGGGCTTGGAAAACGGCCAAAAGCTTTTTTCCATGGCCACCTGATTCACCAAAATTAATGGATACAGTCCCTAGTTAATTGTATACAGTCCCTAGTTTTTCGTATACACGACTTTTATACCTTTTTCTATTAACCTAAATTATTGGTTAATAATCTCATCTAGATAGGGTCTTATAGAAAAAGTTATAAAAAGTCTCTATTCAAGTCGCCCCATTCCAATGAAACAGACAAATTGACGCGTTAGTGGTACGGAAAGAAAAATTGCAACCGGCGAGAGGGCGAGGCGCCGCGGTGTTATTAATACTAGGGTTAAATATGCAGACAAGGATCCGGAGGGCGGGGAGGGGGCGGGGAGGGGGGGGGGGGGGGGGGCACGTGTCCCCCCCCCCCCCCCCCCCCCCCCCCCCTCCCCCCGATCTAACTTAACTTCGAACTCTGCACATTGGGAACGAGGCAACCGCAACCTCCCCCGTGTAGCGAGTGGACCGCGCGCTATTACCGACTTGGCACCAAGTCTAATGTTCATAGAGCGCGCGCATGGTTTGCCGGGTGTTTATTGAGAGCAATAAACCGTGACCGCGTATCCGCGTATCCGGATACGGAGTGCATAGAAGTGTGGCGGGGTATTCTGCAATTGTGCCATATTCCACTACGCTAGTCGAGTGGGACTGGGTTACAACTTACATTTATTTTGTGAAAATGACATTTGTTTTTACGCAAAAAATATATCTCTAATCCAAAAAACAGCGTCAGGTTGCACAAATCTTTTTATTTTCTAATTGACCGATAATAGTATCTTTGCTCACTTTTTTGTTATTTCTCCTTTCAGAGTTTCACTCATCACTCAGTCCTCGAACTCGAAGCAACACGGAAGTACATGTTGGCCCTAAATCATAAATGGACTACAACAAAGTCGACAATGAAAGAACATGACGAAGAGCGCCCTCAAGACAACACGCCCAGCGTTCTGAGCTGACTTCACTCTAGCCGTTTACCAAGCCCAATAGGCTCCATCTGGCTCTGATACCGGTACCATTAAAGAATTACTGCATAAACAAAGCCAAAACGGGGACGAAGCTTGGGCTTGGAAAACGGCCAAAAGCTTTTTTCCATGGCCACCTGATTCACCAAAATTAATGGATACAGTCCCTAGTTAATTGTATACAGTCCCTAGTTTTTCGTATACACGACTTTTATACCTTTTTCTATTAACCTAAATTATTGGTTAATAATCTCATCTAGATAGGGTCTTATAGAAAAAGTTATAAAAAGTCTCTATTCAAGTCGCCCCATTCCAATGAAACAGACAAATTGACGCGTTAGTGGTACGGAAAGAAAAATTGCAACCGGCGAGAGGGCGAGGCGCCGCGGTGTTATTAATACTAGGGTTAAATATGCAGACAAGGATCCGGAGGGCGGGGAGGGGGCGGGGAGGGGGGGGGGGGCACGTGTCCCCCCCCCCCCCTCCCCCCCCCCCCTTCCCCCCCCCCCCCCCCCCCACCAGGTAAAATGAGTTTTTAAAAACGGGGTATGGGGGGAAAAGAGGGGGAGGTGAGAGAAAAGGAAGGGAGGAGAATCGGATCGGAGGATCTGCTGTGTCAACTTTTTGGCATAATATAATACTGACCAAAAAAGGGTTATCAATCCACGGAACCCCAGTTTGCGACCCGCACCCGTTCAACTTCTCCATGCACATGAAGCTCTCTCATGGTCTATACTCGCAGCGGGAGAGCGAGGTTGGTGATATCCGCAGAAGACAACCTGAACCCACTTGGCGCCCATCTAGCCGCTCGTTGGTATCAGAGGCGGCTCCGCCAACCTATGATACTCGGACTACCTGGCATCGAGGTTCGATAAATAATCCCGCGCCTGGTGGACATGTGGAATTGGCAGTACTGTCCCCTTCATTGCCAATTACCCTTTTATTGCAGTATGGATGAATGTTTATGTTGTTAATGACCTTGTGTAAGAATGTTAGTTAGTGGGTTGGTTTGTTCACAGAGCTATGGTTTGTCCAACCCTAGCTAGGACATTGTCCGAAATCTTTTTGGCGACATTTTTGCTATATAGATTATGCCCGAGTTACGCGCAATTATATTCGTGGGTAATCATGGCCCGAGGGACATTATACCCACGAATGGCGCGTTAACGAGGGCAATATCTGACTTAAACTCTACCCATAACGTCACCCGTTGTCCCAGCGCTCCATTATTTTGCACGAATGGAGCGTCTTTGTTCTTACCGGTGTAGCGGCTCGTGATATTTTTTTTCAGGAGCTTGGTGGTTCGTGATTGAAATATTCATGAGAAAGACCAATGGCAACTCATATACATGAAATAACTTTAAAGAATTATAAAGAACTCGTGAATAGCATAGTTGGTAGAGAGGAGAGCTATGAATCGAAAGGTATGTGGTTCGAATCCGACTATCGATAACGTTTGTCTTTTTCTTAGACACATTTCCATATGGGTTTGTTTAACCATAGAACAAGATTGAAGGGAAAATCGGGTTAGAGTACATAGGTTTCTAAAAAAATACAACGAAAACCGCTACACTGGTTAGTTTTAGTGACTTCCTCTTTGTTCACTTGTGTTACCTTCCCAAAAGAATGGAGAGAAATTGCCTCCAACGCTTCATTCGTGCAAAATAATGGAGAGCTGGGACAATAGGGTGACGTCACGGCTGGAGTTTAATTAAATAATTCTCGCATGTTCCAGTTTTGGGTGTGACCCACATTCATATATAAACTTATATATTTTTATAATCTCCATAATTCTGCATTTTATCTCCATATAATCTTGAAAACTTTTCAGAGTAAAGAGGCCAGGAATCGCCTCAAATTGCACCACAAAGCATATAGAATCCAACAATTTTCGGGGCCCTTAAGCGGGCCCCCGACCCCACGCCGTAAAGGCCTTGCGCCCCGCGCTCACATTTTTCAATTTGGGGTGTGCCCCACAATCATCAATAAATGTATGTGTAATATATATTTATATATATTCTCTATTATAATCTCCATAATTCTCCATTTTATCTCCATATATTTATTTTACATTTTTGCTAAAAAACTCAGAGGGAAGTGGCCGGAAATCGCCTCAGATTGCACCACAAAGCATATAGAGTCTAACATTTTACGGGGCCCTTAAGCTGGCTCCAGACCCCACGCTTCACGCGCATTTTTTCAGTTTTGGGTGTGCCCCACATTCATATATAAATTAGTAGATATTTATTTATTATATTCTCCATTAAAATCTCCTTTATTCTTCATTTTATCTCCATATGTTTTTTATAACTTTTGCTAAAAACAATCAGAGGAAAGAGGCCAGGAATCGCCACAGATTGCACCACAAAGGATACAGAATTCCCGGACCCAGGGCTTCGCGCTTTGCGCTCGCATTTTCCAGTTGGGGGTGTGCCCCCCCACCCCCCCCCCCCCCCCCCCCCCCACCCCCCCCCCCCCCCCCCCCCGTCTAAACAAATCCTAGATCAGCGCCTGATATGGGTGCACTGGCACTGATTGTGTGGGCACGATCTACCACTAATTAACTACATTTTCTCATTGTCACACAGAAAAGGGCCATTATAGACTGCACTCGTTCACAACCACACAACTCACTAAAGAGTATAAATAGTGGTGTTACTTTAAACTATCTTAGTATTGCCTTTTCGCAATGCAAACCTTTAAATCTCATCTAAATTGACTATGACATCCATGAATATAATATTTAATACACGTTCTAAAATTAATCTAATGTTCCTTACAATACCTCCATGCTTACACTCTTCGTTTTCATGGTCCTCGTCTTTAGAACCTAAGCCTATAGACACAGCTTTAAGAACAAAATCGTCTGTGGGCTGCGTTAAATCTGCTTACAACCCAAAAATATCTCATCTCATGTTGCGTACCGTAGTTTCTTCCATATTGTCTTAATTATTTTGTCTTGCCTCCTTCGCAATTATTTTTTCCTTTTTATTTTAATATGTTCTTATTTGCTTATTTCTTGTCTTTTTTTAATTCCTTGATAGTTTAAATTTAGCATATTTTCCCCTCTATTTATTTTGTTGTGTTAGTTATTGTCTTGTTTGTTTGTTTGTTTGTTGGGGTGTTTGTTGGGGTGTTTGTTGGAAAACACGTTTCCCCAAAAAATATTTACTTTACCTGCACAGGGCCCTTGAAAGGCGGATTGTTTCTTTGAAGAGCCGTATACGCAGCACAATAGATAGCACCCCCCCCCCCCCCCACCCTCTCTTGCCCCTATATCCTATACACATACCCCCCTATCTCAAAGGAATTACTGAGATTTCGAAAATGGTTGGAAATACCTGACTATTTTCAAAATTTTCCCCCAATTTATTAAATTAAGTTACACCTCATTATTTTGTTTGGCAATAGTGTTACACATCCATGCATGCTGTTGTCAACCAACTTATCTGGTTTCCTAACCTGATAATTCTCTAACATCTATCAATTGCTCTGTTTTGTCTGAATGAAGTCGAGGAACAGCATTAATGTTCTTGGTTTTTGGCCCAGCATCTATTCACGCAAAACTTTAAAAAACGATCTCCGTCACAATATTTACCATAAATATAAACTATATTTCAAACCCATACAATTTAGAAAATTACAACAAAAGCAAATTGTGTATACTACCTTCAAATCATGTAACTTTGAAACCTAGAGGAGTACATTCAGAAATTCAAAAAATTTCTATAAAGCCAAAAATAGTGTATACAGTATATCTATTTATTTCTCTATCTATTTGCCTATTTTATAAAACAAATCTTCCAGAGGGAACTATATCAATATTATTGGAGAACTAACCTATACTGGGCGAGTTTTCAGGTAAAATCTCTATATGAGGGTACAGCATTAACAATCATTTTGTTCATCTATCGCCACCACGACATTATTCAACAGTGTACACCTTAGATCTTGCTACATTATGACCCACACATATCACTCTTTTAAAAAATAAAATCCGAACAAATTCGGAATAAGGCACTGTATAATTCTAAAGAACTGAACCGTTTTCGAATTCTTTTGTTTATTCCATTTACTTGCCAAACTGGCGCAACTGGAAGCTCGAGCGAATTTGAATGACCCAATGTGACATTGTTGCAAAATGAAGTTGGATGCATCGAGATTAAAAATGAACAATCTATTTAGCTAATAAAAATGTTGATCTAAAACGTGCATCAAAATTCGTGCGAAAATGGGCGATTCTTATTTATTTCTTTATTTATTTGTTGTTTTATTTAACCAGGGTGGCCTTATCAGTTAAAAAACTGCTTTCCAAAAGGGCCTTGCATATAACCTAAATAGTATTTGAAACAGAAATTGAAATAAGACCAAAAACAAAACAAAAAATTAAAATTTTCATCTAAAATTTTAATTAACATTTTAAATTAGCATTCAAATAAAAATAAAAAGGACCATAGAGAAAAATATATATTAGATCCAAAGACTATTCCAATAAATACAAACATCTCCTTAATTAAAACCATCAAGACTGCTGTTTCATAGGAATTTTAAAAACATGTTAAGCTTCAGCAAACAAATACAATGATGAAACATAATTATAGCAAACAAAATTCATATAAAATACGAATTTGAATATGCAAGACAATAAGAACAAATATTAAAATACATATAAAAACAATGACAGTAAAGAAAGAACAGGACAAATAAAAAACAACAGAACAAGAAATAAAAATGAACAAAAACAAGGACTAGGCTTAATAAACATTGGTTTTCGATAAGTAAAATTTAGAGACAAAATGAACTTAAAAGATATAAAAATAAAGTTGCCAGCAACATTAATTAAAAAGAGCTTTAAAAACATTAAAAAGAGCTTTAAAAACGATTTGGCTGCCAAATCTATTAAACTGACCGGGAAAACCTACATGTTTATTAAAAGTAGTTCCATATAAGCTATATCTGCAAGTACATTACATCAATGTTATTATGACTAATATACAATGTACTGCCATTATCAAACACAATATACAAAAATTATTTTGACGATTTGTTAAAGACTGTATAAAATGGAAAACAAAAGAAGTCAAATTATGAATCCCTAATGGAAGCAATATACAAAGAAATTAGAGAGAAGACTTGTAACCCTCTAAAGACAGATAATTATAATACCATGGTTAATACATGTAGTACCAAAGGCATTGGAAAGGTCTACAAAATATTCTAGGGTGAATTAATATTAGTAGTTACTTTATCAATTAACTGAGCGTGCGATGTTGAGTGAATTTCTCGTTAACAAACTGTATGTTAGATATATTATTATATTACACATTATAATATTTTCAAAAAAATAGCGGTACGACTGTAAGTGTAGTTACAATTGAGATTGGTCTATAATAATCAACCAATTTCAAATTAGCAACTCTTGAAGATAGGAAAAACGCTGGCAACTTTCATGTCGAGTGAGAAACATTCACGATGAGGGGGTTCAAGGCTTAGAAAGTGCACAAGTACTTTTCTTTATTAGCGAACTGTTTATCAGATCACAACCTGCACATTTTTTTCTTTGGCAGGTTATGTTCGATATCAATGATTTCTTGACCCATTAAATTATTACTTGGGGAAGAAAAGTTAAGATTCGACAAATAATCAATAACAGTTACATGTGTTTGGGGGATTTTATCACCGAGGGTTTGACCAATCACAGTAAAATAACTATTAAAATGGTCAGCTACAGTATATGATGCGGATTATCATACATGTAGTTCCACCAATAAGCCACATGTGTGGATTTTGAAGAAAATCGTTTTTGAGATAATCGCAGGAAGATTTTCTCCTACTTTAAAACTTCAAAAAATACTACTTTATTTGCAACAACTTTTGCAGTATAAAGGAAACCTTCACATGATTCTATGACAGGTGAATTTTTTACATAAACCCAGTAATTAGAATCAACACAATGGTAATGGTAAATTAATTTGTGAAAACGTAAATTTAAGTTTTTCTACATTGCCGCCCTTTCTGTTTAATGTGTTTTTCCATAATGGAAGGGGCGCACGTGTTTACAGGCGCTCACGGCCGAAAATGTAACAAAGATGTGTGGCTCTTCGTGAAAACAAAATGCATTTATCAAGATGGCTGTCTCTTGCACCAATAACGTAATTAACCCTAACTCCCTAGGGTGTGTGCAAAATCATATTGATTTTGGAGGATTGAGAACTGTAAGGGTTAATATAATTAATGATGTTTTGCTCACAGAAGCATATCAAAATGTTTAAGTACAGAGTTTTAAAGCAAAATACTGAAAAACAAATCGGAAAAAAAATGTCATTGTTGACATATGTGGCCCTTTGTGAATGTGTGGCTCTTAACATAAGGTAAGAGTTTCAGAGAACACTAATTTGACCGATTTGAATAATTACGATGCGATAAATATCAGCGATTTATATTTTGTGTATGATTTTGACGTCACACTGTGCGCGCGTTGGTAAAGGATTCCCTTGGTTTCCGGTTTCAGTTAACAATGACAAACAATGTACAAATGTAGAACGATATACAACAGTAAACTGAACTATTGGCATGTCATTGGTGATTAGAAACTGACATGACTGATTACAATGTCACGTCACACCTGGTGATACATCTTGACTGAGTAGTAGTCAGCCACTGCCAGCTGCCCATCTGATGTGAATGTGATTCCATAGGGACAGTACAGACCCTGTGCAATGCACTTGAGAAAGCCACCTTGAGGATCATAGTGGTGGATATGGCCCATGTTAATACCATTATACATTGCAACATAGATACCTGAGCTATCCGTGTACACACCGCGGCAGCACTGTACTGGTTGACCATTGATAGTGGGTTTGATAGTGCACCGTGTAGTACCACTGCCATCAGCAACATTTACTGTCTGTGACGATGAACTGATGACAATTCTATCATTGCTGTCTACAGCCAGAAAGTGAGGTGCAACCTTGACTGGTATGGTACGTAGGAGCTCACCATCAGTGGGGCTGTGTTCAGTCAACACCTGCCTCCTGACATCACCTACTACGATGGTACCATCATTCTTGACAGCTACACTCCATAGGTCAACTGCGGTCTTACTGACCTCACTCGGTGGCACTGTTGGGAACTCGTAGGCCAGCGTGTTGTCGCTGTTGAACACCTTCACATGGAATTGGCATCCCTCGACGACCACCAAACGATTGTTGGTGCGTGTGGATGCGATGCTGTGTGGAACTGTAGGAGTCATGATGTCAAAACAAACAAACAACCATTATGCATTTATTGCACAATCCTTTCAAAAAAGACATTCTTGAAAGAGTAAAAACTGCAGTAGAATAATGTCTGTCAAAGAATACATTGTTAAGATTTGGTACACATGTTTGAGAAATCATCGCGTCTTATAATTCATCTTGCATGATTTTGTTAAGTTTGGTGTTTATTTATGCCCCAGATTGTGGGGCATGAACTGCTTCACCGTGATTTATCTTTTTGTGTGAATATACATGTAGTGTGCGATATAAAATGTTAAGAAAGGTCTTCCATGCATATGATAAACATATGATAAACATACACTGCAAAAACTGTGTTTAGCATGTGAACACTTTGTTGAAAGCTTTATTACAATAAAGTGCAATAAAGTGTTTACATGCTAAACTTGTTTAGCATGAAGATAGATAGTGTTTAGTCATTAAACATTCATGTTTAGAAATTGGACACGGGTGTTTAGCTGCTAAACATGTTAAATGTTAGCAAAACAAATCTGTTTACTCGGTAAACACAGGTTTTGAAGTGTAAACCCGCGTATATACTGATGATTACGCGAAAATATTTATTTCATCAAATTCACAGTATTTATGTTGTTTTTTAGGTAACTATCAGATGTTTTTTTCTTGGACTTTGAAATTTTGTTTTTATGGAATATACATTGAGATTAAAAAACCTTTCCGTGTCATGAATATTAACTTATTCAATAGATCATTATTCTGTTTCAAATTTACAGAGAATATTACTAGTGAAGAGCGAAGGGGAATTTGTTCAAGTGCATCATTTCGCAGATGGCAAGTAATTTTAACTTACGTCCTTGCATCGGGATTGTGCTTTTCTGGTTTCCATCGATGCTGCAGATCACAACTCGTTTGTTGTAGTAGTCAGTCACTGCAATCTCATCAGGTTGACGAGCAGCAATGCCCCAAGCCCCTTTGAACTCTCCTGGACCGCTTCCCGCTCTACCAAACTCCCCACACAGCTCCCACTTGTCTTCCATCACCACCTTACCCAGAATGATGTCACCAATCCCCTCACTCTGCTTGAACTTCAGAAATGCCAGCCTGTCATCAACTCTAGGAATAGCCTGACCGGCCAACAGTTTCAAGTCTTTGCTGATTGTGGGATAGAGTGACAGGAAGTCACTATCCGATGCAGTCCTTGTCACCTCTCTAGCTGTATCTAGTGAAAACTGAAACCTCTCCACAGCCAAGCTCGCGGTTTTCTCGCATTCTTCCAGTTTCTGCTCACGATCCGATTGAATGTTTTTGATGTCGTCAAGGATGCGATTTTCTTGGGCCGTGATCTCTGCTCGTATCTTAGCTGCTCTGTCTTGCACTTCTGTTGTGACCCTCCTGAGTGTGAGACTCAAATCTTCTTTCAGTCGTAAGACTTTTTCTTGTGATTCTTGGATTTGCTTCATTGAGTTTTCAAGTGGATGAAACAGTTCAGCCAACGATTGCTTGTAAGTGGATGCTGCCTCGTCTCCCTCAATGTACGAGTGTTCTGGTTTGCAGTGGTTTACGACCGTACAGTCTCGGCAGATGAGTATTTCACACGTGGTACAAAAGAACCTTGCTGCTTCGCCCGCATGGATCAGACATTTTGGATGTGGTTTCTGATGTTTCTTTGTCAGTGTAACCTTCCCCTCACGAATGTCCTTCAGTGGAGTCACTTTGTGGTTTGATGAGACAGCAAATCGAAGATGCATTTTACTACAGGCTGAGCACACATTCTGGTCGCAGTCCAGACATCTATGCGTTGCCTCATTGGCTTCCTCACAAATACCACACAAAATACTAGCATCACCCAAGCTCACTACCTTCTCCTGAAGTACAATCTCCTCAACCAAACCGATTAGATGAAAGTTGGTTTTCAGACCCTGCACCCCTGCCTCTGGAAGCTTCGTCTCCTGTCGACACACGGGGCAAGGAATCTCTGTACAGCCCTGGTGCTTGGTGCTGTGGTATTTTAGCAGACATTGCTCACAGAAACTGTGGAGGCATTCCAATATTTTAGGCCGTTCATATCTCCCTTGACAAATGCAGCACTCCAGATGCTGTCTGCTAATCGTCTCTAAAGCTAAACTTATCGCAGGTCCGGTCGCCATTTTGTTTTGTCTGGAAAAAAGAAAAAGAATGTGTTCATGTATTTAATAATAGGTATCGACAGCCAGAGCTATAGTTAATTTAAAAGAAGTGTCAAATCACCCTCTTACCAAAACTGCACATTCTCTTTAAACTATCAGTACACACTGTATCATCACTTTTTTTCCCCCATTTGTCAATCCAATCCGTTATGAAAAATGCTGAGAATTCATAAGTAACTTACATCCTAACTTGAAAGCCATGCAAGTTGTTACGAGAAAAAAATAAACCAAATTCCATACATAATATTCAGGGAATTAAGATGTGGTTCGAGGTCATGTATCATGCACGTTTGACCTTTGATTTTCTCTGCTAGTGTTAGAGTCCATATCAGGCATCAATGGGAAGACAGTCTAGATGATAAATTGAGGAAGTACCTCATTTGGCGAAATTATTTGAGCACAATCGGTTTGTAACTCAAGATACAGGGGGTGGTCATGCCAGAGTTGTCACAAGTTGTCACAAAATGTGTTCATCACAAAATGTACAGATATGCAATAAACTAACCACAGCTAGCTACTGTCCAAAGAAGTATTACATTGATAAGGGAATAAATGTGTGTTCGAGAGGTTTTAATCACTCTGATCTATTTAATACCGCTTGGAGTCTGGGTGCTGTTACGTATAGACCAAACACACCAAATCGAGATTACAACAAGGTGGTCCATACACAACAAAATACAAATTTACAAACAACCAGCAGTTATCAATAAAAACGGACAAGAGAATTCATAACTTAATTACTAATATTCCAATTTAATCATACAAATAAACCCCACACCTCAGCAACTCTTTAAATTAAACAGGAGCATAAAAACAAACACCTCAATTAACAAAACCAACTATATTTACAACAGGCAATTTTAACTTAATTTATATACACATACCGGTATGGATAAATGCCTGGGTGCTCGACTAACTCGGAACTAAGGGACAGGGAGTACGGCGTCACCACCACCAAAGCAAAGGCTTAGCAACATCGATGTCCACGAACAGTTCAGTAGACAGCACATCGTCCCCGAAGGCAACACCACAAGTAGGCAGCACATCCCTGGTGGCAACACCGCTCAGCATCCTGTCCCACTCCGAGCCAATCGAGAACCCAGAACTACCAAAACACAACCATTATATACCAACTATACCAACACGTCAATAAATAAATACAAAAGGAAGGAGCTCACGAGATTATGGGATTATATAATGCACCATTGGGCCACGCATCCAATATGCATAATCCCTAATACAAAGAAATGAGCGCGGACAGACGGCCAACAAATAACCCATTAATGACAAATATGTGGCTCCGTAACAGTGCTGATAATTACCCGAGCCGAAGGCGAGGGTAATTCACCCAGAATCTAAGCGGTATTAAACAGAGTGATTAATACCGACCGAACACACATTTATTCCTATTCATAAATACCTTTTTTTGTAAAATTCAGCCAAAAAAGCCCCGAAAATCCCGGAAAATTGTCGCAAGTAAATGTTGGTGTTTCGCCATTCTGTCTGAGTCAAATGACATGTTTCCGCCTCTGTCGCTCTAAACAATACAATTGTACATGCAATAAAGCGTATTTACTATGAACCAGACTATTGCCATTGGCAACCTCGTTCCCAGGGTGTCGAGCTGTACGCACCCAACACTACCCGCTCTTACTATTGGAGACGATGTACGGTTGGAAATAAGGTGAGCCCTGAGGACAGGTATAATGCGACATCGCTTTGTTGCCAGCTGGTTTTAAACACTTCCAGCCATGTCTTTATCGTCCGTTTATTACCGGCCACGTGACGGGCTCTTGACCAATAGGAATGCCTAAACTGTCCCAGGTATTTATGAATACATATTAATATGTTAAAATCCAGATAATTATGTACAATGAAAATAAGCACTTGACTTGTTAACTTTTTAGCATTTTTTGCACTGATTGGTTGCGGTCCTAAAATACTGTTCACCGACAACACACCGATAAACCTGCACAGCACCGACAACACACCGACAACACGCACAGCACCGACAACCCACCCAAAACGTAATCTATATTGGCAAAGAGGTATAGCAAATACTGAAATAGTACTAGTACACAAGTACACGCGATATAAATGATTGTGCTTGACTTGAGCCTGGTCCTGGCCTGGCTAGGTTACATTTCTTTTGTGAAAATTAAATTTGTTTTTACGCAAAAATATATCTCTAATCCAAAAAAAAACAGCGTCAGGTTGCACAATTCTTTCCCATTTTCTAATTGACCGATAATATTAATAATATCTTTGCTCACTTTTTGTTATATTGGTCCTTTCACTCAGTCCACTCGAAGCAACACGGAAGTATATTACTAAATACCAGTCGACATTGAATGCAACATGATGAAAAGCGCCCCCAAGTCTACACGCCCATCGTTCTGACTCTGGCCGTTTTCCAAGCCCAGTAGGCTCCATCTGGCTCTATTACCATTGACGAATTACTGCATAAACGAAGCCAAAACGGAGACGAAGCTTGGGCTTGGAAAACGACCAAAAGCTTTTTTCCATGGCCACCTGATAGACTACAGGGCATGGCTGCAAAATGTGCTCAGAAATCAATTTCCTTGGCGCACCTCTTGAATCTAAGTGGAATCACTGCAGTCTGTTAGCTGGGATCATGTGGATCACGAAAAACCGTGACCAAAATCCCCAATCGCAAGTTCACCAGTTAATTAAATATTTGCATTTTAATCACCTGTGTATAACGGGCGCCCTCTATTGACCAGGATTGGAAAGCTGTGTACATTTTCAATGGGAAAAGATTGCTTATTGCAGTTGCTTGCTCAAAAGGGAATCTACACAGACAGAATTCGATTAAAGAGGAATTAGGGTGTGTTTTAATGTCTTAATACAAATTTTCATTTTGTTCATTGCCATAATTTGAACTTTTTAATAGAGTGTCAAATAAACCGTGCATAATACACTTTTTTTTGTTCAAATCGCTATCATCTGAGCAGCTCGTGTCAACAGCGCCTACGCTCGCTCTATTTCACAACGCCCGCTATTGGTCCATTTTCCCACTATTTGCGCAAACGTGCCGCACCACGACATAAGGGCCTCGTGGATTGGTCGTTGAAAAACATGAATTTTAAATTGAGATTTCAGTATCGAGTACTGGTTCGCAGACCGTTTGGGGATTTTATTTGCGAGTTTCCCAACAACTTCCTAAGTAGTTTAAAGTAAAATTTATATAGATTCACGATATGCGTCAAGAAGGTGCAAGATAATGATGAGCACAACCTGCGCGCGCAAGGCCGAGGGCGAAGCGCGAGGGTTTATCGGGTGCACTACACTGATTGTGTGGGCACGATCTACCACTAATTAACTACATTTTCTCATTGTCACACAGAAAAAGGCCATTATACCATGGAGAAATAAGATGTCTCCATGATTATACTATAGACTGCGCTCGTTCACAACCACACATCTCACTAAAGAGTATAGTGGCGTTACTTCAAAGTACTATCTTATTCGTATTGCCTTTTCGCAATGCAAACCTTTAAATCTCATCTAAACTGATTATGACATCCATGAATATAATATTTAATACACGTTCTAAAATTAATATAATGTTCCTTACACTACCTCCATGCTTACACTCTTTGTAATTTCCCTTTCATTGTCTTTGTAACCTGTGCCTATAGACACAGTTTTAAGAACAAAGTCGCCTGTGCCGGGCTGCTTCCGTCAAATCTGCTTACAACCAAAAAATCTCATCTCATGTTGCGTACCGTAGATTCCTCCCCATTGTCTTAATTATGTTGTATTGCCTCTTCCGCAATAATTTTTCCTTTTTATTTTAATATTTTCTTATTTTCTTTACCGTTTGAATGTGGTTATTGGTTTTTTTCCATTTCTTGACAGTTTTATTTTATCATATTTCTCCTGCATGTATATTTTGCTGTGTCAGTCATTGCCTTGTTTGTTCGTTTGTTGGGGTGATTGTTTGAAAAAACGTTTATTAAAAATTCTCTACTTCACCTGCACATTACAGGGCCCTGTTACGTAATTCGTTTGACAAGCAATGTATACCCAGCAAGATGGTAGAAGCCCCCCCCCCCCCCCCCCCCCACCCCCCTGTCCCGGTACCTTATACATACACCCACCTATATATCTCAAAATCGTTACTAAGATTTCGGCAATGGTTGAAAATACCTGAATATTTTCAAACATTTCCCCCCCTTTATAAATTAAGTTCCACCTCAATTTTTGGCAATACTGTTACACATCCGTGCATGCTGTTGTCAGCCAACTACATGTAGTCTGGTTTCCTAACCTGATAATTCTCTAACATCTGTCAATTGCTCTGTTTTGTCTGAACGAAGTCAAGGAACAGCATTAATGTTCTTGGTTTTTACCAGCATCTATTCACACAAAACTTAAAAAATTGATCTCCGTCACAATATTTACCATAAATATAAACTTTATTTCAAACCCATACATTTTCGAAAATTACAACAAAAGTAAATGGTGTATACTACCTTCAAATCATTTAACTTTGAAACCTAGAGGAGTACATTCAGAAATTGTACTTTCAAGTTAGGATGTAAGTTACTTATAAATTCTCAGCATTTTCCATAACGGATTGGATTGACAAATGGGGGGAAAAAAAGTGATGATACAGTGTGTACTGATTGTGTGTGCACGATCTACCAGTACCACTAATTAACTACATTTTTTCATTGTCACACAGAAAAGAGCCATAGACTGCACTCGTTCACAACCACACATCTCACTAAAGAGTATAGTGGCGTTACTTCAAACTACTCTTATTGCTTTTTCGCAATGCAAACCTTTAAATCTCATCTAAACTGATATGACAACCATGAATATAATATTTAATACACGTTCTAAAATTCAAATTACAATACCTCCATGCTTACACTCTTTGTAATTTCCCTGTCCTCGTCTTTAGAACCTGAGCCTTTAGACACAGCTTTGAGAACAAAGTCGTCTGTGGGCTGCTTCCGTCAAATCTGCTGACAACCAACAAATATCTCATCTCATGTTGCGTACCGTAGTTTCTTCCCTATTGTCTTAATTATGTTGTATTGCCTCCTCTGCAATTATTTGTTTTCTTGTTATTTTAATATTTTCTTATTTCCTTTATTTTATTTTTTTTCTCATTCCTTGATAGTTTTAATTTATCATATTTTCCCCTCCATTTATTTTGTTGTGTTAGTCATTGTCTTGTTTGTTGGGGTGTTCGTGTGTTTGTTTGTTGAAAACACGTTTCCTAAAAATCATTTACTTTACCTGCACAGGGCCCTTGAAAAACGGAATTGTTCCTTTGATGAGCTGTATACCCAGCACAATATAGTAGAATGGGACACCCCCCCCCCCAGCCTCTTTCTCTCTTGTCCCTATAGCTATATCCTATACACACATCCCCCTATATATCTCAAAGGAATGACTGAGATTTCGGCAATGGTTAAAAATACCTGACTATTTTAAAACACTTCCCCCAATTTATCAAATTAAGTTACACCTCATTTGTTTGGCAATACTGTTACACATCCGTGCATGCTGTTGTTAGTCAGTATAGTCTGGTTTCCTAACCTGCATCTATCAATTGCTCTGTTTTGTCTGAATTTTTGGAGGATTTTGGAGGATTTGGGAATGAAGTCGAGGAACAGCATTAATGGTTCTTGGTTTTTCCTAGCATTTATTCACGCAAAACTTTGATCTCCGTCACAATATTTACCATAGGCCTAAATAAAAACTATATTTCAAACCCATACATTTTCAAAAATTACAACAAAATAAAATGGTGTATACATTTACATTTACATTCATGAGGTTTACATTCAGAAATTCAAAAAATCTCTACAAAGCAAAAAACAGTGTACACAGTATAACTAATTATTTCTCTATAGATCTATGTGTCTATTTGCCTCTTTTATAAAAAATTTTGTTAAAGGGAACTATATCAATACTCTTAGAGAACTAAGCTACTGGGTGAGTTTCCATGTAAAATCTCTATGAGGGTACAGCATTAACAATCATTGAAAACGGGTCCTTTTTCCATCTATCGCCACCACGACATTATTCAACAGTGTACACCTTAGATCTTGCTACATTATGACCCACACATCACTCTTTTAGAAAATGAAAGAAAATCTAAACAAATACATTATTTTCACTCGCGTAATTGGTGTTAAACGTCGCAGTTTTAGTAAAATATTTATCCATTTTGTGTGTAAAATAACATTAACATTATCATAATAATTTAATATAGGTTTTCCCGACCAATTTCGCAAAAAATAGCGTTCCAATTCAACTTGATAGTGGCCAATTTGAAGCGAATTAGCTCTCGGCTGTCGTTCCCGTGGTTCCTATTAGATTTAGACGTTCAAATTCGTTTTCATACCTGACATATTCATGTTTTACTCATCCTACGTTATTTTTTGGGCATTTGGTTTAATTGTTATTTCAATTTAACAGTCGGTTTGGTAAAAGATTATTTGCATAAGATCCACATTCATCTATTCGTTTTCATTTTTGCTCATTCTATAGCTATTTAGCACTTTCTGCATCCAAAATATTAAAAGGGAAACGACTCGGACAAAATGCAAAGTAATTTGTTTTAACTTTTTCCCAAGTTTAATTCTAGTCTAGTTTTGTTTAGTTTTAACGTATCCGTCTTTAACCCAAAGAAGTAAAATATAAGTTAGCAATACGGGAAAATTATACATACCGGGTGAAAGTCAAGATACAAACAATAAACTTTGGCAATAGTAAACTTAGGTTTCTCCGCTTTTTATCGCGTATACATATAGGTTTTGTATGTTTTTACTTGTTACTTTTAGCTTTCTTATCTTCTGTGTTTATGTTATATCTCTGTTTTTCATGCTTCTTTTTTTCTAACTGGTTTTTCTTTTTGATGTGTTGCAAAAGCGGGAAAGAGCAATCCATTTGGTTATTTTGTTGCTGCTTCTTATCTTTGTTGCAGAATTTTGTTAGAAAAGTTCTCATTTATTTAATCAATTTGGAATAAGGCACTGTATAATTCTAAAGAACTGAACCGTTGATGAATTCCTTTGCTTATATTCCATATACTGGCCAAACTGGCGCAACTGGAAGCTCGAGTGAATTTGAATGACCCAATGTGAAATGTTAATGCCTCATTCTTGAAATTGAATTGTTGCAAAATGCAGTTGGATGCATCGAGATTGAAATTGAACAATCTATTTAGTTCATTGAAATGTTGATCTATAAAACGTGCATTCAAATTCGTGCGAAAATGGGTGATTCGTCATCAATTTGGCTGCCAAATCTATTAAACTGACCGGAACAAACCTTTATTAAAAGTAGTTCCATATTAGCTATCTGCAAGTACATCGATGTTATTATGACTAATAGGCCTACTGCCATCAGCAAACACATTAAAAGAAAATGATTTTGACGACTTGTTAAAGGGATCGTATACGTTTGGTAATTACTCCAAACATTAATTAATTCACTTCGAAGTACTGCGGTTATGGAAAAAGATATCACTTTTTATCCCCAAAAAATTGAATCTGAGAAGCGTTACTGCAGTGACGTTTCTCAGACTGTATTCCAATGCAGATTTTTCTTCCGGCGTGGACATAACCGCTCCAGATTTTCGGCAATATCTCAAAATCGCTACCACCTTTTGAAATACATTTTTTACAGGTTAGTTTTATGGTATATATCTATAACTATATAGGATTAAAACAAACAATGGGTTCCAATTACCAAACGTGTGCGATCCCTTTAAAGAATGTCAAGTAAAAAACAAAAGAAGTCAAATTATAAATCTGAGGGACGCCATATGCATGGGATTTTGTTCAGAGAGAAGACTCGTAACCCTATAAAGACAGATAATTATAATACCATGGTTAATATAGCACCAAAAGCATTAGAAAGGTCTGTGGACTATCAGGGGTGAATTAATATAGTTACTTTATCAATTATTAATTGAGTGATAGCGTGCGATGTTGAGTGATTTTCTCGTTAACAAACTGTATATTAGATATATTATATTACACAGTACAGGGTGAACATAAAAAAACAAAACCCACCGCAAAATGGCTATAATCCCGAAAGTATATATTTCATGGAAAAACTGAAGTCCATATCAGAAAGTAGGAGCTACAAGCTTTCTTCTGACACCTACATCGCAGGCCTACGGTCACTGGTAACTGAGTACCATTGTCTTGAAAAACATAGGCAGATTTCAGAAATGTCCAAATAGGTGTGCGTGTTGTTATCTTCGTGTAGGCAAATAAGGTCGCCTGGAAAAGAACAAGAACATAATTCCCTTTGTTATAACCTGTTTATTTGAAACAATAACAATGAAAACACTTATTTGGCTTTCATAAGCATCTTTCTCAGTCCTTAATTAAGGTCCGATTCCTTCAACATGGCCGCCACCTCTCTCAACGCAAATTTCACATCGTCTTTGCATATCCTGCACTGCTCTCCTCACCATCCCCGGATCTTGTCGTAAAATGTCAACTTCTTGCTGAATCCTCTCCCGTAATTCCACAAGGTTCCGTGGGGGACTAGCGTATAGACCTTATTCTTAAGGTATCCCCAAAGGAAAAAGTCACATGGAGTCTAGGATTAGGATTACATAATTCAATGTCGATCATTGAACCTGGGCCACATAAAGACGCGGTTGGATGCACACCACTGACCGCGAAAAGGGTGGTTCATTTCCATGTGGCTTACAAAATTATTGATTAAAACGACGCGATTGGAACGCAGCATAAGTACATGTACAAAGTCGACGTTGAATGCAACGTGATAAAGAGCGCCACCAAGACAACACGCCCAGCGTTATCACTCTGGCCGTTTTCCAAGCCCAATAGGCTCCGTTGGGCTCTATTACTCGATTTACTGCATAAACGAAGCCCATACGGAGACGAAGCTTGGGCTTGGAAAACGGCGGTTGAGCACAACCTGCTGCGCGAGGGCGCAGCGCGGTGTAAATGCTGCGTTCCAATCGCGTCGTGTTTATCGTGTTCACGAGTTCACGAGTCGTATAATGGCGTTCTAATCGCCTGGTAACTCGTGTTCACCAGTGGTGAACTCGAGGTGGAATTTTATTCTCCATGTTCACGACTTCACGAATGAAATACTCGTGCATGCGTGTTGGTTCACGTACGAGTTCTTGTGCGATAAAGAATGTCCTTACCGCACGACTAACTCGACTGTGCGCGTGCGTCGTGGTGTGTAGCGTTTGGGATGCAACCTACTCGTGAACGTGGAGAAATTCACGGTGAACACGATAAAAACGACGCGATTGGAACGCAGCAAAATTACCTATGGGTACACTACACTGATTTTGTGGGCACGATCTACCAGTACCACTAATTAACTACATTTTTTCATTGTCACACAGAAAAGAGCCATAGACTGCACTCGTTCACAACCACACATCTCACTAAAGAGTATAGTGGCGTTACTTCAAACTACTCTTATTGCTTTTTCGCAATGCAAACCTTTAAATCTCATCTAAACTGATATGACATCCATGAATATACTGTAATACACGTTCTTAAATTAATCTAACGTTCCTTACAATACCTCCATGCTTACACTCTTTGTAATTTCCCTGTCATGGTCTTTGTAACCTGAGCCTATAGACACAGATTTAAGAACAAAGTCGTCTGTGAGCTGCTTCCGTCAAATCTCCTTACAACCAACAAATATCTCATCTCATGTTGCGTACCGTAGTTTTTATCCCCATTGTCTTAATTATGTTGTCTTGCCTCTTCTGCACTAATTTTTTCCTTTTTATTTTAATATTTTCTTATTTGCTTATTTTTTTTTTTTCATTCCTTGATAGTTTCCTTCAAAAACTGATTTGTTCCTTTGATGAGCCGTATCTCCATCACAATATAGTAGAGGGGAGACACCCCCCCCCCCCCCCCCACACCCATCTTGATAAAGACCTTCAATCGTGGACGGGGCATTGTCCGACCGTCTTCCCTCTTTTGTTTATACTCTAACGTTTTCGGATGATCGCCATAGGATTTGTACACGAGAAAAGATCGTGGACGTTTTGTCAATCGTGGACCCATTGTTTGACTCCCAATTCTTTTGTCCGACGACCACGATTGCCGGTCAATACAAACGCACCCACCCCTCTTCCTCTCTTGTCCCTATATCATATACACACACCCCCCTATCTCAAAGGAATTACTGATATTTCGGCAATGCTTGAAAATACCTGACTATTTTCAAACACTTCCCCCAATTTATTAAATTACACCTCATTTGTTTGGCAATACTGTTACACATCCGTGCATGCTGTTTTCAGTCATTAGTCTGGTTTCCTAACCTGCATCTATCAATTGCTCTGTTTTGTCTGAACGAAGTCAAGGAACAGCATTTTTGTTCTTGGTATTTTCCAGCATCTATTCACGCAAAACTTAAAAAATTGATCTCCGTCACAATATTTACCATAAATATAAACTATATTTCAAAACCATATAATTTAGAAAATTACAACATAAGCAAATGGTGTATACTACCTTCAAATCATGAAACTTTGAAACCTAGAGGAGTACATTCAGAAATTCAAAAAATCTCTATAAAGCCAAAAACAGTGTACAGTATATCTATTTATTTCTCTATCTGTGTGTCTAGCTTTTTGCCTCTTTTATAAAAAAAAAAATATTCCAAAGGGAACTACATGTATATCAATATCTTTAGAGAACTAAGCTACTGGGTGAGTTTTCATGTAAAATCTCTATGAGGGTACAGCATTAACAATCATTGAAAACGGGTCCCTTTTTTCATCTATCGCCACCACGACATTATTCAACAGTGTACACCTTAGATCTTGCTACATTATGACCCACACATCACTCTTTTAGAAAATGAAAGAAAATCTAAACAAATACATTATTTTCACTCGCGTAATTGGTGTTAAACGTCGCAGTTTTAGTACAACATTTATCCATTTTGTGTGTAAAATAACATTAACATTATCATAATAATTTAATATAGGTTTTCGCGACTAATTTCTTAAAAATAGTGTTCCAATTCTTTTTAATAGTGGCCAATTTGAAGCAATTAGATCTCTGTTGTCGTTCCGTGGCTCGTATAGATTTCAGACGTTTAAATTCGTTTTTATACCCGACATATTCATGTTTTACTCATTGTATGTTAATTTCTTGGCATTTGGTTTAAGTAGTCATTCAATTTAGCAGTCGGTTTGGTAAAAGCTTATTTGCATAAGATCCACATTCGTCTATTCGTTTTAATTTCCGCTCATTCTATTTAGCACTTTCTGCATCCAAAATGTTAAAAGGGAAACGACTTAGACACGATGCAAAGTAATTTGTTTTAACTTTTACACAAGTTTAGTTCTATTCTAGTTTGTTCAATTTTAAACTAAAGAAGTAAAATATAAGTTAGCAATACTGGAAAATTATACATGTGTGAAAGTCAAGATACAAAGAATAAACTTTGGCAATAGTAAACTTAGGTTTCCCCGCTTTTTATCGCGTATACATGTAGTTTTTGAATGTTTTTACTTGTTACTTTTGGCTCCCTTATCTTCTGTATTTAATTAATCTGTGTTTAAGTTATTTCTATGTTTTTCATGCCTCTTTTTTCTAACTTATTTTTCTTTTTGATGTGTTAAACAAGCGGCAAAAGGCTATCAATTTGGTTATTTTGTTGCTGCTTCTTTGTGGCAAAATGTTGTTAGAAAAGTTCTCATTTACTTAATCAATTTGGAATAAGGCACTGTATAATTCTAAAGAACTGAACCGCTGTCGAATCCCTTTGCTTATATTCCATATACTGGCCAAACTGGCGCAACTGGAAATTCGAGCGAATTTTAATGACCCAATGTGACATTGTTGCAAAATGAAGTTGGATGCATCGAGATTAAAGATGGACTACAACGGAATAATGATAAAGGCTGTGTTGCTGTTTTTGTTCGAGAAATGTATAATGATTACTAATATATCATTAGTATTCAATAAATCTTGTTCCTTCATGCAAAAAAAAACCAAAATTGATCGGCGTTCTACGACCCAGAAAAACTCAGTTTCAGCAAAACCCCTAACTCATGAATAATTCATACTTTGTGTGTGACGTACTACCCATAAAAACGCATACATATGGTGGCCCTGAAGGGACTCCGCAGATCGCGAATATTGACGTAAAATTTGACGTCAATATTCGCGACTTTTGGGGAAAGTCGTGAATATCGACGTAAAATTTGACGTCAATATTCGCGACTTTTTTGGAAAGTCGTGAATATTGACGTCAAATTTGACGTCAATATTCGCGACTTTGAGGAAAGTCGTGAAATTTGTCGTGAATATTGACGTCAATATTCACGATCTGCGTAGTCCCTTCAGGGCCACCATACATACATAATACACACGGAATAACATGGCGTCTTTTGTTTACTCTCGGTTGTTCATGGGTAGTACGTCATCACTTTTCGCTGGTTTACAAGTCCGCTGGTACTATATCGTGGATTTCATTGTGGTTTTCAGTGGATCTTTGCCGGGAACCAGTACATGGCGGGAAATTTCAAAATCGAAGAATCGAGGTCTAATTTTTTCGGTCAAATTGCAACAAAATTATTTAGAGAAAAACATGACCGTAACAATAAAGTGTTACCTGAACACAACATAAACAAGGTCCGATAATAAATTTAATGTGTGAGTTTTCGTTGTAGTCCATCTTTAAAAATGAACAATTTAGCTAATAAAAATGTTGATCTAAAACGTGCATCAAAATAAAGATGCCAGCAAAATTAATTAAAAAGAGCTTTAAAAACATTTAAAAAAAGAGCTTTAAAAACATTTTAAAAAAGAGCTTTAAAAACGATTTGGCTGCCAAATCTATTCAACTGACCGGGAAAACCTACATGTTTATTAAAAGTAGTTCCATATTAGCTATATCTGCAAGTACATTACATCAATGTTATTAGGACTAATACAATATACTGCCATCATCAAACACAAAATACAAATTTGTACAAATTTGTTAAAGACGATTTGTTAAAGAGTAAATAGACTGTAAAATAGAAAACAAAAGAAATCAAATTATGAATCCTTAATGGAAGCCATATAAAAACAATTCGAGCGAAGACTCGTAACCCTCTAAAGACAGATAATTAATACCATGGGTAATAGTATACCAACAGCAATATAAAGGAAATGTACCAAAGGCATTAGACGGGTGCGTACGCAACCCCCAAATTACCAAAAGGTCCACATTTTCCAGGGTAAATAATGGTACTTTGATGTAGAAATAACGGTACTGGCACACAAATTTGTTTTGGTCCCATCAGTACAAATTCGCAACCCCCCCCCCCCCCCCCTTCCCAAAAAAATGGAGAGAAATTGACTCCAACGCTTTATTCGTGCAAAATAATGGAGCGCTGGGACAATAGGGTGACGTCACGACTGGAGTTTAATTAAATAATTCTCACATGTTCCAGTTTTGGGTGTGACCCACATTCATATATAAACTTATATATCTTTATAATCTTCATAATTCTGCATTTTATCTCCATATAATCTTGAAAACTTTTTAGAGTAAAAAGGCCAGGAATCGCCTCAAATTGCACCACAAAGCATATAGAAACCAAAATCCACAAATATCTCATCTCATCGTACCGTAGATTCTTCCCCAATGTCTTAATTATTTTGTCTTGCCTCTTCCGCAATTATTTTTTCCTTTTTATTTTAATATTTTCTTATTTGCTTATTTCTTGTCTTTTTTTATATTCCGTGATAGTTTTAATTTATCTTATTTTCCCCTCCATTTATTTTGTTGTGTTAGTCATTGTCTTGTTGGGGTGTTTGTTTGTTTGTTTGTGTGTTTGTTTGAAAACACGTTTCCTAAAAATTATTTACTTTACCTGCACAGGGCCCTTGAAAAACGGATTTGTTCCTTTGACGAGCCGTATACCCAGCACAATATAGTAGAGGGGGACACCCCCCCCCCCCCCCCCCCCCCAACCCCTCCTCCTCTCTTGCCCCTATATCCTATACACACATCCCCCTATATATCTCAAAGTAATTACTGAGATTTCGGCAATGGTTGAAAATACCCGACTATTTTCAAACACTTCCCCCAATTTATTAAATTGAATTGAATTGAATTGACTTTATTTCCATCCCATCAAAGAACTAAATACATAATCAATCACTTTTCACAGCATAATACAAGTTAACATTAATGAAATACTATCGTGAAGATAATAAATATAAATCACGGATGGAGGGGACCCACAAGAAGCAAAGCTTGTCGAGTGCGAGTCCCCTGTGTACGAATAACACATAACACAATTTTAAATAAATACACACAAAAACTAAACAAAACAAACAAAAAAAGACAAATAAAGAGATGAACCGAGGGGGATTAAAACAAAATAATAAATTTACATTGATGATAAGCTGGGTTATTTGAAGAAAATAGGTAATAATACTTGAATAATATGAAGGATATGTGCACGTCTACATAAAAACACACACACACATAAAACAAAAATCTAAAGATTATCTTGTACCAATTGTATATCATAAGTATTGGGAGAAAAACCAAATACGTAATTCAATTAAAATATAGCTGTTTTAAAAAGAAAATCTATGAACATTCCTTGTATTTCTTAAGAAATAACTGTTTGTATTTACTTTTAAAAACTGACGCAGACAATAAATCTTGTAGAGATTTATGTAACGAATTCCATAATTTTGTCCCCTGAAATTTAATATTTTTACTGGCAAGGTTAGTCCTAACAATTGGTAAGTGAAATTGTGCCGATTGACGGGTTAAATGAGTATGAATTTTGCTATTTCGGGTAAACATTGAGATAAGACAGGCTGGTAAGTCATTTTTAGTTACCTGAAACATAAAAATTCCAAGCTGGAAGTAATATATGTCACTAACCTTTAGAGTCTCGTGTTTAAGAAAAAGTGAATCAGTGTGAGCTAGGTAACTTGTAAAATTTATAATACGTAAAGCTTTTTTCTGAAGAAGTAAAATTCGATTTAGCAAACTCTGTACCGAATTTCCCCAAGCTAGGATCCCATAATTAATGTAAGGCAGAATTAAGGTATTGTATAAGTTGAGTAAAATATTTTTGGGAAATAAAATTTTAGCCTATTAATAATGCCTATGTTTTTGGAGACAATTTTACATAAGTAATCAATATGATTCTTCCATGATAATTTATTATCAATGTATAATCCAAGGAATTTGGTAGAATCTGTTGCTATAACTTCATTGTTATCAATATAAATGGTCTTTGGTAAGGAATTTAGAGAATTACTAAACATCATGCAGGTAGTTTTTTTAATATTTAAAGAAAGTTTGTTTGCTTTAATCCAATCAGAGATCCTAACAAGATCTGTATTAATGGTGTCAATTAAAGTGTTAATGTCTTTATGACTGTAAAATAAATTTGAGTCATCTGCAAATAAAATACAGGACAAACGTTGGGCGGCATTTGTAAAGTCGTTAATATAAATGAGAAAAAGCAAAGGTCCGAGAATGGATCCTTGAGGAACCCCACATGTTAAATATTGTAAAGTGGATTGACAGCCATTTATTGAGACGTATTGTTTTCTTTTAGTGAGATAACTTTCAAACCATGCTAGGGGGACTCCTCTAATACCATAGTGATTTAGTTTATGTAAAAGTACATTGTGGTCCAGTGTATCAAAAGCTTTAGAAAAGTCAAGAAAAACCCCTATAGTATGTTCAAATGATTCCAAACCAGATACAACCTTGTTAATGAGATGGAGTACGGCATGGGTAGTAGAGTGCTTCGCACGAAAGCCAAACTGGGAATTTGTCAATATATTAAATTTAGTTAAGAAACTAAGAGTCCGGACATAAACAATTCTTTCCAGGATTTTTGAAAAACAAGGCAAGATTGAGATTGGTCTGTAATTGTTTACTTTATCAGTGTCTGAACTTTTGTGAATTGGAATGACTTTTGCTATCTTTAAGTTATCTGGCACAACACCTGTTGACAGAGAAATGTTAATTACATACGTAAGAGGTTCTGAAATGTTAGAGAGTGTCTTTTTCAATACATAGGCAGTAATCGAGTCGATGCCACTGCTTGCTTTATTTGGCAATTTCTTGACAACGTCACTGACCTCCTTTTTAATCTTCTATAAATTGAGTTACACCTCATTTGTTTGGCAATACTGTTACACATCCGTGCATGCTGTTGACAGTCAGTAGTCTGGTTTCCTAACCTGCATCTATCAATTGCTCTGTTTTGTCTGAATGAAGTCAAGGAACAGCATTAAGGTTCTTGGTTTTTGGCCCATCTATTCACGCAAAACTTTAAAAATTGATCTCCGTCACAATATTTACCATAAATATAAACTATATTTCAAACCCATACAATTTAGAAAATTACAACAAAAGCAAATGTTGTACCTTCAAATTATGTAACTTTAAAACCTAGAGGAGTACATTCAGAAATTCAAAAAGTCTCTATAAAGCCAAAAACAGTGTATACAGTATATCTATTTATTTTTCTATCTTTGTGTCTATTTGCCTCTTTTATACAAAAAATATTCCAAAGGAAACTATATTAGTCCAGGGAAAATAAGTTTTGACCTCACACAAATTGCAATAGAATATACTTTTCACCACAGTGAACTTCTATAAGGTCACTATTATGACATACTAAAAATCTCTAAAAATCCAAGTGGTGGAAATATGACTAATTTTCACAAATCGTTAATCCCTGCCGCGTAATTTATTTATTCCTATATTTGTGTATATTATTATTTTTATTTCTTTGACAAGTTTACTTTAATAACATTTTCTAAAGCATATAAGTGACTGAATAAATATGTGAACATAGTAATTATCCAAGATGACAACTTCGTGAACGTCATTACACTGTCTCCAGATATCATCAAGTAGTCAGTATTGGTGAGCTTCAAATTCACTTAGTTGCTTACTGGCACAGCTTTATGGAAAATCATATGAACAATGACAACATTGTGATATTTAGCCCAGCAAACAAAAACTGGGGGAAATGGTGTGTCCATAAATTGGGCGAAAAAGTAGTTAAAGGGTTGCCTAGCATAGGAGACTTGAACAAGTGCAAGGAAATCCCCAAAATACATTTTAACGTAGATAGGATTATTGTAAGCAACAACAATCTTTAATTTGGGGGGTTTCCTTGAACTTGTTCAATTCTCTCACCTTAGGCAACCCTTCACCTACTTTTTAGCCCAATTTATAGACACAACATTCCCCCCAGTTTTTGTTAGCTGGGCTAAATATCAAAATGTTATCATTGTTCATATGATTTTCCATAAGGTTTTAATATACTATACTGTGCCAGTAAGCAACTTGGTGAATTTGAAGCTCGTCAATACTGACTACTTGATGATATCTGGAGACAAGGTAAATGCGTGCAAATTATAGGGTATAATTTTAGTAATTTTGGACCATTACTATATTTTCATAATTATTCAGTTACTTACAAGCTTTAGAAAATGTTATTGAAGTAAGGATGTGTAAGTAGAATCACAAAACGAAACTTAAAAAAAAAAATAATAATAATATTCCCAAATATAGGAATAAATATATTACGCGGCAGGGATTAACTATTCAAATTAGTCATAATCCAACACTTGGATTTGTTGAGATTTTTAGTATGTCATTCTAGGGACCTGACAGAAGTGCACTGTGGTGAAAAGTATTATATTGCAATTTGTGTGGTCAACAAAACAAAATTAAGTACTTTCCCTGGACTATATCAATACCTTTAGAGAACTAATAAGCTACTGGTGAGTTTTTATGTAAAATCTCTATGAGGGTACAGCATTAACAAACATTGAAAACGGGTCCTTTTTTCATCTATCCCCACCACGACATTATTCAACAGTGTACACCTTAGATCTTGCTACATTATGACCCACACTTCACTCTTTTAGAAAATGAAAAAAAATCTAAACAAATAAATTATTTTCACTCGCGTAATGTGTTAAACGGCGCAGTTTTAGTAAACCATTTATCCATTTTGTGTGTAAAATAACATTAACATTATCATAATAATTTAATATAGGTTTTCGCGACTAATTTCTTAAAAATAGCGTTCCAATTCTTTTTAATAGTGCCAATTTAAAGCGAATTAGCTCTCTGCTGACGTTCCCGTGGTTGGTATTAGATTTAGACGTTCAAATTCGTTTTCATACCTGACATATTCATGTTTTACTCATCCTACGTTAATTTTTTTGGCATTTGGTTTAAGTGGTCATTCAATTTAGCAGTCGGTTTGGTAAAAGCTTATTTGCATAAAAACAAATCCACATTTGTCTATTCGTTTTCATTTTCGCTCATTAAATTTAGCACTTTCTGCATCCAAAATAATAAAAGGGAAACGATTTGTTTTAACTTCTAGTCTAGTTTGTTTAGTTTTAACACGTATCCGTCTTTAACCCGAAGAAGTAAAATATAAGATAGCAATACGGAAAAATTATACATGTGTGAAAGTCAAGATACAAACAATAAACTTTGGCGAAATTAAGCTTAGGTTTCCCCGCTTTTTATCGCGTATACACATAGTTTTTGTATGTTTTTACTTTTGGCTGTTATATTTGTATTTAATTGAAATCTGTGTTTATGTTATATCTCTGTTTTTCATGCTTCTTTTTTCTAACTTGTTTTTCTTTTTGATGTGTTGAAAAAGCGGGAAAGAGCAATCAATTTGGTTGTTTTTGTTGTTGCTTCTTCGGTGGCAGAATTTTGTTAGAAAAGTTCTCATTTACTTAATCAATTTGGAATAAGGCACTGTATAATTCTAAAGAACTGAACCGTTTTCTAATTTCTTCGCTTATATTCCATGTACTGGCCAAACTGGCGCAACTGGAAGCTCAAGCGAATTTGAATGACCCAATGTGAAATGTTAATGCCTCATTCTTGAAATTGAATCGTTGCAAAATGCAGTTGGATGCATCGAGATTTAAATTTAACAATCTATTTAGTTAATTGAAATGTTGATCTAAAACGTGTATCCAAATTCGTGCAAAAATGGGTGATTCGTCATCAATTTGGCTGCCAAATCTATTAAACTAACCGGGAAAACCTATATTAAAAGTATAGTTCTAGATTAGCTATGTACATAGATGTTATTATGACTAATGCATGCCATCGGCAAACATAACAAAAAATGATTTTGACGATTTAAAAAAAAAAAAAAATGTAAATAGAAAACAAAAGAGGTCGAATTGTGGATCCTTGAGGGACGGCATATGGAAGTTGTTTAGAGAGAAGACTCGTAAAGACAAATAATTATAATACCATGGTTAATAATACCAAAGGCATTAGAAAGGTTAAACAAATATTCCAAGTGTACTAATAAAAGGGGTGAATTAATATTAGTAGTTACTTTATCAATTAATTGAGTGATAGCGTGCGATGTCGAGTTATTTTCCTGTCAACAAAACGGCATATTAGATATATTATATTAAAGGGCAATTCCACCGAGACTGACATTACGTTTTTTACTATTTTTGCATATTAAATCAGCTCTAATGCCTAAACAATTACTGCCAGCTGAACCATGTTTGGCATGGGGAATACTAGGAACTAAATACACAATATAGTATTGAAACTTTGAAATTTGATGTTGAGCTTTTCCGACTAGGGGGGTTGTTTACTGCCGTGACTGACATTACAAAAAGCGACGCAACCAAAAAGTGTCAAACACGTTTTGAAAATTTCTCTTCAAGTTAAAAGTGCTGCAGATCTAAATCCATGTGAACATTATAGCTGATAGGGTAACTTACGCATTTTGTAAGATGGAAAAAACTCTAATTGAATTTGTTAAAAAATATGCAAATTAACCTCCGTGACTGACATTACCGTGACTGACATTACCGTGACTGACATTACACATTAGATTCATAATGCCTGTTAACAGCAACACTGATTTGACATGAAAACGATGAATGTTCTGTCAACAATAGAAGTATCAATTAACTGTTTATGCTATATTTAAAGAAATAATTATAAGTTTGGGATGTTTAAAGGTTGGATCATTCATTAAAAGTCACAAAATATGTAAAATATATAAAAAAACGCTCAAGTATATAATTTATGTACCGGTACATCACACTTTTTTTGTCATTTTGAATTCAGAAGGCAGTTTTCATTGACGAAAATGTAAAGGAGATGGTTACTCCCATTTTAGTAAAATACCGTAGTCTTGTCAGTAAATAACATGTAGCTTTTCACGTGCATCAAAGAATTGAGAGAAGAAAAGATATTTGACCCAGCACATCAAAATCAGCAATATGTTGGAAAATGACTTTTTGAGATGTACATTGCAAGATTGGAAATTCCACAAGTTTTCTAATGATACAAGTACCCATCTTAAGCCTGTACCTCATAGTCAATAACTTCTCAGCTGCAGGATTGTGGTGAACATCATTAGGAAGCTTACGGAATTTCCAATTTTACTTTGTACATACCGCAAAAAGTCATTTTCCGACTTATTCCTGATTTTGATGTGCGGGGGTCGCATATGTAAAACTGATATTTCAAAATTGTCAATGTGCTAAAAATACATTCCAATATTTCTTTACACACACACTCTCCCATCCCAGCCAGTGAGCAACATTCAACGTGGTTTATGTCAGTATAAGATTCTAAGTTTTGTTTTTCAATTTGAAGTACACCATGTGGACTGTCTGTAAATTTGTTTTAAAGTTTTGGAATCGATCTATAAAAGTTCCTTAGCAACAGTCGAAGTAGATACCACATCCACATGATGGACAGAAAACTAGGCTTACGCCACACCCAACACAACTTGGCCCTCTACCTAACACACCACAAATGTACAGCTTGGTGTATACCGGTACATGTAGTAGCAATTCAGTAATTATAAGTTTAAATTGTTTGTGACTGACATTACATAGTCATCAAATTTATAATGCTCTCGTCATCTATAGTTTCTTCTAATCAGTCTTAGATACCAGTAGCTACTCCTAATTTTCTTTTTGTTGACCTACTTTTTTTTTTTTTTCCTTTACATTTCTTTGCTTGTACATGTATGTATGCCTCATACAATCCCTTTCTTTCCCCTGTACTCGGCCTGTCTCTTTGCTGCTGGTTTTGGCATTCTGCTTACAGTCTTGTAAAATGTGTGCAGTGTTTGACCTTGGTAATAATTATGCCAATATTTAAAAAAATATAAATTCTTGTCTATCATTTCTTTTACATGTACTTCAATCAAATGAAAAATATTCATGTTAAACGTTGTGTGCCTGAAATACATGTATGGTACATTCCACCAAAAAAAAATCCATGCCATTCACTTTATACATGTATCTGTACTGGATGATACAATGTAGTTGATTAGAAATACAAATTATGAGGAATCCTAGAGCATTATTTCAAGATTACACAAGCTTTACTGAGTTTCATTGTGGGTAATATACAAGTTATCAGTCCATCCACTGTTCAAAATTTCTTCCCTTGACTTATGTAATAACGTGACTGACATTACAATATCGTGACTGACATTACAATATCGTGACTGACATTACATTGCGACTGACATTACACTTTTGTTCAACTCACCAAATCTATGAATAACAAGTATTTGCCCACTTGATAGTATTATTGCACTGCCCAGACCCCATACTAAGAAAATAATGAAGGGCGCATGTTAATTGTTATCCTGTATGTTTTTATGGGGAAAAACATCGTTTTTGTGACTGACATTACATTAAGCGTTATTTTGACGGCACATCCTGGGTATCTAACATTAATTTCATATAAATAAAAGTTATTTTTCTAAGAAGGGATAGTAAGAGTTGTTATTTTACCACAAAATTGAATTAAATATCATTAGACTTATAAAAAAATACCAAAAGAACTAAGTTTTGTGTTTTTACCTACGATTGGTAGCATAAAATAGTATCAACTTCAGAGTGCTGTAACTTACAAAATAATTGGTTTAGAACTATTTTTTTTTCATTTCTAGAAACTTCAGAATATACCTTATTAATTTTGCAAAAGATATTTAGGAAAAAGGCATTTAAAAAAATTGACCCTCGTGTCGCACTTGGGTGGAATTGCCCTAAACAGTATAATATATTTTTTTAAATGACCTACATGTACTTTTACGCTATTCCATGCAATACATTTTGTACACGATCAAGGGGCAGTAACATTTGTTTTTATTTAAGTACAGCGTTTTAAAGCAAAATAATGGGAACAAAATTGAAAATAAAAACTAATGTGTGGCTTTTAACATTAAATAAGAGTTACAGAAAACACTATTTTGTTCGTTTTGAATAATTACGATGCGATACATGTAAATATCGATGATTGGGCTTTATATATTGTGTGTGACAGATTGTTTTATAAATATGTGATGTCACACTGCGCGTGCATTGGTATAAATAAAGGGATTCCCTTGGTTTCCAGTTTTCAGTTGACAATGACAACAAAAATGTACAAATGTAGAACAATATACAACAGTAAACTGAACTATTGGCATGTCATTGGTGATTAGAAACTGACATGACTGGTTACAATGTCACGTCACACCTGGTGATACATCTTGACTGAGTAGTAGTCAGCCACTGCCAGCTGCCCATCTGATGTGAATGTGATTCCGCAGGGCCAGTACAGACCCTGTGCAATGCACTTAAGAAAGCCACCTTGAGGGTCATAGTGGTGGATATGACCCGTGTTATCACCATTATGCATCGCAACATAGATACCTGAGCTATCAGTGTACACACCGTTGCAGCTATGTACTGGTTGACCATTGATGGTGGGTTTGATGATGCACCGTGTAGTACCATTGCCATCAGCAACATTTACTGTCTGTGACAATGAACTGATGACAATTCTATCATTGCTGTCTACAGCCAGATAGTGAGGTGCAACCTTGACTGGTATGGTACGTAGGAGCTCACCATCAGTGGGGCTGTGTTCAGTCAACACCAGCCTCTTGACATCACCTACTACGATGATACCATCATTCTTGACAGCTACACTCCAGAGGTCAACTGCGGTCTTACTGACCTCACTCGGTGGCACCGTTGGGAACTGGTAGGCCAGCGTGTTGTCGCTGTTGAACACCTTCACATGGGATTCGTCTCCCTCGACGACCACCAAACGATTGTTGGTGCGTGTAGATGCGATGCTGTGTGGACCTGTAGGAGTCGCGATGTCAAAACAAACAAACGATCATTATGCATTTATTGCACAATCCTTACAACACAGACATTCTTGAAAGAGTAAAAACTGCAGTGGAAAAATGTCTGTCAAAGAATACATTGTTAAGATGTGTACATGTTTGAGAAATCACCGCGTCTTATAATTCATCTTGCATGATCTTGTTATGTTTGGTGTTTAGTTATGCCCCAGATGATGGGGCATGAACTGCTTCACCGTGATTTATCTTTCTGTTTGAATAATATGCTATATAGAATTTTAAGAAAGGTCTTCCTTGCATATGATAAACATATGATAAACATATACACTGCAAAAACTGTGTTTAGCATGTGAACACTTTGTTGAAAGCTTTATTACTATAAAGTGCAATAAAGTGTTTACATGCTAAACTTGTTTAGCATGAAGATAGATAGTGTTTAGTCATTAAACATCCATGTTTAGAAATTGGACACGGGTGTTTAGCTGCTAAACATGTTAAATGTTAGCAAAACAAATCTGTTTACTCGGTAAACACAGGTTTTGAAGTGTAAACCCGCGTATACTGATGATTACGCGAAAATATTTATTTCATCAAATTCACAGTATTTATGTTGTTGTTTAGGCAACTATCAGATGTTTTTTTCTTGGACTTTGAAATTTTGTTTTTATGGAATATACATTGAGATTAAAAAACCTTTCCGTGTCATGAATATTAACTTATTCAATAGATCATTATTCTGTTTCAAATTTACAGAGAATATTACTAGTGAAGAGCGAAGGGAAATTTGTTCAAGTGCATCATTTCGCAGATGGCAAGTAATTTTAACTTACATCCTTGCATCGGGATTGTGCTTTTCTGGTTGCCATCGATGCTGCAGATCACAACTCGTTTGTTGTAGTAGTCAGTCACTGCAATCTCATCATGTTGGCGAGCAGCAATGCCCCAAGCCCTATTGAACTCTCCTGGACCGCTTCCCCGTCTACCAAACTCCCCACACAGCTCCCACTTGCCTTCCATCACCAGCTCACCCAGATTGATGTCACCAATCCCCCCACTCTGCTTGAACTTTAGAAATGCCAGCCTGTCATCAACTCTAGGAATAGCCTGACCGGCCAACAGTTTCAAGTCTTTGCTGATTGTAGGATAGAGTGACAGGAAGTCACTATCCGATGCAGTCCTCGTCACCTCTCTAGCTGTATCTAGTGAAAACTGAAACCTCTCCACAGCCAAGCTTGCGGTTTTCTCACATTCTTCCAGTTTCTGCTCACGGTCCGATTGAATGTTTTTGATGTCGTCAAGGATGCGATTTTCTTGGGCCGTGATCTCTGCTCGTATCTTAGCTGCTCTGTCTTGAACTTCTTTCTTGACTTTCTTAATTGTGAGATTTAAATCTTTTTTCAGTCTTGAGACTTTTTCTCGTGATTCCTGGATTTTCTTCATTGATTTTTCAAGTGGAGAAAACAGAACAGCCAGCGATTGCTTGTACGTTGATGAAGCCAGATTCCTGTCAATGTACACGTGTTCTGGCTTACAGTGGTCAACGACGGTACAATCTCGGCAGATCAACACTTCACATGTCGTGCAAAAGAACCTTGCTGCTTCGCCCTCGTGGATCGGGCATTTTGGATGTCGTTTCTGAAGTTTCTTTGTCAGTGTAACTTTTCCCTCACGAATGTCTTTCAGTGGAGTCACCTTGTGGTTAGATGTTGCTGCGAATCGAAGATGCATTTTACTACAGGCTGAGCACACATTTTGGTCGCAGTCCAGACATCTATGCGTTGCCTCATTGGCTTCCTCACAAATACCACACGAAATACCAGCATCACCTAAGCTCACTACCTTCTCCTGAAGTACAATCTCCTCAACCAAACCGATTAGATGAAAGTTGGTTTTCAGACCCTGCACCCCCGCCTCTGTAAGCTTCGACTCCTGTCGACACACGGGGCAAGGAATCTCAATACAACCCTGGTGCTTCGTGCTGTGGTATTTTAGCAGATATTGCTCACAGAAACTGTGGAGGCATTCCAGTATCTTAGGCCGTTCGTATCTCCCTTGACAAATGCAGCATTCCAGATGCTGTCTGCTAATTGTCTCTAGAGCTAAGCTTATCGCAGGTCCGGTCGCCATTTTGTTTTGTCTGGAAAAAAGAAAAAGAATGTGTTCATGAATGTATTTAATAATACAGTAGGTATCGACAGCCAGAGCTTTAGATGTGAATTTAAAAGAAGTGCCAAATCACACTCTTACCAAAACTGCACATCCTCTTTAAACTATCAGTATCATCACTTTTTTTTCTCCCATTTGTCAATCCAATCCGTTATGGAAAATAATGGGAATTCATAAGTAACTTACATCCTAACTTGAAAGCCATGCAAGTTGTTAAGAGAAAACATTAAACCAAATTCCATACATAATATTCAGGGAATTAAGATGTGGTTCGAGGTCATGTATCATGCACGTTTGACCTTTGATTGTCTCTACCGTTGTTAGAGTCCATACATGTAGCAGGCATCAATGGGAAGACAGTCTAGATGATAAATTGAGGAAGTACATCGTTTGGCGAAATTATTTGAGCACAATCGGTGTGTAACTCAAGATACAGGGGGTGGTCATGCCAGTATTGCCACAAGTTGTCACAAAATGTGTTCATCACAAAATGTACAGATATGCAACAAACTAACCACAGCTAGCTACCGGTACTGTCAAAAGAAGTATTACATTGATTTAAGGGAATAAATGTGTGTTCGAGAGGTTTTCAGCCAAAAAAGCCCAGAAAATCCCGGAAAATTGTCGCAAGTAAATGTTGGTGTTTCGCCATTCTGTGTGAGTCAAATGACATGTTTCCGCCTCTGTCGCTCTACACAATACAATTGTACAATAAAGCGTATTTACTATGAACCAGACTATTGCCATTGGCAACCTCATTCCCAGGGCGTCGAGATGTATGCGCCCAACACTACCCGCTCTTACTATTGGAGACGATGTACGGTTGGAAATAAGGTGAGCCCTGGGGACAGGTATAATGCGACATCGCTTTGTTGCCAGCTGGTTTTAAACACTTCCAGCCATGTCTTTATCGTCCATTTATTACCGGCCACGTGACAGGCTCTTGACCAATAGGAATGCCTAAACTGTCCCAGGTATTTATGAATACATATTAATATGTTAAAATCCAGATAATTATGTACAATGAAAATAAGCGCCTGACTTGTTAACTTTTTTAGCATTTTTGCACTGATTGGTTGGGGTCCTAAAATACTGTTCACCGACAACACACCGATAAACCGGCACAGCACCGACAACACACCAACAACACGCACAGCACCGACAACCCACCCAAAACGTAATCTATATTGGCAAAGAGGTATAGCAAATACTGAAATAGTACACACGATACAAATGATTGTGCTTGACTTGAGCCTGGCCCTGGCCTGGCTAGGTTACATTTCTTTTGTGAAAATTAAATTTGTTTTTACGCAAAAATATATCTCTAATTCCAAAAAAATAGCGTCAGGTTGCACAATTCTTTCCCATTTTCTAATTGACCGATAATATTAATAATATCTTTGCTCACTTTTTGTTATTGGTCCTTTCCAGTCCTCGAAGCAACACGGAAGTAGTAGTATGTACATGTACATCTAGTCGACATTGAATGCAACATGATGAAGAGCGCCCCCAAGACAACACGCCCATCGTTCTGACTCTGGCCGTTTTCCAAGCCCAGTAGGCTCCATCAGACTGTATTACCATTGACGAATTACTGCATAAACGAAGCCAAAACGGAGACGAAGCTTGGGCTTGGAAAACGACCAAAAGCTTTTTTCCATTGCCACCTGATAGACCACAGGGCATGGCTGCAAAATGTGCTCAGAAATCAATTTCCTTGGCGCACCTCTTGAATCTAAGTGGAATCACTGCAGTCTGTTAGCTGGGATCATGTGGATCACGAAAAACCGTGACCAAAATCCCCAATCGCAAGTTCACCAGTTAATTAAATATTTGCATTTTAATCACCTGTGTATAACGGGCGCCCTCTATTGACCAGGATTGGAAAGCTGTGTACATTTTCAATGGGAAAAGATTGCTTATTGCAGTTGCTTGCTCAAAAGGGAATCTACACAGACAAAATTCGATTAAAGAGGAATTAGGGTGTGTTTTAATGTCTTAATACAAATTTTCATTTTGTTCATTGCCATAATTTGAACTTTTTAATAGAGTGTCATTTTTTTATTGTTATTGTTTGTTTTTTGTATTATAATCTTTTTTTTTTTTTGGGGGGGGGGGGGGGGGGGTTAAAAATCTAAATGTAAATTGTATGAAAAAATATATACACGACCAGATTTTTTTTTTAGCTTTAGTCTTTGATACATGTTTATTCCTGACGGTAAAACTGAAATTTGTCCATGTCTTTAACAATGTACATGTGAGTGGGTGAACAACAACTCGTACCGATTTACATTAAATACACAATTCTGTTATAACAAACATTTTGCCCATTTCCAGCTGAATTTATATTAGGTAGAGTCAGATGGAAAGCAGACTGTGTGATACAATGTTTCTGTGGTGACAAGATCATTCCCCTCGATCTGTGACAGCAGCCACTGATCTTCTTTTTTCCTCGCTGCTTCCAGAAGCTTTCCTGCAGTTAGCGTCTGGCATTGTGAAAGTTTGTCAAGGACAGTTGTTCGGTTTTTTGTGTCCAAACTCCACCTCTGTTCTATTTTTTCTATATACTCAACTACATCACGTACTGTTGACAATGCGGATTCCTGCGGTACATCAACCAGTGCGTGTACGATTGGAATGCCGATATGATCATCTCCGCTTTTTCGGCGATTTTTGCTTGGGTACATTTTCCACCTACCGGCACAAGCGTGGAATTTTTTTAAACTCTTTTCAGAGAACAACAAAACCCTGGAATCTGCATCTGAACCGTGCATAATACACTTTTTTTTTGTTCAACTCGCTATCATCTGAGCAGCTCGTGTCAACAGCGCCTACGCTCGCTCTATTTCACAACGCCCGCTATTGGTCCATTTTCCCACTATTTGCGCAAACGTGCCGCACCACGACATAAGGGCCTCGTTGATTGGTCGTTGAAAAACATGAATTTTAAATTGAGATTTTATCGAGTACTGGTTCGCAGACCGTTTGGGGATTTTATTTGCGAGTTTCCCAACAACTTCCTAAGTAGTTTAAAGTAAAATTTATATAGATTCACGATATGCGTCAAGAAGGTGCAAGATAATGATGAGCACAACCTGCGCGCGCGAGGCCGAGGGCGCAGCGCGAGGGTTTATCGGGTGCACTACACTGATTGTGTGGGCACGATCTACCACTAATTAACTACATTTTCTCATTGTCACACAGAAAAAGGCCATTATACCATGGAGAAATAAGATGTCTCCATGATTATACTGTAGACTGCGCTCGTTCACAACCACACATCTCACTAAAGAGTATAGTGGCGTTACTTCAAAGTACTATCTTATTCGTATTGCCTTTTCGCAATGCAAACCTTTAAATCTCATCTAAACTGATTATGACATCCATGAATATAATATTTAATACACGTTCTAAAATTAATATAATGTTCCTTACACTACCTCCATGCTTACACTCTTTGTAATCTCCCTTTCATTGTCTTTGTAACCTGTGCCTATAGACACAGTTTTAAGAACAAAGTCGTCTGTGCCGGGCTGCTTCCGTCAAATCTGCTTACAACCAAAAAATCTCATCTCATGTTGCGTACCGTAGATTCTTCCCCATTGTCTTAATTATGTTGTATTGCCTCTTCCGCAATAATTTTTCCTTTTTATTTTAATATTTTCTTATTTTCTTTACCGTTTGAATGTGGTTATTGGCTTTTTTCCATTTCTTGACAGTTTTATTTTATCATATTTCTCCTGCATGTATTTTGCTGTGTCAGTCATTGCCTTGTTTGTTCGTTTGTTGGGGTGATTGTTTGAAAACACGTTTATTAAAAATTATCTACTTCACCTGCACATTACAGGGCCCTGTTACGTAATTCGTTTGACAAGCAATGTATACCCAGCAAGATATATGGTAGAAGCCCCCCCCCCCCCCCCCCCCCCCCCCCCCACCCCCCTGTCCCGGTACCTTATACATACACCCACCTATATATCTCAAAATCGTTACTAAGATTTCGGCAATGGTTGAAAATACCTGAATATTTTAAAACATTTCCCCCCCTTTATAAATTAAGTTCCACCTCAATTGTTGGCAATACTGTTACACATCCGTGCATGCTGTTGTCAGCCAACTACATGTAGTCTGGTTTCCTAACCTGATAATTCTCTAACATTTGTCAATTGCTCTGTTTTGTCTGAACGAAGTCAAGGAACAGCATTAATGTTCTTGGTTTTTACCAGCATCTATTCACACAAAACTTAAACAATTGATCTCCGTCACAATATTTACCATGAATATAAACTATATTTCAAACCCATACATTTTCGAAAATTACAACAAAAGTAAATGGTGTATACTACCTTCAAATCATGTAACTTTGAAACCTAGAGGAGTACATTCAGAAATTGTACTTTCAAGTTAGGATGTAAGTTACTTATAAATTCTCAGCATTTTCCATAACGGATTGGATTGACAAATGGGGGGAAAAAAGTGATGATACAGTGTGTACTGATTGTGTGGGCACGATCTACCAGTACCACTAATTAACCACATTTTTTCATTGTCACACAGAAAAGAGCCATAGACTGCACTCGTTCACAACCACACATCTCACTAAAGAGTATAGTGGCGTTACTTCAAACTACTCTTATTGCTTTTTCGCATTAATGCAAACCTTTAAATCTCATCTAAACTGATATGACAACCATGAATATAATATTTAATACACGTTCTAAAATTCAAATTACAATACCTCCATGCTTACACTCTTTGTAATTTCCCTGTCCTCGTCTTTAGAACCTGAGCCTTTAGACACAGCTTTGAGAACAAAGTCGTCTGTGGGCTGCTTCCGTCAAATCTGCTTACAACCAACAAATATCTCATCTCATGTTGCGTACCGTAGTTTCTTTCCTATTGTCTTAATTATGTTGTATTGCCTCCTCTGCAATTATTTGTTTCCTTGTTATTTTAATATTTTCTTATTTCCTTTATTTTATTTTTTTTCTCATTCCTTGATAGTTTTAATTTATCATATTTTCCCCTCCATTTATTTTGTTGTGTCAGTCATTGTCTTGTTTGTTTGATTGTTTGTTGAGGTGTTTGTTTGAAAACACGTTTTCACGGATTAGTCCCCCCCCCCCCCCCTTCTTCCTCTTATATCCTATACACCCCTATATATCTCAACTTGGGAATGACTGAGATTTCGGCAATGGTTGAAAATACCTGACTATTTTCAAACACTTCCCCAAATTTATTAAATTAAGTTAAACCTCATTTGTTTGGCAATACTGTTACACATCCGCGCATGCTGTTGTCAACCAACTAGTCTGGTTTCCTAACCTGATAATTCTCTAACATCTATCAATTGCTCTGTTTTTCCTGAATGAAGTCGAGGAACATCATTAATGTTCTTGGTTTTTCCTAGCATCTATTCACGCAAAACTTAAAAAATTGATCTCCGTCACAATATTTACCATGAATATAAACTATATTTCAAACCCATACAATTTAGAAAATTACAACAAAAGCGAATGGTGTATACTACCTTCCAATCATTCCATAACTTTGAAACCTAGAGGCGTACACTAAGAAATTAAAAAAATCTATATAAAGCCAAAAACACGGTATACAGTTCATCTATATATTTATCTATCTATTGGACTTATTTTATAAAAGCAAATCTTCCAGAAGGAACAATACCATTGGAGAACTAACCTACTGGGCGAAATGTTCATGTAAAATCTTAGTATGAGGGTACAGCATTAACAATCATTGAAAACGAGGCATTTTGTTCATCTATCGCCACCACGACATTATTCAACAGTGTACCCCATAGATCTTGCTACATTATGACTCGCACACTATTAGAAAATAAAAGAAAATCCGAACAAATAATAAATTTTTACTCGCTTAATTGGTGTTAAACGTCGCGGTTTTAGTAAAATATTTATCCATTTTTTGTGTAAAATAACATCAAAATTATCATAATAATGTAATATAGGTTTTCCCGACCAATTTCGAAAAAATAGCGCTCCAATTCATCTTGATAATGACCAATGTGAAGCGAATTAGCTCTCGGCTGACGTTCCGTGGTACCTATTAGATTTTAGACGTTCAAATTCGACGTTTCATACCAGACATATTCATGTTTTACTCATCCTACGTTAAATTTTTGGCATTTGGTTTAAGTGGTCATTTGATTTAGCAGTCGGTTTGATAAAAGCTTATTTGCATAAGATCCATATTCGTCTGTTCGTTTTTATTTGCGCTCATTCTATTTAGCACTTTCTGCATCCAAAATATAGGTTTTTCCGGACGATATCGCAAAATGTGCACATAAATTTGTAACTGGTGCATTCGTTTTCGGGCGAAATAGTATGGACGTTCACATTCCCGTTTTCTATTTAACAATAGATAATTCGTTTTTGCATAATGGTGCATCCAGTGCAATGAATTTAGTACATTGATAGTTAATTTTAGCGCGAATTCGAATGCACACCCGCAATCATGTTTTCATTTTAATTTATCAACAATCAATTTCGCTAAATGAGCAGCCGATTTTCTACGCATATGCCTGGTCAAGCATTGGAATCCATATGTGTTATCAGAAGTAACATATGGGGAATTAAACCAGGTGGTCTCGTCTTTGAAACTACCAAATAAATGCTATATAAACCACTAAGTGGAAGAAAAAAACTTTCTTTGCCCAGCATTTGCTACGATCGCATCATATAGCTAGATTTTACTTTATGCCCCCTAAAATTTTCCAATAAGGGCTGCAAGAGGGAGATACAGATGAGTCTCGAACGTTGATCGAAATCGTCTCATCGATGCCTTTGAGGCTGACGACGCGGACTACTTAGATAGCAAATAGACTGGACATCAACCACTCATGTCTTGGTGGACAGTTCATTAACGGATAGACAATTGAAGTCATTAACAAAAACAAAATAACATCAATTCTTTAAAATCCTCATTTTGATAAATTCCTAAGTAGCCTCAATCTTGCAAATTCATCTGATGCATCAACTTCCAAGTGACCTCATTCCTGCATAAACCTGCAAAGAGGATTTTGGAGGATTTGGGATGGTTAGGGTTAAAATAAATTTAAGAGCCAACACATAAATTAATGATCAATTTGTCCCACGATACATTGATTTATTAATGATTTAATCCAAGTTGTATCGTGAATTATATATCCATATGTACTTTATTGAAATTGAATGCAGAATATGCGAATTTAAATTATAACAAATGAAAAAGAATATTCAATTCAGGCCGTGACACAATGATAAATCGATTTGCTGCGAAATAGATTGCACATTCTTAGAAATCGGCCACGCATACGCCAAACCGAAAGCCCAATCACGTGATTGTAATCGTTTTATATGGGGAATTAAACTAGGTGGTCTCGTCTTTGAAACATACCAAATAAATGCTTTATAAACCCCTAAGTTGAAGAACAAAAATCTTTATTTGCTCAGCATTTGCCACGATCGCATCTTATTGCTAGATTTTACTTTATGCCCCCTAAAATTTCCAATACTGGCTGCAAGAGGGAGATACAGACGAGTCTCGGACGTTGATCGAAATCGTCTCATCGATGCCTTTGAGGCTGATGACGCGGACTACTTAGAATATACTGGACATCGACCACTCATGTCTTGGTGGATAGTTCGTTGACGGATAGACAATTGAACTGATAACATGATAGAGAAGTCATTTACAAAAACATATTAACCTCAATCCTCCAAAATCTTCATTTGGATAAATATTCAAGTAACCTCAATCCTGCAAATTCATCCAGCATTAGGCCTTATGACCTAGAGCCTGCATTGTCCTCAAGTGGCAAACCCCTAAACGCCCTCAATCCTGCAAATTCATCGGATGCATCAACTTCCAAGTGACCTCATTCCTGCAAAATCCGGCAATTTGCAAAGAGGATTTTGAAGGATTTGGGATGGTTAGAGTTAAAATACATTTAAAATAAAGAGCCAACATATTATTGATCAATTAGTCCTACAATACATTGATTTATTAATGATTTAATCCAAATTGTATCGTGAATTGTATAGCCATATATACTTTTTTGAAATTGAATGCAGAATACGCGAATTCAAATTATAACAAATGAAAAAGAATATTCAATTCAGGCCGTGACACAATGATAAATCGATTTGCTGCGAAATAGATTGCGCATTCTTAATAATCGGCCACGCATACGTCAAGCCGAAAGCCCAATCGTGTGTTTGTAATCGTTTAAATGAAACGCTAAGCACATTCATTTATTTGAATTAAACAAAATAAAATTGAATTCTCGTTTTTGCGAAAATGAAACTCGGACATACGTCGTTCTGAAAATCAGCTCGAAATTGAATGCACCTTTTACAAATGAATGTGTAAATGTTGCGATATCGTCCGGGAAAACCTATCATTGATGTTCACCTTGTATCTTTTTGGTATTGAAGTGGTCAAGTTTACTTTTTCTTAAAAACCTGAGAATATATTCTTTCGATAACACCTTTTGTCATCCGTTTATTTAAGATTTTGGGAAACATTCCCGATATAAGGCATATAATTTATTTTCGTCGAAGTTTTGTGTTTATTTGTATTAGGCCTACTGTGTAGTTGGCCAACAACTCTGTGGTGAGTCTGACGGTCCGCATTGGGTTATTTTGCATACCAGCACCGCGGAAACCGCTAAATACAGGGGATGACCGTTCGCTCAATCGTCCGCTCATGAAGGGACCAAGAGCTCACAAGGGACTCTAGCTTGCCCGCTTATATGAAGATGACCAATAGCTCATACGATACGATAGCTCGCGCGCCCGCGCTACGAAGGGGACCAAGAGCTCATATGAGACGATAGCTCGCCCGCTTATGAAGGGGACCAAGAGCTCATACGAGACGATAGCTCGGGCGCCCGCTTATTTATTCGATAAATGTTTTTTCCTAGACTTTTTTCCCTAGACTAAAAACACCCAAAAAATAAAAAAATATTAAAGGCTAAAGGAATATTATATTTGTAAATGTGAATATATAATTAATTGTGAATAAATTGTAATATTTTTAATATAGTAAATAAACTTGAATGTTTTTGCCCGCTATACCCTATACACACACCCCTTATAATTTATATCTCAAAAAAATTATTGAGATTTCGGCAAAGGTTGGAAATACCTGCCTATTTTCAAACACTTCCCCCAATTTATTAAATTAAGTTAAACCTCAATTGTTGGCAATACTGTTACACATTATTCAACAGTGTACACCTTAGATCTGGCTACATTATGTCCCACACATTTCACTCTTTTAGAAAATCCGAACTAATAATACATTTTTACTCGCGTAATTGGTGTTAAACGTCACAGTTTTAGTAAAACATTTTATCTATTTTGTGTGTAAAATAACATTAACATTATCATAATAAATTATTATAGGTTTTCCCGACCAATTAGCTCTCTGCTATCGTTCGTGTGGTTCGTATTAGATTTCAGCCGTTCAAATTCGGTTTCATACCCGACAAATTCATGTTTTACTCATCCAACGTTAATTTGTTGGCATTTGGTTTAATGGTCATTCAATATTTAGCAGTCGGTTTGGTAAAAGCTTATTTGCATAAGATCCACATTCATATTCGTTTTCATTTTCGCTCATTCTATTTAGCACTTTCCGCATCAAAAACATAACAAGGGTAACGACTCAGACAAGATGCAAAGTAATTTGTTTTAACTTTTTCACAAGTTTAATTCTAGTCTTGTTTGTTTAGTTTTAACGAATCCGTGTTTAACCCAAAGAAGTAAAATATAAGTTAGCAATACGGACAAATTTTACCTACGGAGTGAAAGTCAAGTTACAAACAATAAACTTTGGCAATAGTAAACTTAGGTTTCTCCGCTTTTTATCGCGTATACACATAGTTTTTGTATGTTTTTACTTGTTACTTTTAGCTCTTTTATCTTGTGTATTTAATAGAAATCTGTTTTTATTTTTTGTTCTAACTTATTTTTCTTTTTGATGTGTTAAACAAGCGGCAAAAAGCAACAAATTCGGTTATTTTGTTGCTGCTTCTTTGTGGCAGAATTTTGTTAGAAAAGTTCTAATTTACCTAATCAATTTGGAATAAGGCACTGTATAATTCTAAAGAACTGAACCGTTTTCGAATTGTTTTGCTTATATTCCATATACTTGCAGAACTGGAGCAACTGGAAGCTCGAGCGAATTTGAATGACCCAATGTGAAATGTTAATGCCTCATTCTTGAAATTGAATCGTTGCAAAATACAGTTGGATGCATCGAGATTAAAATTGAACAATCTATTTAGCTAATAAAAATGTTTATCTAAAACGTGCATCAAAATTCGTGCGAAAATGGGTGATTCGTCATAAATTTGGCTGCCAAGTCTATTAAACTGACCGGGAAAACCTACATGTTTATTAAAGGTACATGTAGTTCCATATTAGCTATATCTGCAAGTACATTACATCAATGTTATTATGACTAATACAATGTACTGCCATCATCAAACACAATATACAAAAATAATTTTGACGATTTGTTAAAGAGTAAAGACTGTAAAATAGAAAACAAAAAAAGTCAAATTATGATTCCTTAAATGGAAGCCATGTAAAAACAATTCGAGAGAAGACTCGTAACCCTCTAAAGACAGATATGAATACCATGGGTAATAGTACCATGGGTAATAGTACCAAACGCAATAGTACCAAAGGCATTAGACGGTGCGTACGCACCCCCCCCCCCCCCCCCCCCCACCCCCACCCCCACCCCCCCCCCCCCCCCCCCCCACCCCCACCCCCCCCCCCCCCACCCCCTTTTTTTTAGGAATTATTCCTTTCGAGATGATAAACATTTACGATGAGGAGGTTCAAGGCTTGGAAAGTGCACAAGTAATTTTCTTTATTAGTGAACTGTTTATCAGATCACAACCTGTAATATTTTTCTTTGGCAGGTTATGTGCGATATCAATGATTGATTGACCCGTTAATTACTTGGGAAAGAAAGGTTAGGATTCGACAAATAATCATAACACTAACAATTTTACATGTGTTTGGGTGATTTTAACAGAGGGTTTGACCAATCACAGTAAAATAACTATTAAAATGGTCAGCTACAGTATATGATGCGGATTATCATACATGTAGTTCCACCAACAAACCACATGTGTGGATTTTGAAGAAAATCGTTTTTGAGATAATCGCAGGAAGATTTTCTCCTACTTTAAAACTTCAAAAAATACTACTTTATTTGCAACAACTTTTGCAGTATAAAGGAAACCTTCACATGATTCTATGAGAGGTGATTTTTTTACATAAACCCAGTAATTAGAATTAACACAATGGTAATGGTAAATTAATTTGTGAAAACGTAAATTTAAGTTTTTCTACATTGCCGCCCTTTCTGTTTAATGTGTTTTTCCATAATGGAAGGGGTGCACGTGTTTACAGGCGCGCACGGCCGAAAATGTAACAAAGATGTGTGGCTCTTCGTGAAAACAAAATGCATTTATCAAGATGGCTGTCTCTTGCACCAATAACGTAATTAACCCTAACTCCCTAGGGTGTGTGCAAAATCATATTGATTTTGGAGGATTGAGAACTGTAAGGGTTAATATAATTAATGATGTTTTGCTCACAGAAGCATATCAAAATGTTTAAGTACAGAGTTTTAAAGCAAAATACTGAAAAACAAATCGGAAAAAAAATGTCATTGTTGACATATGTGGCCCTTTGTGAATGTGTGGCTCTTAACATAAGTTAAAAGTTTCAGAGAACACTAATTTGTTCGATTTGAATAATTACGATGCGATAAATATCAATGATTGGGCTTTATATTTTGTGTATGATTTTGACGTCACACTGTGCACGCGTTGGTAAAGGATTCCCTTGGTTTCCGGGTTTAAGTTAACAATGACAAACAATGTACAAATGTAGACAGATATACAACAGTAAACTGAACTATTTGCATGTCATTGGCGATTAGAAACTGACATGACTGATTACAATGTCACGTCACAACTGGTGATACATCTTGACTGAGTAGTAGTCAGCCACTGCCAGCTGCCCATCTGATGTGAATGTGATTCCGCGGGGCCAGTGCAGACCCTGTGCAATGCACTTAAGAAAGCCACCTTGAAGGTCATAGTGGTGGATATGACCCGTGTTATTACCAATATGCATTGCAACATAGATACCTGAGCTATCAGTGTACACGCCGGTACAGTACTGTACTGGTCGACCATTGATGGTGGGTTTGATAGTGCACCGTGTAGTACCATTGCCATCAGCAACATTTACTGTCTGTGACCATGAACTGATGACAATTCTATCATTGCTGTCTACAGCCAGAAAGTGAGGTGCAACCTGGACTGGTATGGTACGTAAGAGCTCACCATCAGTGGGGCTGTGTTCAGTCAACACCAGCCTCTCGACATCACCTACTACGATGATACCATCATTCTTGACAGCTACACCGCAGAGGTCAACTGCGGTCTTACTGACCTCACTCGGTGGCACCATTGGGAACTGGTAGGCCAGCGTGTTGTCGCTGTTGAACACCTTCACATGGGATTCGCCTCCCTCGACGACCACCAAACGATTGTTGGTGCGTGTAGATGCGATGCGGAGTGGACCTGTAGGAGTCGCGATGTCAAAACAAACAAACGATCATTATGCATTTATTGCACAATCCTTACAACACAGACATTCTTGAAAGAGTAAAAACTGCAGTGGAAAAATGTCTGTCAAAGAATACATTGTTAAGATGTGTACATGTTGGAGAAATCACCGCGTCTTATAATTCATCTTGCATGATCTTGTTATGTTTGGTGTTTATTTATGCCCCAGATGATGGGGCATGAACTGCTTCACCGTGATTTATCTTTCTGTTTGAATAATATGCTATATAGAATTTTAAGAAAGGTCTTCCTTGCATATGATAAACATATGATAAACATATACACTGCAAAAACTGTGTTTAGCATGTGAACACTTTGTTGAAAGCTTTATTACTATAAAGTGCAATAAAGTGTTTACATGCTAAACTTGTTTAGCATGAAGATAGATAGTGTTTAGTCATTAAACATCCATGTTTAGAAATTGGACACGGGTGTTTAGCTGCTAAACATGTTAAATGTTAGCAAAACAAATCTGTTTACTCGGTAAACACAGGTTTTGAAGTGTAAACCCGCGTATACTGATGATTACGCGAAAATATTTATTTCATCAAATTCACAGTATTTATGTTGTTGTTTAGGCAACTATCAGATGTTTTTTTCTTGGACTTTGAAATTTTGTTTTTATGGAATATACATTGAGATTAAAAAACCTTTCCGTGTCATGAATATTAACTTATTCAATAGATCATTATTCTGTTTCAAATTTACAGAGAATATTACTAGTGAAGAGCGAAGGGAAATTTGTTCAAGTGCATCATTTCGCAGATGGCAAGTAATTTTAACTTACATCCTTGCATCGGGATTGTGCTTTTCTGGTTGCCATCGATGCTGCAGATCACAACTCGTTTATTTCTGTAGTCAGTCACTGCAATCTCATCAGGTTGACGAGCAGCAATGCCGTAAGCCCCATCAAACTGTCCTGGACCGCTTCCCTCTCTACCAAACTCCCCACACACCTCCCACTTGCCTTCCATCACCACCTCACCCAGATTGATGTCACCAATCCCCCCACTCTGCTTGAACTTTAGAAATGCCAGCCTGTCATCAACTCTAGGAATAGCCTGACCGGCCAACAGTTTCAAGTCTTTGCTGATTGTAGAATAGAGTGACAGGAAGTCACTATCGGATGCAGTCCTTGTCACCTCTCTAGCTGTATCTAGTGAAAACTGAAACCTCTCCACAGCTAAGCTCGCGATTTTCTCCCATTCTTCCAGTTTCTGCTCACGGTCCGATTGAATGTTTTTGATGTCGTCAAGGATGCGATTTTCTTGGGCCGTGATCTCTGCTCGTATCTTAGCTGCTCTGTCTTGAACTTCTTTCTTGACTTTCTTAATTGTGAGATTTAAATCTTTTTTCAGTCTTGAGACTTTTTCTTGTGATTCCTGGATTTTCTTCATTGATTTTTCAAGTGGAGAAAACAGAACAGCCAACGATTGCTTGTACGTTGATGAAGCCAGATTCATGTCAATGTACGCGTGTTCTGGCTTACAGTGGTCAACGACGGTACAATCTCGGCAGATCAACGCTTCACATGTCGTGCAAAAGAACCGTGCTGCTTCGCCCTCATGGATTGAACATTTTGGTTGTCGTTTCTGATGTTTCTTTGTCAGTGTAACCTTTCCCTCACGAATGTCCTTCAGTGGAGTCACCTTGTGGTTTGATGAGACAGCAAATCGAAGATGCATTTTACTACAGGCCGAACACACATTTTGGTCGCAGTCCAGACATCTATGCGTTGCCTCATTGGCTTCCTCACAAATACCACACGAAATACCAGCATCACCTAAGCTCACTACCTTCTCCTGAAGTACAATCTCCTCAACCAAACCGATTAGATGAAAGTTGGTTTTCAGACCCTGCACCCCCGCCTCTGTAAGCTTTGTCTCCTGTCGACACACGGGGCAAGGAATCTCTGTACAGCCCTGGTGCTTGGTGCTGTGGTATTTTAGCAGACATTGCTCACAGAAACTGTGGAGGCATTCCAATATTTTAGGCCGTTCATATCTCCCTTGACAAATGCAGCACTCCAGATGCTGTCTGCTAATCGTCTCTAAAGCTAAACTTATCGCAGGTCCGGTCGCCATTTTGTTTTGTCTGGAAAAAAGAAAAAGAATGTGTTCATGTATTTAATAATAGGTATCGACAGCCAGAGCTATAGATGTGAATTTAAAAGAAGTGCCAAATCACCCTCTTACCAAAACTGCACATTCTCTTTAAACTATCAGTACACACTGTATCATCACTTTTTTTTCCCCATTTGTCAATCCAATCCGTTATGGAAAATGCTGAGAATTCATAAGTAACTTACATCCTAACTTGAAAGCCATGCAAGTTGTTACGAGAAAAAAATAAACCAAATTCCATACATAATATTCAGGGAATTAAGATGTGGTTCGAGGTCATGTATCATGCACGTTTGACCTTTGATTTTCTCTGCTAGTGTTAGAGTCCATAGCAGGCATCAATGGGAAGACAGTCTAGATGATAAATTGAGGAAGTACATCATTTGGCGAAATTATTTGAGCACAATCGGTGTGTAACTCAAGATACAGGGAGTGGTCATGGCAGTATTGCCACAAGTTGTCACAAAATGTGTTCATCACAAAATGTACAGATATGCAATAAACTAACCACAGCTAGCTACTGTCCAAAGAAGTATTACATTGATAAGGGAATAAATGTGTGTTCGAGAGGTTTTAATCACTCTGATCTATTTAATACCGCTTGGAGTCTGGGTGCTGATAATTACCCGAGCCGAAGGCGAGGGTAATTCACCCAGACTCCAAGCGGTATTAAACAGAGTGATTAATACCGACCGAACACACATTTATTCCCATTCATAAATACCTTTTTTTGTAAAATTCAGCCAAAAAAGCCCCGAAAATCCCGGAAAATTGTCGCAAGTAAATGTTGGTGTTTCGCCATTCTGTCTGAGTCAAATGACATGTTTCCGCCTCTGTCGCTCTACACAATACAATTGTATATGCAATAAAGCGTATTTACTATGAACCAGACTATTGCCATTGGCAACCTCGTTCCCAGGGTGTCGAGCTGTACGCACCCAACACTACCCGCTCTTACTATTGGAGACGATGTACGGTTGGAAATAAGGTGAGCCCTGAGGACAGGTATAATGCGACATCGCTTTGTTGCCAGCTGGTTTTAAACACTTCCAGCCATGTCTTTATCGTCCGTTTATTACCGGCCACGTGACGGGCTCTTGACCAATAGGAATGCCTAAACTGTCCCAGGTATTTATGAATACATATTAATATGTTAAAATCCAGATAATTATGTACAATGAAAATTAGACCGAGTTACTGGCCTCTTGTTATCGCTTTTTTAACATTTGGGCATTATCTTGCGCTACTAGAGGCCGAGCCAGAAGATATCGAAATCTAGAAAGCTCTAGAAAGTGGTTCAAAATGTCGCAAAAATCCACACAAATACTTGACAACATACCTCTCAATCGTCTAAATAGCCTTCCGTGTCCATGCAGAACCTGACTGGCTTGGGGGTACTCACGATCAATTCTTGACGTGCAAATTAAGGAAATTCGATGGCAGTTTCCCTGCGACTATACTGAACTTCTGCTGTAGCCATCTTGGAAGTTGCATTGTGGGATGCCTGTGACGTCACAGGCCAAAGTCTATCGATCGTACCGTGTCGTACTCGTAGTCGTACTCGTAAACAAGCGCGCGGCCGGGTTGAAGCAGCGACTGTTTCATGACATGGTACAAGCTGTGTGTACTAGTGGCTGCGTGCTGAGGAGACCCACTCGCTCTGCGCTGGCGCACAACGTTTGCATTCGAGCCCAGCGTTGCCCACAATATAAAGTGTACGGTCGAGTACGAGTTTAATATTGGCAGCGAGTTGGCAGCTCGCTGCCAATATTAAACTCGTACTCGACCGTACACTTTATATTGTGGGCAACGCTGCGCTCGAATGCAAACGTTGTGCGCCAGCGCAGAGCGAGTGGGTCTCCTCAGCACGCAGCCACTAGTACACACAGCTTGTACCATGTCATGAAACAGTCGCTGCTGCAACCCGGCCGCGCGCTTGTTTACGAGTACGACTACGAGTACGACACGGTACGATCGATAGACTTTGGCCTGTGACGTCACAGGCATCCCACAATGCAACTTCCAAGATGGCTACAGCAGAAGTTCAGTATATAGTCGCAGGGAAACTGCCATCGAATTTCCTTAATTTGCACGTCAAGAATTGATCGTGAGTACCCCCAAGCCAGTCAGGTTCTGCATGGACACATATGGAAGGCTATTTAGACGATTTAGAGGTATGTTGTCAAGTATTTGTGTGGATTTTTGCGACATTTTGAACCACTTTCTAGAGCTTTCTAGATTTCGATATCTTCTGGCTCGGCCTCTAGTAGCGCAAGATAATGCCCAAATGTTAAAAAAGCGATAACAAGAGGCCAGTAACTCGGTCTAAATGAAAATAAGCACTTGACTTGTTAACTTTTTAGCATTTTTTGCACTGATTGGTTGCGGTCCTAAAATACTGTTCACCGACAACACACCAACAACACGCACAGCACCGACAACCCACCCAAAACGTAATCTATATTGGCAAAGAGGTATAGCAAATACTGAAATAGTACACACGATACAAATGATTGTGCTTGACTTGAGCCTGGCCCTGGCCTGGCTAGGTTACATTTCTTTTGTGAAAATTAAATTTGTTTTTACGCAAAAATATATCTCTAATTCCAAAAAAATAGCGTCAGGTTGCACAATTCTTTCCCATTTTCTAATTGACCGATAATATTAATAATATCTTTGCTCACTTTTTGTTATTGGTCCTTTCCAGTCCTCGAAGCAACACGGAAGTACATCATCCATGTATTATCTAGTCGACATTGAATGCAACATGATGAAGAGCGCCCCCAAGACAACACGCCCATCGTTCTGACTCTGGCCGTTTTCCAAGCCCAGTAGGCTCCATCAGGCTCTATTACCATTGACGAATTACTGCATAAACGAAGCCAAAACGGAGACGAAGCTTGGGCTTGGAAAACGACCAAAAGCTTTTTTCCATTGCCACCTGATAGACCACACAGGGCATGGCTGCAAAATGTGCTCAGAAATCAATTTCCTTGGCGCACCTCTTGAATCTAAGTGGAATCACTGCAGTCTGTTAGCTGGGATCATGTGGATCACGAAAAACCGTGACCAAAATCCCCAATCGCAAGTTCACCAGTTAATTAAATATTTGCATTTTAATCACCTGTGTATAACGGGCGCCCTCTATTGACCAGGATTGGAAAGCTGTGTACATTTTCAATGGGAAAAGATTGCTTATTGCAGTTGCTTGCTCAAAAGGGAATCTACACAGACAGAATTCGATTAAAGAGGAATTAGGGTGTGTTTTAATGTCTTAATACAAATTTTCATTTTGTTCATTGCCATAATTTGAACTTTTTAATAGAGTGTCATTTTTTTATTGTTATTGTTTGTTTTTTGTATTATAATCTTTTTTTTTTTTTTTTGGGGGGGGGGGGGGGGTGGGGGGGGGGGGGGTTAAAAATCTAAATGTAAATTGTATGAAAAAATATATACACGACCAGATTTTTTTTTTAGCTTTAGTCTTTGATACATGTTTATTCCTGACGGTAAAACTGAAATTTGTCCATGTCTTTAACAATGTACATGTGAGTGGGTGAACAACAACTCGTACCGATTTACATTAAATACACAATTCTGTTATAACAAACATTTTGCCCATTTCCAGCTGAATTTATATTAGGTAGAGTCAGATGGAAAGCAGACTGTGTGATACAATGTTTCTGTGGTGACAAGATCATTTCCCTCGATCTGTGAGAGCAGCCACTGATCTTCTTTTTTCCTCGCTGCTTCCAGAAGCTTTCCTGCAGTTAGCGTCTGGCATTGTGAAAGTTTGTCAAGGACAGTTTTTGTGTCCAAACTCCACCTCTGTTCTATTTTTTTAACGGCATATACTCAACTACATCACGTACTGTTGACAATGCGGATTCCTGCGGTACATCAACCAGTGCGTGTACGATTGGAATGCCGATATGATCATCTCCGCTTTTTCGTTGATTTTTGCTTGGGTACATTTTTCCACCTACCGGCACAAGCGTGGAATTTTTTTAAACTCTTTTCAGAGAACAACAAAACCCTGGAATCTGCATCTGAACCGTGCATAATACACTTTTTTTTGTTCAAATCGCTATCATCTGAGCAGCTCGTGTCAACAGCGCCTAAGCTCGCTCTATTTCACAACGCCCGCTATTGGTCCATTTTCCCACTATTTGCGCAAACGTGCCGCACCACGACATAAGGGCCTCGTTGATTGGTCGTTGAAAAACATGAATTTTAAATTGAGATTTTATCGAGTACTGGTTCGCAGACCGTTTGGGGATTTTATTTGCGAGTTTCCCAACAACTTTCTAAGTAGTTTAAAGTAAAATTTATATAGATTCACGATATGCGTCAAGAAGGTGCAAGATAATGATGAGCACAACCTGCGCGCGCAAGGCCGAGGGCGCAGCGCGAGGGTTTATCGGGTGCACTATACACTGATTGTGTGGGCACGATCTACCACTAATTAACTACATTTTCTCATTGTCACACAGAAAAAGGCCATTATACCATGGAGAAATAAGATGTCTCCATGATTATACTATAGACTGCGCTCGTTCACAACCACACATCTCACTAAAGAGTATACTTCAAAGTGGCGTTACTTCAAAGTACTATCTTATTCGTATTGCCTTTTCGCAATGCAAACCTTTAAATCTCATCTAAACTGATTATGACATCCATGAATATAATATTTAATACACGTTCTAAAATTAATATAATGTTCCTTACACTACCTCCATGCTTACACTCTTTGTAATTTCCCTTTCATTGTCTTTGTAACCTGTGCCTATAGACACAGTTTTAAGAACAAAGTCGTCTGTGCCGGGCTGCTTCCGTCAAATCTGCTTACAACCAAAAAATCTCATCTCATGTTGCGTACCGTAGATTCCTCCCCATTGTCTTAATTATGTTGTATTGCCTCTTCCGCAATAATTTTTCCTTTTTATTTTAATATTTTCTTATTTTCTTTACCGTTTGAATGTGGTTATTGGGTTTTTTCCATTTCTTGACAGTTTTATTTTATCATATTTCTCCTGCATGTATTTTGCTGTGTCAGTCATTGCCTTGTTTGTTCGTTTGTTGGGGTGATTGTTTGAAAACACGTTTATTAAAAATTATCTACTTCACCTGCACATTACAGGGCCCTGTTACGTAATTCGTTTGACAAGCAATGTATACCCAGCAAGATATATGGTAGAAGCCCCCCCCCCCCCCCCCCCCCCCCACCCCCCTGTCCCGGTACCTTATACATACACCCACCTATATATCTCAAAATCGTTACTAAGATTTCGGCAATGGTTGAAAATACCTGAATATTTTTAAACATTTCCCCCCCCCCCCCTTTATAAATTAAGTTACACCTCAATTGTTGGCAATACTGTTACACATCCGTGCATGCTGTTGTCAGCCAACTACATGTAGTCTGGTTTCCTAACCTGATAATTCTCTAACATCTGTCAATTGCTCTGTTTTGTCTGAACGAAGTCAAGGAACAGCATTAATGTTCTTGGTTTTTACCAGCATCTATTCACACAAAACTTAAAAAATTGATCTCCGTCACAATATTTACCATGAATATAAACTATATTTCAAACCCATACATTTTCGAAAATTACAACAAAAGTAAATGGTGTATACTACCTTCAAATCATGTAACTTTGAAACCTAGAGAAGTACACTAAGAAATTTTAAAAATCTCAATAAAGCCAAAAACAGTGTATACAGTATATCTATTTATTTCTCTATCTATTTGCCTTATTTTATAAAAGCAAACCTTCCAGAAGGAACTATATCAATACCATTGGAGAACTAACCTACTGGGCAAAATTTCCATGTAAAATCTTAGTATACAGCAATAACAATCATTGAAAACGAGGCATTTTTTCATCTATCGCCACCATGAAATTATTCAACAGTGTACCCCATAGATCTTGCTACATTATGACTCGCACACTATTAGAAAACAAAAGAAAATCCGAACAAATAATACATTTTCACTCGCTTAATTGGTGTTAAACGTCGCAGTTTTAGTAAAATATTTATCCATTTTGTGTGTAAAATAACATCAAAATTATCATAATAATGTAATATAGGTTTTCCCGACCAATTTCTCAAAATGAAGCGAATTAGCTCCCTGCTGTTGTTCCCGTGGTTCGTATTACTCATCCTACGTTAATTTTTGGGCATTTGGTTTAAGTGGTCATTCAATTTAGCAGTCGGTTCGGTAAAAGTTTATATGCATTTAGAAAGATCCACATTTCTCTATTCGTTTTCATTTTCGCTCATTATATTTAGCAATTTCTGCATCCAGAAACTTAGGTTTCGCCGCTTTTTATCAAATATACATATAGTTTTTGTATGTTTTTTACTTAATTAATAATATTTAATTGAAATCTGCGTTTATTTTTTCCTTCTGTTTTTCATTTTTTTTTTCTAACTGATTTTTCTTTTTGATGTGTTAAACAAGCGGGAAAAGGCTATCAATTTGGTTCATTTGTTGCTGCTTCTTTGTGGCAGAATGTTGTTAGAAAAGTTCTCATTTACTTTGGAATTTGGAATAAGGCACTGTATAATTCTAAAGAACTGAACCGTTTTCGAATTCCTTTGCTTATATTCCATATACTTGCCAAACTGGCGCAACTGGAAGCTCGAGCGAATTTAAATGACCCAATGTGACATTGTTGCAAAATGAAGTTGGATGCATCGAGATTAAAAATGAACAATCTATTTAGCTATTAAAAATGTTGATCTAAAACGTGCATCAAAATTCGTGCGAAAATGGGCGATTCTTATTTATTTATTTGTTGTTTTATTTAACCAGGATGGCCTTATCAGTTAAAAAACTGCTTTCCAAAAGGGCCCTGCATATAACCTAAATAGTATTTAAAACATAAATTGAAATAAAACAAGACCAAAAAAAAAAATTAAAAAAAACAATTAAATCTAAAATTTAAATCTAAAATTTAAATTAACATTTTAAATTAACATTCAAATTAACGTTCAAATAAAGATAACCATAGAGAAAAAGATATATTAGATCCAAAGACTATTCCAATAAATACAAACAGCATTAAGACTGCTGTTTCATAGGAATTTAAAAAAAACATGTTAAGATTAAGCAAACAAATACAACGATGAAACATAATTATAGCAAACAAAATTCATAAAAAATACGAATTTGAATATGCAAGACAATAAGAACAAATACTAAACTACATATAAAAACAATGGCAGCAAAGAAAGAACAGGACAAATAAAAAACATCAGAACAAGAAATAAAAATGAACAAAAACAAGGACTAGGCTTAATAAACATTGGTTTTCGATAAGTAAAAACTAGAGACAAAATGAACCTAAAAGATATAAAAATAAAGTTGCCAGCAAAATTAATTTAAAAGAGCTTTAAAAACATTAAAAAGAGCTTTAAAAACGATTTGGCTGCCAAATCTATTAAACTGACCGGGAAAACCTACATGTTTATTAAAAGTAGTTCCATATTAGCTGTACATTGTACATCAATGTTATTAATGACTAATACAATGTACTGCCATCATCAAACACAATACAAAATACATGTACATGTATACACAAATTATTTCGACGATTTGTTGAAGACTGTAGAATAGAAAACAAAAGAAGTCAAATTATAAAAAAAATAAGCCATATAAAAAGAAATTAGAGAGAATCGTAACCCTCTAAAGATAGATAATTATAATACCATGGTTAATAGTACGAAAGGCATTAGAAAGGTCTAACAAATATTACAAGATTACTAAAGGGTGAATTGATATTGGTAGTTACTTTATCAATTAACTGAGTGATAGCGTGCGATGTTGAGTGATGTTCGGTTAACAAAACTGATTATTAGATATATTATATTACACAGTATAATACAATTTTAAAAATAGCGGTACGACTGTAAGTGTATAGTTACAATTGAGAATGGTCTAAAATAATTAACCAATTTCGAACTAGCAACTCTTGAAGATAGAAGTAACTCTGGCAACTTTCACTTTTGCAGGATTTATTCCTGTTGAGATGGGGAACATTCACGATGAGGGTGTTCAAGGCTTAGAAAGTGCACAAGTAATTTTCTTTATTGGCGAACTGTTTATCAGATCACAACCTGCACATTTTTTCCATTGACAGGTTATGTTCGATATCAATGATTTCTTGACCCATTACATTATTACTTGGGGAAGAAAAGTTAAGATTCGACAAATAATGATAACAGTTGCATGTGTTTGGGGGATTTTATCACCGAGGGTTTGACCAATCACAGTAAAATAACTATTAAAATGGTCAGCTACAGTATATGATGCGGATTATCATACATGTAGTTCCACCAATAAGCCACATGTGTGGATTTTAAAGAAAATTGTTTTTGAGATAATCGCAGGAAGATTTTCTCCTACTTTAAAACTTCAAAAAATACTACTTTATTTGCAACAACTTTTGCAGTATAAAGGAAACCTTCACATGATTCTATGAGAGGTGAATTTATTTTACATAAACCCAGTAATTAGAATCAACACAATGGTAATGGTAAATTAATTTGTGAAAACGTAAATTTAAGTTTTTCTACATTGCCGCCCTTTCTGTTTAATGTGTTTTTCCATAATGGAAGAGGCGCACGTGTTTACAGGCGCGCACGGCCGAAAATGTAACAAAGATGTGTGGCTCTTCGTGAAAACAAAATGCATTTATCAAGATGGCTGTCTCTTGCACCAATAACGTAATTAACCCTAACTCCCTAGGGTGTGTGCAAAATCATATTGATTTTGGAGGATTGAGAACTGTAAGGGTTAATATAATTAATGATGTTTTGCTCACAGAAGCATATCAAAATGTTTAAGTACAGAGTTTTAAAGCAAAATACTGAAAAACAAATCGGAAAAAAAATGTCATTGTTGACATATGTGGCCCTTTGTGAATGTGTGGCTCTTAACATAAGGTAAGAGTTTCAGAGAACACTAATTTGTTCGATTTGAATAATTACGATGCGATAAATATCGATGATTGGGCTTTATATTTTGTGTGTGATAGATTCTTTTATGAATATGTGACGTCACACTGCACGAGCATTGGTAAGGGATTCCCTTGGTTTCAGGTTTCAGTTAACAATGACCTAACAATGTACAAATGTAGAACGATACACAACAGTAAACTGAACTATTGGCATGTCATTGGTGATTAGAAACTGACATGACTGATTACAATGTCACGTCACACCTGGTGATACATCTTGACTGAGTTGTAGTCAGCCACTGCCAGCTGCCCATCTGATGTGAATGTGATTCCGTGGGGATAGTACAGACCCTGTGCAATGCACTTGAGAAATCCACCTTGAGGATCATAGTGGTGGATATGACCCGTGTTATAAAAAACATTATCCATTGCAACATAGATACCTGAACTATCAGTGTACACACCGCGGCAGCTCTGTACTGGTTGACCATTGATGGTGGGTTTGATAGTGCGCTGTGTAGTACCATTAACATCAGCAACATTTACTGTCTGTGACCATGAACTGATGACAATTCTATCATTGCTGTCTACAGCCAGAAAGTGAGGTGCAACACCGACTGGTATGGTACGTAGGAGCTCACCATCAGTGGGGCTGTGTTCAGTCAACACCAGCCTCTTGACATCACCTACTACGATGGTACCATCATTCTTGACAGCTACACTGCGGAGGTCAACTGCGGTCTTACCGACCTCACTCGGTGGCACTGTTGGGAACTCGTAGGCCAGCGTGTCGTCACTGATGAACACCTTCACACGGGATGCGCCTTGCTCGATGACCACCGAATTGTTGGTGCGTGTAGATGCGATGCCGCGTGGACCTGTAGGAGTCATGATGTCAAAACAAACAAACGACCATTATGCAATTATGCACAATCCTTTCAAAACAGACATTTTTGAAAGAGTAAAAACTGCAGTAGAAAAATGTCTGTCAAAGAATACATTGTTAAGATTTGGTATACATGTTTGAGAAATCACCGTGTCTTATAATTCATCTTGCATGATCTTGTTAAGTTTGGTCACTTTGGTGTTTATTTATGCCGCAGATTGTGGGGTATAACATGCTTCGCCGTGATTTATCTTTCTGTAAATGTGTTTACCGGTACATGCTAAACATGCCTGTTTAGCATAAAGATGGAGTTTTAGTAATTGAACATCAATGTTTAGAAATTAGGTACGGGTATTTACAATGTAGCTGCTAAACATGTTAACTGTTAGCAAAAAAGTCTGTTTACTCAGCAAGCACAGGTTTTGGAGTGAAAACCCGTGAATATCGATGTATATCGATGTTTTTTGTCATCAACTTTACAGTATTTATGTGTGTTTTTTTCTCTGTAACTATCAGATGTATTTTGCTTGGAATTCCCATCTTTTGCAAAGAGCTTCAGGAATAAAGCAAATCAAATTACTGAGGTGAAATTAAATTTGTTGGTTTATCCACTTTTGAAATATTTTTTTCATGGAATATACATTGAGGTTGAAAAACATTCCCATGTCATGAACACCAACTTATTGAATACAGTAGATCATTATTTTGTTTTAAATTTTACAGTTTCAATTTAGTTTTATTTACTTTTGTTTTTACCTTATTTGTTAAAAGTTTAAATACAGAGAATATTAGTGAAGAGCGAATGAAAATTGTTCAAGTGCATAATTTCGCAGATTGCATGTAATTTTAACTTACATCTTTGCATCGGGATTTTGCTTTTCTGGTTGCCATCGATGCTGCAGATCACGACTCGTTTGTTGTTGTAGTCAGTCACTGCAATCTCATCAGGTTGACGAGCAGCAATGCCCCAAGCCCCTTTGAACTCTCCTGGACCGCTTCCCTTTCTACCAAACTCCCCACACAGCTCCCACTTGTCTTCCATCACCACCTCACCCAGATTGATGTCACCAATCCCCCCACACTGCTTGAACTTCAGAAATGCCAGCCTGTCATCAACTCTAGGAATAGCCTGACCGGCCAACCGTTTCAAGTCTTCGCTGATTGTAAGATACAGTGACAGGAAGTCACTATCCGATGCAGTCCTTGTCACCTCTCTAGCTGTATCTAGTGAAAACTGAAACCTCTCCACAGCCAAGCTCGTGTTTTTCTCACATTCTTCAAGTTTCTGCTCACGATCCGATTGAATGTTTTTGATGTCGTCAAGAATGCGATTTTCTTGAGCCGTGATCTCTGCTCGTATCTTAGCTGCTCTGTCTTGCACTTCTGTTGTGACCCTCCTGAGTGTGAGACTCAAATCTTCTTTCAGTCGTAAGACTTTTTCTTGTGATTCTTGGATTTGCTTCATTGAGTTTTCAAGTGGATGAAACAGTTCAGCCAACGATTGCTTGTAAGTGGATGCTGCCTCGTATCCCTCAATGTACGAGTGTTCTGGCATACGGTGGTTTACGACCGTACAGTCTCGGCAGATGAGTATTTCACACGTGGTACAAAAGAACCTTGCTGCTTCGCCTGCATGGATCGGACATTTTGGATGTTGTTTCTGATGTTTCTTTGTCAGTGTAACCTTCCCCTCACGAATGTCCTTCAGTGGAGTCACCTTGTGGTTAGATGAGACAGCAAATCGAAGATGCATTTTACTACAGACCGAGCACAAATTCTGGTCGCAGTCCAGACATCTATGCGTTGCCTCATTGGCTTCCTCACAAATACCACACAAAATACTAGCATCACCCAAACTCACTACCTTCTCCTGAAGTTCAATCTCCTCAACCAAACCGATTAGATGAAAGTTGGTTTTCAGACCCTGCACCCCCGCCTCTGTAAGCTTCGTCTCCTGTCGACACACGGGGCAAGGAATCTCCGTACAGCCCTGGTGCTTCGTGCTGTGGTATTTTAGCAGACATTGCTCACAGAAACTGTGGAGGCATTCCAGTATCTTAGGCCGTTCGTATCTCCCTTGACAAATGCAGCATTCCAGATGCTGTCTGCTAATTGTCTCTAGAGCTAAGCTTATCGCAGGTCCGGTCGCCATTTTGTTTTGTCTGGAAAAAAGAAAAAGAATGTGTTCATGAATGTATTTAATAATACAGTAGGTATCGACAGCCAGAGCTTTAGATGTGAATTTAAAAGAAGTGCCAAATCACCCTCTTACCAAAACTGCACATCCTCTTTAAACTATCAGTATCATCACTTTTTTTTCTCCCATTTGTCAATCCAATCCGTTATGGAAAATAATGGGAATTCATAAGTAACTTACATCCTAACTTGAAAGCCATGCAAGTTGTTAAGAGAAAACATTAAACCAAATTCCATACATAATATTCAGGGAATTAAGATGTGGTTCGAGGTCATGTATCATGCAAGTTTGACCTTTGATTGTCTCTACCGTTGTTAGAGTCCATACATGTAGCAGGCATCAATGGGAAGACAGTCTAGATGATAAATTGAGGAAGTACATCGTTTGGCGAAATTATTTGAGCACAATCGGTGTGTAACTCAAGATACAGGGGGTGGTCATGCCAGTATTGCCACAAGTTGTCACAAAATGTGTTCATCACAAAATGTACAGATATGCAACAAACTAACCACAGCTAGCTACCGGTACTGTCAAAAGAAGTATTACATTGATTTAAGGGAATAAATGTGTGTTCGAGAGGTTTTCAGCCAAAAAAGCCCAGAAAATCCCGGAAAATTGTCGCAAGTAAATGTTGGTGTTTCGCCATTCTGTGTGAGTCAAATGACATGTTTCCGCCTCTGTCGCTCTACACAATACAATTGTACATGCAATAAAGCGTATTTACTATGAACCAGACTATTGCCATTGGCAACCTCATTCCCAGGGCGTCGAGATGTATGCGCCCAACACTACCCGCTCTTACTATTGGAGACGATGTACGGTTGGAAATAAGGTGAGCCCTGGGGACAGGTATAATGCGACATCGCTTTGTTGCCAGCTGGTTTTAAACACTTCCAGCCATGTCTTTATCGTCCATTTATTACCGGCCACGTGACAGGCTCTTGACCAATAGGAATGCCTAAACTGTCCCAGGTATTTATGAATACATATTAATATGTTAAAATCCAGATAATTATGTACAATGAAAATAAGCGCTTGACTTGTTAACTTTTTAGCATTTTTGCACTGATTGGTTGCGGTCCTAAAATACTGTTCACCGACAACACACCGATAAACCGGCACAGCACCGACAACACACCAACAACACGCACAGCACCGACAACCCACCCAAAACGTAATCTATATTGGCAAAGAGGTATAGCAAATACTGAAATAGTACACACGATACAAATGATTGTGCTTGACTTGAGCCTGGCCCTGGCCTGGCTAGACCCAATAATTGGGGCGTTTTCACTCCTTTTTCGAATTTTGGATTTTGTCTGTCGTTCTACGCCCCAACCGTTGTAAAGCATGGTGCTGTAACGGTCGCTACACACATTTAAGGTTCAGATAACTCCACAGGTCGAGATTACCGATTCAGGATTAACAGTTATGTCTGGTTTATTTCTATAATTATACGAATCACGATAATGAGAAATCACATTGTTGGTCAGCCATCTTTGATTATATCCCAGCATCCTTTGTCCAGTCGTGACGTCGTGAATACTAGTCTTGTGTCAAGTCACTGTTCCATGTCAATACTGTACAGTCATGTCAAGCCCGTTATACTCCCCCCCTCTAAATAAATTCTGGTTTCAGGAGGTCGTGTCCATACAGGAGGTACTTGTCCAAAAGTAACTATTGGCCGACATGACAATAAATTACATCTTCCTCTGAAATTATGTTTTTTGTATACGGTACAAATGTTAACACTTCTATTTTCCTTTCTACTGAGAAAAAACCAGCTTATGAACTTTCAAAACAAACAAAGTGTTCATAAAAACTTTTAAATTACAGTTTGATGAAATTAAACTGACAATCTTAGTGTTCACTCTAATGAGTCTGTTCAAAGTGATAAATGTAAACTAAATTCGAGGTTCCTTTCCTCTAAAAACAAAGAGCAGTTTCCTTTTCCGATGGAGGTTCCATTTTCGATTGTTTAATACACATTATGAACAATAAAGTTGCTTTAACTGCACAACAGCAAATACAATGTATGCATTTTCTTTCCTGTCCGTTAGTGCGTCTATGTCCAACCTAACAATAACATGAATGAATGTAAACAAATGTTAAGTGGATCCAAACTACAGTCCAGACCAGCTAGGACTTTAGCAAAGAAACTGAAGTAGTGTGTGTGATGTCAAACAGTTAGTCACACGACAGGCTAGCACGGTTTGAGTTGATCAATGTGGGAAATGACTTCTTTCCCAGGTGAAGACACTGGAGCGAGTTTATAGTTCACAGGGTTGAGTTGTTCCAAAACAGTGAATGGGCCAGACCATTTTGGAGCAAGCTTAGCCGCAAAGTGCTTTTCTGCGCTGGACTGAGGGTGGGTCCTAAGCATGACCTGATCCCCAACCTGGTGTCTGGCAGAACGCCGTCGCTTGTCATAGTGGTGCTTGCGCTTCTGGTACGCTTTCTGCATGTTCTGCAATACCTCCTCTCTCACCGTCTCAGCATCCTGTTTCTCTGAAGGACCAGTGAGATGCCATTTGTTGTGTAGTGGACTCTGCAGCTGTCGACCCAACATCACCACACAAGGGGCTACACCAATTGTAGAGTGGACAACTGAATTTAGCGCAAATGCAAACTCGGCCACATGAATGTCCCACAGGCGATGGTCATCAGTGAGATAGGAGCGCATCATCCCCTTAATGTTCCGATTAACTCTCTCCACCCAATTGGTTTGTGGGTGGTACGGGGATATGAAGACCTGTTCTATACCCCATTCGTCACACACTGCTGCCATTGCTCTGCAGATGAACTGTGAGCCATTATCAGACAGAAGCTTCTTGGGGGCTCCAAAACGACAAAAGAGTTGTCTAACCATCAGGGATGCCACTGCCTTTCCCGTCGCCTTACGCATAGGGAATACCTCGACCCATTTCGAAAAATGGTCTACCGCCACGAGCAAATACTCATGGCCCCCATAGCTACGTGGAAAGGGCCCCATCAGGTCTACTCCTACAACTTCCCAAGGCTGCTGAGAGTGCGACGACAACATCAGACCGGGTGGCTTCCTGAAAACAGGTTTCATCTGTCTGCAAGTGCCACAGGCACGTACAAAGTCTCGTACATCCTTTGAGATGCCAATCCACCACAAGGAGAGGCTGTCCAAGCGGTCGAGGGTCTTGGCCCGGCCAAGATGGCCTGCTGTTGGTCTGTTGTGGCAAGCACAGAGAACTTCCCGCCGCAAGGTCTTTGGCACCACCAGTTTCCACTTTGTCCCAGTGAAGTGATAGAGAACTTCACCCCTCACACGATATACGTCTGGCTTGTCTGTCTTGAGCTGCAACAGAGCTGGGTCTTGTCCCTGACACTCTACAAGCTGCTGCCGGCTGGGGAAAGGGAGCGACTGATTGTCTGCCTCAGTAGTTCCAGCTGCCTGCCATTTAAGATTCTTTCGGGTCTGCCAGCGGGACTTCTTGCATTTAGTACAGGTGTACACCGGCATAGTCTCGGCCCGTCTACTGCTAATGTTGACACATTTCAGATGGAACCAGCCCTGACATGAGTCGCACTGAATCCAGTCAACAAGGTCCATGTCCGGCTTTCTGCAGACCGGTGCAGCACACTTTTCTCCTCCCTGTTCCCCGTCGACTTGTCCCACATGATTTGCAGCGACAGGCACAGGTGGCATGACGGGTTGTTTCTCGACATTCTCATCGACCTCATTGGAGAGCTCCTCTGAGAGGTCTTCCCATACAGGTCCGATTATGGTGTCGTCATGTGCTCTGGACAGGGCGTCTGGCACAACATCGGTTGTCAGCACCTCTGGAAAATTACTGAGTAAGTTCTCCAGGAGACAGTTGTCATCAGTAGAGAAGACAGGATCGGCCAGGGGACATGATTCACCTTCCAAGTGGGGGTCGTCGGTGAAAATCTCATGATTCACCTCGAGGGGGTCACGCGACATCTCGGGTAACCCGAGCAGTGGCCACTTGATGCGTGGCCCATTTGTATGAATCCCTATCCAATAGGAATTCTCGCTGAAGTCTATTGCCAGTTTTGCCTGTGTAGCAAAATCCTTGCCCAGCAACAAGGGGGTTGGCAAAGTATTTGTCTGATGTAGATGAACAACAAAGGAAGTACCTGCAATCTCCATGGTTGTTTCTACAAGTCCAGTGGTGCGGAACTTTGTCCCGTTGACTGTAGTCAGGGATCGGGTCTTGGTCTCTGGGGTCACAGACAGTCCCAGGGATTCACATGTTGCTTGCTCGATGAGGGAAATGGTCGAGCCAGTGTCCAGTAATGCCTTTGCATTATGTCCGTTGACTCGCACTACGATGTACGGACCAGTGTCCGTTGGCTCCGGGTCGTCGCACGATGTTTGGGACATCACTAGGTTGACCGTTGCCCCAGTAAATGTCTGCGATGTCATCCCTGGCTGTTTGAATGGCCTTGTGTCCGGTCCCTGTTTCACAGGTCTGGTGTCCTGTCTCTGAGTGGGTGGGTATGGGCAGTCCGCTATACGGTGTCCAAGCTGACGGCATCGGAAACAAACAGTTTCAAAAGTTCCGGGTCGCTTGGGAGGGGGGGTATGTGCACTGTTATTGGGTGGAAATCTTCCAGTACCAGCAGGCCCACCATCTGGTTTTGCATATGAATTTGTCCGATCCTCTGTTGGCTTAGAGGGTTGGTAGGGGGGCCTCTTGAAGGCGTGAACATGCGTCTCCTCCATTTTGCGATTTAGCACATACTCGTCCGCCTGACGAGCAACAGCCTGTACGGTTGAGAGCTTTCTCTCACGAAGCTTGGTGCGCAAATGTTCACTCTGCAGTGATGTCAGGAACTGATCGATCACCAATAGTCCCATCATACGTTTCACATCATCGGAAGTGTCAGACGCATCCGATGGTTTCAACCATCTCTTGAAGTACAGAGACAGTCTCGTAGCAAACTCCTCAAATGTTTCGTCCGGCTTCTTAGAAGCGGTCTTAAACTTGAGGCGGTAGGCTTCCGGCGTGAGCTGATAATGGCGTAGAATGATAGCCACTATCTTGGAATAATCCTTCTTGTCATCCTCGGTCAAGGCGTGAAAAGCCTTTTGTGCTTTTCCAGTTAGATATGGCTCGAGCAGACGAGGCCAGTCAATCTTGGGTTTCTTTTGGGCTGTGGCCATACGCTCAAATGTGGCTAAATAGCAGGTTATGTCGTCGTCATTTGACAGTTTATGAAAATCGGGCAGTTCGGGGCCTACTCTAATCGAGGGAACAGAAGCTTTAGTAGCTTCCGTCATCGCCTTCAACAACGTTTGACAAAGCGCCTCGGTTTCGCCCTTCCGCAGGGCCTCGAGCTTTTCTAGTAGCTGTCCAACATCTTGTTGAGGCACGGGTTTGCTTTCAGTTTCAGGCTCTGTCATGTGTGGAAGCTCGCAGAGGCACTGAATGCGCTCTTGCTTGGTCTTGATTTCACTCACGTCGATGTGATTAAGTTGGCATAGTTTAACTATGTACTCGCCCGTAAATCGGCGCAAATAAATTGCTTTATCGGCCATGATGACAACTTGAAATAGTACAGAATTATCTCAGAATATTGTAGGCCCGATCAGTTAATTATATCCTTGAAGGAGATCAGTGTTCATTGATTTATCGGCACTCCGAATGTTATCAATATCATTATCAACGTTACTCACGCCACCGCCGTTAACGACAACAGTCGATCAAAAATCCAACGAAATCATCGATCCAGCGAAGCCATCCTGCCGACTACGCCAGTGTAACGGTCGCTACACACATTTAAGGTTCAGATAACTCCACAGGTCGAGATTACCGATTCAGGATTAACAGTTATGTCTGGTTTATTTCTATAATTATACGAATCACGATAATGAGAAATCACATTGTTGGTCAGCCATCTTTGATTATATCCCAGCATCCTTTGTCCAGTCGTGACGTCGTGAATACTAGTCTTGTGTCAAGTCACTGTTCCATGTCAATACTGTACAGTCATGTCAAGCCCGTTATAGTGCCAATTAAAAATCCAGTTGTGACCACAAAAGTTGCCAAAAACATGCCAAATACCTGACAATGTATATTGGAAAGCGCACACTGGCTTCTATACATGTTAAAGAAGAACTATTATGGCTTTATTGGTACTCACGGTTATTTGGGGTTGCAAATCCGAGCAATTTTGACCAGCTTTTAAAAACGATGCCTAAAGTACGTCGCGGTCTATATGAACTACATAGACGTCCCGACAGCACCCGACTCACGTAAAGAGCACACTATGCGAAGACGGGGGACACGACAATGGCTTTTCGAGCGACCACCAACGACTGTTTTATGGTGCAAGAGCGCAGGCTTGCATCGTTGCACTGTATAGCGCGCATGCGTGTGCGCGCGTAGCGGTACTTGTACAAAATAATGCAAATTCGTATTGAAAATGAACCGGGCTGATGGCTGGCACACGATCAGGGGCCAATTTCACGGAGCTGCTAAGCACAACAATTTGCTTAGCATGAAAATGTGTCCTTGGTAAAAACAAGGTTACAGACCAAATTTTCACGTAATCTTTATTGTTTTTGATTGATAATCGGCTGGTTTTTTGCTTAGCATAAAAAACACGTTGAATTTTGGCTGATAAATTGTTTTTAATGAGCAAGATGTTTTTGTGCTACGTAAATTGTTGTGCTTAGTAGCTCCGTGAAAGTGGCCCCTGATCGTGTGCCAGCCATCAGCCCGGTTCATTTTCAATACGAATTTGCATTATTTTGTACAAGTACCGCTACGCGCGCACACGCATGCGCGCTATACAGTGCAGCGATGCAAGCCTGCGCTCTTGCACCATAAAACAGTCGTTGGTGGTCGCTCGAAAAGCCATTGTCGTGTCCCCCGTCTTCGCATAGTGTGCTCTTTACGTGAGTCGGGTGCTGTCGGGACGTATATAGTTCATATAGACCGCGACGTACTTTAGGCATCGTTTTTAAAAGCTGGTCAAAATTGCTCGGATTTGCAACCCCAAATAACCGTGAGTACCAATAAAGCCATAATAGTTCTTCTTTAACATGTATAGAAGCCAGTGTGCGCTTTCCAATATACATTGTCAGGTATTTGGCATGTTTTTGGCAACTTTTGTGGTCACAACTGGATTTTTAATTGGCACCATGCTTTACAACGGTTGGGGCGTAGAACGACAGACAAAATCCAAAATTCGAAAAAGGAGTGAAAACGCCCCAATTATTGGGTCTATGGCCTGGCTAGGTTACATTTCTTTTGTGAAAATTAAATTTGTTTTTACGCAAAAAATATTTCTCTAATTCCAAAAAAATAGCGTCAGGTTGCACAATTCTTTCCCATTTTCTAATTGACCGATAATTTTAATAATATCTTTGCTCACTTTTTGTTATTGGTCCTTTCCAGTCCTCGAAGCAACACGGAACTTAGTACAGTACATGTACATGTATGTATTATCTAGTCGACATTGAATGCAACGTGATGAAGAGCGCCCCCAAGACAACACGCCCATCGTTCTGACTCTGGCCGTTTTCCAAGCCCAGTAGGCTCCATCAGAATCTATTATCATTGACGAATTACTGCATAAACGAAGCCAAATCGGAGACGAAGATTGGGCTTGGAAAACGACCAAAAGCTTTTTTCCATTGCCACCTGATAGACTACAGGGCATGGCTGCAAAATGTGCTCAGAAATCAATTTCCTTGGCGCACCTCTTGAATCTAAGTGGAATCACTGCAGTCTGTTAGCTGGGATCATGTGGATCACGAAAAACCGTGACCAAAATTCCCAATCGCAAGTTCACCAGTTAATTAAATATTTGCATTTTAATCACCTGTGTATAACGGGCGCCCTCTATTGACCAGGATTGGAAAGCTGTGTACATTTTCAATGGGAAAAGATTGCTTATTGCAGTTGCTTGCTCAAAAGGGAATCTACACAGACAGAATTCGATTAAAGAGGAATTAGGGTGTGTTTTAATGTCTTAATACAAATTTTCATTTTGTTCATTGCCATAATTTGAACTTTTTAATAGAGTGTCAAATAAACCGTGCATAATACACTTTTTTTTGTTCAAATCGCTATCATCTGAGCAGCTCGTGTCAACAGCGCCTACGCTCGCTCTATTTCACAACGCCCGCTATTGGTCCATTTTACCACTATTTGCGCAAACGTGCCGCACCACGACATAAGGGCCTCGTGGATTGGTCGTTGAAAAACATGAATTTTAAATTGAGATTTCAGTATCGAGTACTGGTTCGCAGACCGTTTGGGGATTTTATTTGCGAGTTTCCCAACAACTTCCTAAGTAGTTTAAAGTAAAATTTATATAGATTCACGATATGCGTCAAGAAGGTGCAAGATAATGATGAGCACAACCTGCGCGCGCAAGGCCGAGGGCGCAGCGCGAGGGTTTATCGGGTGCACTACTATGAGCAAGTTCGGGCGCGAACTATAGTTAACCATAGTTCGACTAACGTCGCTCGAACGCAGAATGGTTGGACTATCTAGTCGACTATTTGGAACCAGACCCCGGAGCACGGTTGCCGCTGGTTGACAGTAGCCTCTTTTCATAGGAAAACATGGAGAGAACCAATGACGTAGAAAAAGGTGAAGTCAGTAGTCGGATGGAGGGAAAGGCAGTAACGTTAAGTGAAAATCTGGCGGGCCTAATGTAATTTTTGTCTTGTTTTTGGTCCAACATGACTAACGTTATGGCTTATCCTACTTATATGCGTGGAAGAATAGTGGCAAAATCCATTTCATTCATGTCGCAAATGTAAACAAATCGGTTGCCATCTTTTCAACAATAGTTCGACTAGAGCCGTTCGAGCGAACTGCATTTGAGCATGCGCATTGGTAAAGCAGAGACTGACTAATGGTTAACTATAGTTCGCGCCCGAACTTGCTCACTGATTGTGTGGGCACGATCTACCACTAATTAACTACATTTTCTCATTGTCACACAGAAAAAGGCCATTATACCATGGAGAAATAAGATGTCTCCATGATTATACTATAGACTGCGCTCGTTCACAACCACACATCTCACTAAAGAGTATAGTGGCGTTACTTCAAAGTACTATCTTATTCGTATTGCCTTTTCGCAATGCAAACCTTTAAATCTCATCTAAACTGATTATGACATCCATGAATATAATATTTAATACACGTTCTAAAATTAATATAATGTTCCTTACACTACCTCCATGCTTACACTCTTTGTAATTTCCCTTTCATTGTCTTTGTAACCTGTGCCTATAGACACAGTTTTAAGAACAAAGTCGTCTGTGCCGGGCTGCTTCCGTCAAATCTGCTTACAACCAAAACATCTCATCTCATGTTGCGTACCGTAGATTCTTCCCCATTGTCTTAATTATGTTGTATTGCCTCTTCCGCAATAATGTTTCCTTTTTATTTTAATATTTTCTTATTTTCTTTACCGTTTGAATGTGGTTATTGGGTTTTTTCCATTTCTTGACAGTTTTATTTTATCATATTTCTCCTGCATGTATTTTGCTGTGTCAGTCATTGCCTTGTTTGTTCGTTTGTTGGGGTGATTGTTTGAAAACACGTTTATTAAAAATTCTCTACTTCACCTGCACATTACAGGGCCCTGTTACGTAATTCGTTTGACAAGCAATGTATACCCAGCAAGATATATGGTAGAAGCCCCCCCCCCCCCCCCCCCCCACCCCCCCCCACCCCCCTGTCCCGGTACCTTATACATACACCCACCTATATATCTCAACATCGTTACTAAGATTTCGGCAATGGTTGAAAATACCTGAATATTTTTAAACATTTCCCCCCCTTTATAAATTAAGTTACACCTCAATTGTTGGCAATATACTGTTACACATCCGTGCATGCTGTTGTCAGCCAACTACATGTAGTCTGGTTTCCTAACCTGATAATTCTCTAACATCTGTCAATTGCTCTGTTTTGTCTGAACGAAGTCAAGGAACAGCATTAATGTTCTTGGTTTTTACCAGCATCTATTCACACAAAACTTAAAAAATTGATCTCCGTCACAATATTTACCATGAATATAAACTTTATTTCAAACCCATACATTTTCGAAAATTACAACAAAAGTAAATGGTGTATACTACCTTCAAATCATGTAACTTTGAAACCTAGAGGAGTACATTCAGAAATTGTACTTTCAAGTTAGGATGTAAGTTACTTATAAATTCTCAGCATTTTCCATAACGGATTGGATTGACAAATGGGGGAAAAAAAGGGATGATACAGTGTGTACTGATTGTGTGTGCACGATCTACCAGTACCACTAATTAACTACATTTTTTTCATTGTCACACAGAAAAGAGCCCTAGACTGCACTCGTTCACAACCACACATCTCACTAAAGAGTATAGTGGCGTTACTTCAAACTACTCTTATTGCCTTTTCGCATTCATGCAAACCTTTAAATTTCATCTAAACTGATATGACAACCATGAATATAATATTTAATACACGTTCTAAAATTCAAATTACAATACCTCCATGCTTACATTCTTTGTAATTTCCCTGTCATGGTCTTTGTAACCTGAGCCTATAGACACAGCTTTGAGAACAAAGTCGTCTGTGGGCTGCTTCCGTCAAATCTGCTTACAACCAACAAATATCTCATCTCATGTTGCGTACCGTAGTTTCTTCCCTATTGTCTTAATTATGTTGTCTTGCCTCCTCTGCAATTATTTGTTTCCTTGTTATTTTAATATTTTCTTATTTCCTTTATTTTATTTTTTTCTCATTCCTTGACAGTTTTAATTTATCATATTTTCCCCTCCATTTATTTTGTTGTGTCAGTCATTGTCTTGTTTGTTTGATTGTTTGTTGAGGTGTTTGTTTGAAAACACGTTTTCACGGATTAGTCGTCCCCCCCCCCCCCCCCCCCCCCCCCTTCTTCCTCTTATATCCTATACACCCCTATATATCTCAACTTGGGAATGACTGAGAGTTCGGCAATGGTTGAAAATACCTGACTATTTTCAAACAATTCCCCCAATTTATTAAATTAAGTTACACCTCAATTGTTGGCAATACTGTTACACATTCCATGCATGCTGTTGTCAGTCAGTAGTCTGGTTTCCTAACCTGCATCTATCGATTGCTCTGTTTTGCCTGAATGAAGTCGAGGAACAGCATTAATGTTCTTGGTTTTTCCCAGCATCTATTCACGCAAAACTTAAAAAATTGATCTCCGTCACAATATTTACCATGAATATAAACTATATTTCAAACCCATACAATTTAGAAAATTACAACAAAAGCAAATGGTGTATACTACCTTCCAATCATGTAACTTTGAAACCTAGAGAAGTACACTAAGAAATTTTAAAAATCTCAATAAAGCCAAAAACAGTGTATACAGTATATCTATTTATTTCTCTATCTATTTGCCTTATTTTATAAAAGCAAACCTTCCAGAAGGAACTATATCAATACCATTGGAGAACTAACCTACTGGGCAAAATTTTCATGTAAAATCTTAGTATACAGCAATAACAATCATTGAAAACGAGGCATTTTTTTCATATATCGCCACCACGACATTATTCAAAAGTGTACCCCATAGATCTTGCTACATTATGACTCGCACACTATTAGAAAACAAAAGAAAATCCGAACAAATAATACATTTTCACTCGCTTAATTGGTGTTAAACGTCGCAGTTTTAGTAAAATATTTATCAATTTTTTGTGTAAAATAACATCAAAATTATCATAATAATGTAATATAGGTTTTCCCGACCAATTTCGAAAAAATAGCGCTCCAATTCATCTTGATAATGACCAATGTGAAGCGAATTAGCTCTCGGCTGACGTTCCGTGGTACTTATTAGATTTTAGACGTTCAAATTCGACGTTTCATACCAGTCATATTCATGTTTTACTCATCCTACGTTAAATTTTTGGCATTTGGTTTAAGTGGTCATTTGATTTAGCAGTCGGTTTGGTAAAAGCTTATTTGCATAAGATCCATATTCGTCTATTCGTTTTTATTTGCGCTCATTCTATTTAGCACTTTCTGCATCCAAAATATAGGTTTTCCCGGACGATATCGCAAAATGTGCACATAAATTTGTAACTGGTGCATTCGTTTTCGGGCGAAATAGTATGAACGTTCACATTCCCGTTTTCTTTTTAACAATAGATAATTCGTTTTTGCATAATGGTGCATCCAGTGCACTGAATTTAGTATATTCATAGTTAATTTTAGCGCCAATTTGAATGCACACCCGAAATCATGTTTTCCTTCTAATTTATCAACATTCAATTTCGCTATTTGAGCAGCCGATTTTCTACGCATTTGTATGCCTGGTCAAGCATTGGAATCCATATGTGTTATCAGAAGTAACATATGGGGAATTAAACCAGGTGGTCTCGTCTTTGAAACTACCAAATAAATCTATATTAACGACTAAGTAGAAGAAAAAACTTTCTTTGCCCAGCATTTGCTACGATCGCATCATATAGCTAGATTTTACTTTATGCCCCCTAAAAGTTTCCAATAAGGGCTGCAAGAGGGAGATACAGATGGGTCTCGAACGTTGATCGAAATCGTCTCATCGATGCCTTTGAGGCTGACGACGCGGACTACTTAGATAGCAAATAGACTGGACATCAACCACTCATGTCTTGGTGGACAGTTCATTAACGGATAGACAATTGAAGTCATTAACAAAAACAAAATAACCTCAATTCTTCAAAATCCTCATTTGGATAAATTCCTAAGTAGCCTCAATCTTGCAAATTCATCTGATGCATCAACTTCCAAGTGACCTCATTCCTGCAAAAACCTGCAAAGAGGATTTTGGAGGATTTGGGATGGTTAGGGTTAAAATAAATTTAAGAGCCAACACATAAATTAATGATCAATTTGTCCCACGATACATTGATTTATTAATGATTTAATCCAAGTTGTATCGTGAATTATATATCCATATGTACTTTATTGAAATTGAATGCAGAATATGCGAATTTAAATTATAACAAATGAAAAAGAATATTCAATTCAGGCCGTGACACAATGATAAATCGATTTGCTGCGAAATAGATTGCACATTCTTAGAAATCGGCCACGCATACGCCAAACCGAAAGCCCAATCACGTGATTGTAATCGTTTTATATGGGGAATTAAACTAGGTGGTCTCGTCTTTGAAACATACCAAATAAATGCTTTATAAACCCCTAAGTTGAAGAACAAAAATCTTTATTTGCTCAGCATTTGCCACGATCGCATCTTATTGCTAGATTTTACTTTATGCCCCCTAAAATTTCCAATACTGGCTGCAAGAGGGAGATACAGACGAGTCTCGGACGTTGATCGAAATCGTCTCATCGATGCCTTTGAGGCTGATGACGCGGACTACTTAGAATATACTGGACATCGACCACTCATGTCTTGGTGGATAGTTCGTTGACGGATAGACAATTGAACTGATAACATGATAGAGAAGTCATTTACAAAAACATATTAACCTCAATCCTCTAAAATCTTCATTTGGATAAATATTCAAGTAACCTCAATCCTGCAAATTCATCCAGCATTAGGCCTTATGACCTGGAGCCTGCATTGTCCTCAAGTGGCAAACCCCTAAACGCCCTCAATCCTGCAAATTCATCGGATGCATCAACTTCCAAGTGACCTCATTCCTGCAAAATCCGGCAATTTGCAAAGAGGATTTTGAAGGATTTGGGATGGTTAGAGTTAAAATACATTTAAAATAAAGAGCCAACATATTATTGATCAATTAGTCCTACAATACATTGATTTATTAATGATTTAATCCAAATTGTATCGTGAATTGTATAGCCATATATACTTTTTTGAAATTGAATGCAGAATATGCGAATTCAAATTATAACAAATGAAAAAGAATATTCAATTCAGGCCGTGACACAATGATAAATCGATTTGCTGCGAAATAGATTGCGCATTCTTGTGTTTGTAATCGTTTAAATGAAACGCTAAGCACATTCATTTATTTGAATTAAACAAAATAAAATTGAATTCTCGTTTTTGCGAAAATGAGACTCGGACATACGTCGTTCTGAAAATCAGCTCGAAATTGAATGCATCTTTTACAAATGAATGTGCAAATGTTGCGATATCGTCCGGGAAAACCTATCATTGATGTTCACCTTGTATCTTTTTGGTATTGAAGTGGTCAAGTTTACTTTTTCTTAAAAACCTGAGAATATATTCTTTCGATAACACCTTTTGTCATCCATTTATTTAAGATTTTGGGAAACATTCCCGATATAAGGCATATAATTTATTTTCGTCGAAGTTTTGTGTTTATTTGTATTAGGCCTACTGTGTAGAGGGCCAACAACTCTGTGGTGAGTCTGATGGTCCACTTAGCATTGGGTTATTTTGCATACCAGCACCGCGGAAACCGCTAGATACAGGGGATGACCGTTCGCTCAATCGTCCGCTCATGAAGGGACCAAGAGCTCACAAGGGACGCTAGCTCGCCCGCTTATATGAAGATGACCAATAGCTCATAAGATACGATATAGCTCGCGCGCCCGCGCTACGAAGGGGACCAAGAGCTCATATGAGACGATAGCTCGCGCGCCCGCTTATGAAGAGGACCAAGAGCTCACAAGAGACGATAGATAGCTCGCCCGCTTATGAAGAGGACCAAGAGTTCATAAGAGACGATAGCTCGCGCGCCCGCTTATGAAGAGGACCAAGAGCTCACAAGGGACGATAGCTCGCCCTCTTAATGAAGAGGACCAATTGTTCATAAGAGACGATAGCTCGCCCGCTTATGAAGGGGACCAAGAGCTCATAAGGGACGATAGCCCGTCCGCTTATGAAGGGGTCCAAGAGCCCACAAAGGAAGATAGCTCGCCCGCTTATGAAGAGGACCAAGAGCTCATAAGAGACGATAGCTCGCGCGCCCGCTTATGAAGGGGACCAAGAGCTCATAAGAGACAGTAGCCTGTCCGCTTATGCAGGGGACCAAGAGCTCATAAGAGACGATAGCTCGCCCGCTTATGAAAGGAACCAAGAGCCCACAAGGGACGGTAACTCGCCCGCTTATGAAGATGACCAAGAGCTCATAAGAGACGATAGCTCGCGCGCTCGCTTATGAAGGGGACCAAGAGCTCATAAGAGACGATAGCCTGTCCGCTGATGCAGGGGACCAAGAGCTCATAAGAGACGATAGCTCGCCCGCTTATGAAGGGAACCAAGAGCCCACAAGGGACGATAACTCGCCCGCTTATGAAGAGGACCAAGAGCTCATAAGAGACGATAGCTCGCGCGCCCGCTTTTAAAGGGGACCAAGAGCTCACAAGGGGCGATAGCTCGCCCGCGTATGAAGAGGACCAAGAGCTCACAAGAGACGATAGCCCGTCCGCTTATGAAGGGGACCAGGAGCGCATAAGAGACGATAGCTCGTCCGCTTATGAAGGGGACCTAAGAGCTCATAAGAAACGATAGCTCGCGCGCCTGCTTATGAAGGGGACCAAGAGCTCATAAGAGACGATAGCCCGTCCGCTTATGAAGGGGTCCAAGAGCCCACAAAAGAAGATAGCTCGCCCGCTTATGAAGAGGACCAAGAGCTCATAAGAGACGATAGCTCGCGCGCCCGCTTATGAAGGGGACCAAAAGCTCATAAGAGACGATAGCCTGTCCGTTTATGCAGGGTACTTCCAATTCATCTTGATAGTGGCCAATTTGAAGCGAATTAGCTCTCGGCTGTCGTTCCCGTGGTTCGTATTAGATTTTAGACGTTTAAATTCGTTTTCATACCTGACATATTCATGTTTTACTCATCCTACGTTAATTATTTGGCATTCGGTTTAAGTGGTCATTCAATTTAGCAGTCGGTTCGGTAAAAGTTTATATGCATTTAGAAAGATCCACATTTCTCTATTCGTTTTCATTTTCGCTCATTCTATTTAGCAATTTCTGCATCCAGAAACTTAGGTTTCGCCGCTTTTTATCAAATATACATATAGTTTTTGTATGTTTTTTACTTAATTAATAATATTTAATTGAAATCTGCGTTTATTTTTTCCTTCTGTTTTTCATTTTTTTTTCTAACTGATTTTTCTTTTTGAAGTGTTAAACAAGCGGGAAAAGGCTATCAATTTGGTTCATTTGTTGCTGCTTCTTTGTGGCAGAATGTTGTTAGAAAAGTTCTCATTTACTTTGGAATTTGGAATAAGGCACTGTATAATTCTAAAGAACTGAACCGTTTTCGAATTCCTTTGCTTATATTCCATATACTGGCCAAACTGGCGCAACTGGAAGCTCGAGCGAATTTGAATAACCCAATGTGACATTGTTGCAAAATGAAGTTGGATGCATCGAGATTAAAAATGAACAATCTATTTAGCTAATAAAAATGTTGATCTAAAACGTGCATCAAAATTCGTGCGAAAATGGGCGATTCTTATTTATTTATTTGTCGTTTTATTTAACCAGGATGGCCTTATCAGTTAAAAAACTGCTTTCCAAAAGGGCCCTGCATATAACCTAAATAGTAATTAAAACAGAAATTGAAATAAAACAAGACCAAAAATAAAACAAAAAATCAAAACTTTAAATCTAAAATTTAAATTAACATTTTAAATTAACATTTTATATTAACATTCAAATTACCGTTCAAATAAAAATAAAAAGGACCTTATAGAAAAAGATATATTAGATCCAAAGACTATTCCAATAAATACAAACAGCATCTTAATTAAAAGCATTAAGACTGCTGTTTCATAGGAATTTTAAAAACATGTTAAGATTAAGCAAACAAATACAACGATGAAACATAATTATAGCAAACAAAATTCATATAAAATACGAATTTGAATATGCAAGACAATAAGAACAAATATTAAAATACATATAAAAACAATGACAGTAAAGAAAGAACAGGACAAATAAAAAACATCAGAACAATAAATAAAAATGAACAAAAACAAGGACTAGGCTTAATAAACATTGGTTTTAGATAAGTAACATCTAGAGACAAAATGAACCTAAAAGATATAAAAATAAAGTTGCCAGCAACATTAATTAAAAAGAGCTTTAAAAACATTAAAAAGAGCTTTAACGATTTGGCTGCCAAATCTATTAAACTGACCAGGAAACCCTACATGTTTATTAAAAGTAGTTCCATATTAGCTATACATGTATCTGCAAGTACATTGTACATCAATGTTATTATGACTAATACAATGTACTGCCATCATCAAACACAATACAAAAAAACATGTATACACAAATTATTTTGACGATTTGTTAAAGACTGTAAAATAGAAAACAAAAGAAGTCAAATTAGAGATCGTTAATGGAAGCCATGTAAAAAGAAATTAGAGAGAAGACTCATAACCATCTAAAGACAGATAATTATAATGGTTAATAGTACCAAAGACATTGGAAAGGTCTACAAAATATTCCAAGTGTACTAAAGGGTGAATTAATATAAGTACATGTAGTTACTTTATCAATTACCTGAGTGATAGCGTGCGTTGTTGAGTGATTTTCTCATTAACAAAACTATTGTTAGATATATTATATTACACAGTATAATATTTTCAAAAAAAATAGCGGTACGACTGTAAGTGTAGTTACAATTGAGAATGGTCTATAATAATCAACCAATTTCGAACTAGCAACTCTTGAAGATAGAAGTAACTCTGGCAACTTTCACTTTTGCAGGATTTATTCCTGTTGAGATGGGGAACATTCACGATGAGGGGGTTCAAGGCTTAGAAAGTGCACAAGTAATTTTCTTTATTAGCGAACTGTTTATCGGATCAGAACCTGCACATTTTTTTCATTGCCAGGTTATGTTCGATATCAATGATTTCTTGACCCATTACATTATTACTTGGGGAAGAAAAGTTAAGATTCGACAAATAATGATAACAGTTGCATGTGTTTGGGGGATTTTATCACCGAGGGTTTGACCAATCACAGTAAAATAACTATTAAAATGGTCAGCTACAGTATATGATGCGGATTATCATACATGTAGTTCCACCAATAGCCACATGTGTGGATTTTAAAGAAAATTGTTTTTGAGATAATCGCAGGAAGATTTTCTCCTACTTTAAAACTTCAAAAAATACTACTTTATTTGCAACAACTTTTGCAGTATAAAGGAAACCTTCACATGATTCTATGAGAGGTGAATTTATTTTACATAAACCCAGTAATTAGAATCAACACAATGGTAATGGTAAATTAATTTGTGAAAACGTAAATTTAAGTTTTTCTACATTGCCGCCCTTTCTGTTTAATGTGTTTTTCCATAATGGAAGGGGCGCACGTGTTTACAGGCGCGCACGGCCGAAAATGTAACAAAGATGTGTGGCACTTCGTGAAAACAAAATGCATTTATCAAGATGGCTGTCTCTTGCATCAATGATGTAATTAACCCTAACTCCCTAGGGTGTGTGCAAAATCATATTGATTTTGGAGGATTGAGAACTGTAAGGGTTAATATAATTAATGATGTTTTGCTCACAGAAGCATATCAAAATGTTTAAGTACAGAGTTTTAAAGCAAAATACTGAAAAACAAATCGGAAAAAAAATGTCATTGTTGACATATGTGGCTCTTTGTGAATGTGTGGCTCTTAACATAAGTTAAAAGTTTGAGAGAACACTAATTTGTTCGATTTGAATAATTACGATGCGATAAATATCAATGATTGGGCTTTATATTTTGTGTATGATTTTGACGTCGCACTGTGCGCGCGTTGGTAAAGGATTCCCTTGGTTTCCGGTTTCAGTTAACAATGACCAAACAATGTACAAATGTAGAACGATATACAACAGTAAACTGAACTATTGGCATGTCATTGGTGATTAGAAACTGACATGACTGATTACAATGTCACGTCACACCTGGTGATACATCTTGACTGAGTTGTTGTCAGCCACTGCCAGCTGCCCATCTGATGTGAATGTGATTCCGCAGGGATCGTACAGACCCTGTGCAATGCACTTGAGAAAGCCACCTTGAGGGTCATAGTGGTGGATATGACCCGTGTTATCACCATTACGCATTGCAACATAGACACCTGAGCTATCAGTGTACACACCGCAGCAGTACTTTACTGGTTTCGCATTGATAGTGGGTTTGATGACGCGCTGTGTAGTACCATTGCCATCAGCAACATTTACTGTCTGTGACGATGAACCGATGACAATTCTATCATTGCTGTCTACAGCCAGATAGTAAGGTTTAACCTGGACTGGTATGGTACGTAGGAGCTTACCATCCGTGGGGCTGTGTTCAGTCAACACCAGCCTCTTGACATCACCTACTACGATGATACCATCATTCTTGACAGCTACACCGTAGAGGTCCACTGCGGTCTTACCAACCTCACTCGGTGGCACCGTTGGGAACTCAAAGGCCAGCGTGTTGTCGCTGTTAAACACCTTCACACTGGATTGGCTGAGCTCAACGACCACCAAACGATTGTTGGTGCGTGTAGATGCGATGCGAAGTGGACCTGTAGGAGTCATAATGTCAAAACAAACAGACGACCATTATGCAGTTATTGTACAATCCTTTTAACACACAAATTTCGAAAGAGTGAAAACTGCAGTAGAAAAATGTCTGTCAACAAAATACTTGTCAAGATTTGGTGTACATGTTTGAGAAATCACAGCGTCTTATAATTCATATTGCATGATCTTGTTATGTTTGGTGTTTATTTATGCCGCAGATTGTGGGGCATGGCATGCTTCACCGTGATTTATCTTTCTGTGTGAATAATGTGCGATATAGAATTTTAAGAAGGGTCTTCCATGCATTATGATAAACATCATCATCATCATCATACTATAATTCGAGCAACGTTTGTCTGTCTGTTTGTTTCGCTACTCCTCCCAAGTCCTTGGTCCGATCTCGCCCAAACTTGGTGGGTGGATGTAAGTTCACCCCAGAATTGCCCTTGAGGGGTTCATTTTTGGAAAGGTCAAGGTCACTGGGGTCAAAGGTCAAATGTTCGTTTTTCGCTACTCCTCCCAAGTCCTTGGTCCGATCTCGCCCAAACTTACGGGTACGGGTACGGGTACGGGTACGTCACCCCATCCCCAACTTCCCTTCTTCCGGTCATATATTACACCCACGGGTACCAAACTTACGGGTACGGGTACGGGTACGGGTACGTCACCCCATCCCCAACTTCCCTTCTTCCGGTCATATATTACACCCACGGGTACTTTTGACTAGTATGATAAACATACACTGCAAAAACTGTGTTTAGCATGTGAACATTTTTTTGAACACTTTAATTATTGCTATAAAGTGCAATAAAGTGTTTACATGCTAAACATGTTTAGCATGAATCTATTTAGGGCTGTAACTACAAAAGCTGTTTAAGCCATTAGATGCGTATAACTTTAATAGTAGTCATTGTTTAAACCTGGTGTCTAACTTCAAACAAGTACTACAAAGCTTGTTTTAAGTTAGCCGCGTTTAAATTACCATTGGAGTTAAACAAATGTTTATAACAAACAATAGCAATTCTTAAACATGGTACGGGGGTTGTTTAGTAAGTATTCTGAGCCATTTAGAAGCCAGATATATACACAGAAAGGTAGAAAGGTGGACAGGATGGATGCTCTTCAAATCTTCTTAATTGCACAAGAGGGGGCCAACTAACAAGAACATCATCATGGTCATGCACCAAGAGTTTTTAGGGACAAGGTGAATCCCTTAGAAGAGTATGACGAGGAACATGTCATCAGACGTTTCAGAGTTAACAAAGATACGTTGAGCGATTTACTTGGACTTCTCGGATTGTATTTAGAACACCCAATTCTTTGTAGTCCTTATAGCAGATCGGCTTTTACGGTCAGGAAACGAGATGGACATTTCTGAAGTGATAGCTTTCCAGGCATCAGCTTTTTTCTAGTTGGCTTTAGTGTCACATCGTTTGTCACCAATAATAGAATTAAAGTTCCTCATGGTCTCAACGAGAGCCAGAGCCATCCTTTCAGATCTGACAGACAAACCTCGTCATATCCTTGTCAAATTCCTGTACCGGACGGAGCGACTACAGATCCTGAGGAACGCCAAACGAGCCCTTGCCAACTCGCCCTTGTTTCTCCTGCCGTCGATGTTGTCAAAAAGCGAGACCTGCGGGATGTCATGAATAAAGCCTACGAATCCGGTGGCAAACCCGTATTTCGTAACGGAGATCTGTACATAAACGGCCAGAAGTACATCAAGCCCGAAGAAAAGCAATCCTCTTCATAAGATCATATCCCAATCCAAGGGTTTACCGGTAATCTTAAATTATTTTTCTGTAAATCGACGTAATGTGATTATTATTTTTTATTACGATTCTCTCGGAGCAAGTATTGCCACATGTGTTTTTTTTCATTATTCGTTCATGGCTTGTGTTTATAAGTGCATCTTGTTAGGACCTATTATTTGTTACATCACTATGGCTACCACCACCATTAGCTTGCACAAAAAACCTGACAGCTGAGGAATGTTATTTATCGCTTACTAGGGTTATTGTTCACTTGTACTTCTTTATTATGGTTAACAATGGCTAGTACCTGCGAACTATGCAGTAGTCAACGACCATGCCACCAGCACGACTTACCCTTTAATCATTTAGAGGATGACTTGGATTTCCATGTCGCCCTTGCAGAACTTCAAACTAACCAAAAATTCAATACTGCATGATAGACTCTCAAATCTCCGACTCAATCCTCTTATATTTAATAACCAGTTTCCAGGGAACTCTGATAATGATCCTGACAGTAATTTGTTTGGCAACATAAGTCAATCCTCAGATTATCTTTTTTGTGATCAATTTCATGAAAAGTTTAAAAACAAACTCATTAAAAACACCTTTTCCACATTTCATCTGAATGCAAGAAGTTTCTGTACAAATTTTGACAGTATCTGCGATTATATCGACCTCCTGAATTTTCAGTTTTCTATTCTTGGTTTTACCGAAACTTGGCTCCATGAAAATACATGTAGTCCTCCATTTGAAATAAATGGATACAATTTCTTATCAAATAATAGAAAAGATAAAGCTGGTGGAGACGTTGCACTATATGTACACGATTCCCTGGTATTCAACCTCAGAAATGATCTAACCATAGACAAGGATTGTTGTGAGTCACTTTTTATTGAAATACCGCGTTCAGGGCAAAATAATATTATTGTCGGTGTATTATATAAGCCACCCAAAGTTAATCCTGCTGCTTTTGTTGATGTATTTGATGTTGTTCTCCAACAAATTAACCAAGAAAACAAACAAACTTTTATTATGGGCGACTTTAATATAGATCTTTTGCAATACGATTCTCATCGAACCACTCAAAACTTTGTCAACAGCATTTTCAGTAATTATCATAGGCCATTAATTAACAGACCTACTCGTATCACGGACACGACTGTAACTGTTATTGAAAACATAATTTCCAACAAAATCGATGGTGACGTTTCTAGTGGAATTCTATTTACTGAAATTACAGACCAAGGCGAAATATTATCAAGATAAATTTGACAATGCTAAAAATGATGTAAAAAAGACATGGAAGATTATTAAACTCATTCTTAATAATAAAACTGGTAATCGTAAACCAGAAATGAAGCTCAACCACGAAGGTAGACAAGTAAACGATTCTAGTGAGATAGCTAACATATTTAATGATTATTTTACTAACATTGGCCCCTCCTTAAATAATAAAATTCTCCTAACTGAAATTTCATACAGAGAATTTTTAAAAGCTAACTATCCATTCCTGAATCACTCTATTTTTATCCTACCGATCAAAACTTCAAAAGGAGATCTGTGATATTGCTAAATCATTTAAGAACGGCAAGAGTGCAGGATATGACGATGCGAGTCCAGATGTTCTTAAATCCGTTATTTCCCAAGTTAGTCGCCCATTATGTCATGTTTTTAATTTGTCCCTATCTAATGGTATTTTTCCCGATAAACTTAAAACGGCAAAAGTGACTCCTATATTTAAAACTGGAGATCGGTGTGAAACAGGCAACTACAGGCCTATATCTGTTTTATCGTGCTTTTCTAAATTACTTGAAAAACTAGTTTATATTAGAACATCTTCTTTTGTATCTAAATTTGACATCCTGTATAACGGTCAGTATGGATTTAGGAGTAATTATTCTACTGACATGGCCGTAATGGACATGATCCATAAGATAACTAAAGGTTTTGAGAATAAATGTATATCTATTGGTGTCTTTTTAGATTTATCTAAGGCATTTGATACTATTAATCATGGCATTTTACTACATAAGCTTAATTTTTATGGTATAAGAGGGACTCCATTAAACTGGTTTTGTAGTTATCTCTCCAACAGGAATCAATATACTAAACAAGACTCATGTTCCTCTTCTATGAATACAATTACATGTGGAGTACCGCGGTGATCTCTTCTTGGCCCATTGCTCTTCTCATTATATATAAATGATATTTGCCAAGCCTCGACAATATTCTCTTTTATTCTTTTTGCTGATGACACTAACATATTTTACTCGAGTAATAACACTGACTTAGAAACTATTGTCAGTCTTGTTAATATTGAATTAGCCAAGGTGTCAATTTAGTCCAGGAAAAATATGTTTTGACCTCAAACAAATTGCAACAAATTGTTTTTCACCACAGTGCACTTCTATAAGGTCCCTAGAATGACATACTAAAAATCGACAAAAATCCAAGCGGTGGAAATATGTCTAATTTGCATAAATCGTTAACCATGTAATATTTTTTATTCCCATATTTAGGTATATATTTTATTTTTATTTTTTGAAAAGTTTATTTTGGTGATTCTATTTACATATCCTTACTTGAATAACATTTGCTAAAGCATATAAGTGACTGAATAATTATGAGAACATAGTAATTATCCAAAATGACAACTTTGTGACCCTATAAATGTGCGCACATTACACTGTCTCCAGATATCATCATGTAGTCAGTATTGGTGAGCTTCAAATTCACTAAGTTGCTTACTGGCACAGTTATCATATTAAAGCCTTATGAAAAATCATATGAACAATAATAACATTGTGATATTTAGCCCAGAAAACAAAAAATGGGGGAAAATGGTGTGTCTATAAATTGGGCTAAAAAGTAGTTAAAGGGTTGCCTAACATGGAATACTTGAACAAGTTCAAGGAAATCACCAAAATACATTTTAACGTAGATATGATTATTGTAAGCAACAAAAATCTTAAATTTGGGGGGTTCCCTTGAACTTGTTCAAGTCTCTCACCTTAGTCAACCCTTCACCTACATGTACTTGTTAGCCCAATTTAGGGACACATCATTTTTTCCAAGTTTTTGTTTGCTGGGCTAAATATCACAATGTTATCATTGTTCATATGATTTTCTATAAGGTTTTAATATGATAACTGTGCCAGTAAGCAACTTGGTGAATTTGAAGCTCACCAATACTGACTACATGATGATATCTGGAGACAGTGTAATGTGCGCACATTTATAGTGTCACGAAGTTGTCATTTTGGATAATTACTATGTTCTCATAATTATTCAGTCACTTAAATGCTTTAGCAAATGTTATTCAAGTAAGGATATGTAAGTAGAATCACCAAAATAAACTTTTCAAAAAATAAAAATAAAATATATACCCAAATATGGGAATAACAAATATTACATGGCAGGGATTAACGATTTATGCAAATTAGACATATTTCCACCACTTGGATTTTTGTCGATTTTTAGTATGTCATTCTAGGGACCTTATAGAAGTGCACTGTGGTGAAAAACAATTTGTTGCAAATTGTTTGAGGTCAACAAAACAAAATTATGTATTTTGCCTGGACTAATTTGGCTTCAGTCTAACAGGCTGTCACTTAATTCGAAAAAAATGTACATTTATGGTCTTTCGAAATAGAAAAAAGAAGTTGAGTACATCTAATTGTCAAGTTAATATTAATAACGAGCCTATACTGCAAGTGTCACATACCAGTACTAAATTCCTTGGTGTCTATATTGATGAATGTCTTTCTTGGAAATTCCATATAAAGGAATTAGAAAACAAAATTTCAAAAAATATAGGCATCATGAGTACACTCTTCCATCAAGCATTTTGCGTACTTTGTACTGTTCATTAATTCTTTCTTACCTTTCTTATTGTAACATTATTTGGGCTAACACGTACAAGTCAAATCTTGATAGATTGATTAAACTGCAGACAAGGGCAATTCGTATTGTATCTAAGGTCCACTTTAACGAACATACCACTCCTTTATTTAAGAAATACAACCTTTTGTCTCTTAACAATATCAATGTCTTTCAACAAGACGTTTTTATGTATAAATTTATAAATAACCAACTTCCTGAATCGCTGCATAACCTGTTTCAACGTAACAGATCTATACATAATTATAATACTAGGACTGCATCCAAAATACACATACCTCTTGCTAGAACAACTCTTTTTCAGCATACTATTTTTTTCTCCGGACCTAACAATTGGAATTATCTATCATCGTCTGTAACTAATTGCCCTTCAATCAATACGTTCAAATGTAAACTAAAATCATTCCTACTCAACTCCCAGAGTACTTAATTTATTGTCATTTGTTAAGTTATTTTAGCCAATAATAATCCATCTTGCTTAATATCAAGTCCATACTTAATATGTTTAACCGATCCATGTATTATTTAATTATGTGATCACGACTAAATCTTGTAATCAGTGTTTTTGTCTTATCTTGTTCTGTTCTGTAGGGCACATCCGCCACAAGCTTTTGCTTTCTAGGATGATGCCTCCACACTTGATTTTAATAATAATAATAATAATAATAATAATAATTTGACATTTATATATTGCGCTATTTCCATTGTAAAAAATGATCAATAGCGCATTGTAACAGGTATAATCTTAAAAAATATGCTTTACAATTAAATTAAACCTACTAAAAATACTACAATCTAAGTATAATACATGTAACATTTATTTAGCACAATTAACCCTAACCCTCCCGGCTCGTTTGGCTAAGACATACACTGTAACCTCAATCCTCCTATATCCTTCTGTAGTAAAGAGTTAAAAGCTCAGGGAACCTGGATCCTTCTAAATCCTTCTCAATTCTGCTAGTATGGCTATTGCCCTAAATCCTTCTAGATCCTCCTGCCTGCTGGGGGATGTTTTTTGGGGTCTGTGTAAACTGATTACTTATCCAACAAATTACCCTCAATTCCTCAAACAAATGGAAGTGCCCAGTACAATGACCTTTTCATACCAGGACAAGGGCCACAGAAATTCCATTGTATGCACACGTGTTTCCTATTGATGATACATAAACATACAGGGACCCTTCAGCACTGACCCACTGACCTTGCAGTATACACTTACCTTCCAGTACACACATTTGCCATGCACACAAATGCAAGCCCTAAAAATAACCAAGTCAGAAGCATGCATTCCCCATGCCATTACAATGTACACAAATGCAAGCCCCCTCCCACATAACCTAGATCCTTCTGGATCCTATTTTGGGCAAGCTGCATACAACCTCAATCCTTCTCTTTCCTCTTGTGTCAAATACAGCCCGATAACCTCAATCCTTCTCAATCCTTCTCAATCCCTCTCATAGCAAAACCCCATCTGCCCTCAATCCTTCTGGATCCTCCTCCACTGCAATGTCCTAATAACCTCAATCCTTCTAAATCCTTCATTTTGTACAAGAGGATTTAGAAGGATTTGGGAGGGTTAGGGTTAATGATCTCCTTAAAAACAGCTACAAATTTAAGATTCATACCAGTACCAGTATAAAAATACAGAATGTACATGTACATGTATTATTCAATGTAATTAAAAGTAAGAATGTGGAAATAAATGTTCTATTGAATTGAATTGAATTTCGACAGCAGTGAAACTGTCACTGCGTTGCCTTTTGGTATCAGCCATATGGCTCAGGCTGTAGAGTATCTAAGTAAAGACCTGCTGTAGATTTATCTACCGAGGCCTATCGTATGTTCATACTGTTGCGCAATCCTCTATATTACAATGCAATTAACAATAGGGTCCTCGGTCAATAATTTTAGACTGTTCAAGTTACACTAGGATAACTAAACAACCTTTTAAGATATTTAGTAAGAGCTGTTTAATTTAGGTGTTTAGAAATTGGACACGGGTGTTTAGCTGCTAAACATGTTAAATGTTAGCGAAAAAAGTCTGTTTACTCGGTAAACACAAGTTTTGAAGTGTAAACCCTTAACCCGCATAAACTGATGTTTTTCGGCGAAAATATTTATTTCATTAAATTTACAGTATTTATGTTGTTTTTTTAGGCAACTATCAGCTTATTTGTTGTAGATTTCATTTCTCTAAATATCTCAAAACGACAAGATGCCTAGTTTACGGCCCTTTCGTCGTGAACGGTCACATTTTACAGTTTCAATGGAGTGTTTTTTACTATTTTGTTTACCTTATTTCTTAAGTTTAAATACAGAGAATATTAGTGAAGAGCGAATGAAAATTGTTAAAGTGCATCATTTCGCAGATGGCAAGTAATTTTAACCTACCTCCTTGCATCGGGATTGTGCTTTTCTGGTTGCCATCGATGCTGCAGATCACAACTCGTTTGTTGTAGTAGTCAGTCACTGCAATCTCATCAGGTTGACGAGCAGCAATGCCCCAAGCCCCATTGAACTGTCCTGGACCACTTCCCTGTCTACCAAACTCCCCACACAGCTCCCACTTTTCTTCCATTACCACCTCACCCAGATTAATGTCACCAATCCCCCCACTCTGCTTATACTTTAGAAATGTCAGCCTGTCATCCACTCTAGGAATAGCCTGACCGGCCAACAGTTTCAAGTCTTTGCTGATTGTAGGATAGAGTGACAGGAAGTCACTATCCGATGCAGTCCTTGTCACCTCTCTAGCTGTATCTAGTGAAAACTGAAACCTCTCCACAGCCAAGCTCGCGGTTTTCTCACATTCTTCCAGTTTCTGCTCACGGTCCGACTGAATGTTTTTGATGTCGTCAAGGATGCGATTTTCTTGGGCCGTGATCTCTGCTCGTATCTTAGCTGCTCTGTCTTGAACTTCTTTCTTGACTTTCTTAATTGTGAGATTTAAATCTTTTTTCAGTCTTGAGACTTTTTCTTGTGATTCCTGGATTTTCTTCATTGATTTTTCAAGTGGAGAAAACAGAACAGCCAACGATTGCTTGTACGTTGATGAAGCCAGATTCATGTCAATGTACGCGTGTTCTGGCTTACAGTGGTCAACGACGGTACAATCTCGGCAGATCAACACTTCACATGTCGTGCAAAAGAACCGTGCTGCTTCGCCCTCATGGATCGGACATTTTGGATGTGGTTTCTGATGTTTCTTTGTCAGTGTAACCTTTCCCTCACGAATGTCCTTCAGTGGAGTCACCTTGTGGTGTGATGAGACAGCAAATCGAAGATGCATTTTGCTACAGGCCGAGCACACATTCTGGTCGCAGTCCAGACATCTATGTGTTGCCTCATTGGCTTCCTCACAAATACCACACAAAATACCAGCATCACCCAAGCTCACTACCTTCTCCTGAAGTTCAATCTCCTCAACCAAACCGTTTAGATGAAAGTTGGTTTTCAGACCCTGCACCCCTGCCTCTGGAAGCTTCGTCTCCTGTCGACACACGGGGCAAGGAATCTCCGTACAGCCCTGGTGCTTCATGCTGTAGTATTTCAGCAGACATTGCTCACAGAAACTGTGCAGGCATTCCAGTATCTTAGGGCGTTCATATCTCTCGTGACATATGCCGCACTCCAGATGCTGTCTGCTAATAGTCTCCAGAGCTAAACTTATCGCAGGTCCGGTCGCCATTTTGTTTTGTCTGGGAAAAAGAAAAAGAATGTGTTCATGTATTTAATAATAGCCTAAATACATGTAGGTATCGACAGCCAGAGCTATAGATGTGAATTTAAAAGAAGTGCCAAATCACCCTCTTACCAAAACTGCACATTCTCTTTAAACTATCAGTACACACTGTATCATCACTTTTTTCCCCCCCATTTGTCAATCCAATCTGTTAATTATGGAAAATGCTGAGAACTTACATCCTATCTTGAAAGCCATGCAAGTTGTTACAAAAAAATGTTAAACCAAATTCCATACATAATATTCATGGAATTAAGATGTGGTTTGAGGTCATGTATCATGCACATATGACCTTTGATTTTCTCCGCTGGTGTTAGAGTCCATATCAGGCATCAATGGGAAGACAGTCTAGATGATAAATTGAGGAAGTACATCGTTTGGCAACATTATTTGAGCACAATCGGTGTGTAACTCAAGATACAGGGGGTGGTCATGCCAGTATAGCTTAGCGTCACCGCCCGTTTCTTTTTGGGGGCCGCTTCCTTTTTTCTTTTTCTTTTTCTTTTTGAAAAAATGATAAATTTGATTATTTTGGCAAAAAACTTTTAAAAAACAAAAATTTAAATCTTTTTAAAGATATCGGTACTAAAATTATAAGATCGTATTTTAGACTTTAGCATCACTGTGTACATGCTCTGGAAATATTTTTATTCTAATAGGAAGGCTAGGGTGTGCATGATGACTTGAATTGAGATGTGTCGGGCGGCCATTTTGAAAAAAAAACAAAAAACAAAAAAGGCCTCCTCCTTGCTTTAAAAAAAAATAAAAGGCATGACGCTAAACATGTTTTTTTTTTTATTTGGCCTAAAATACTGTTCACCGACAACACACCGACAACACGCACAGCACACCCAAATAGTCCGGGAGCCCAGCCAGGTTTAATCATAATTTTGAGTGCAAAAGGTTTGAAGCGTGGGATATGTTGGGGTGACTGGGACAACTGCAAAATGTGTTTTCTTAAGTTTGGCGAGTGGTGCGTTGGGTGGGGGGAGCCCCTGACAGACCCCCCAAAATTCGATTTAATCATAATCTTGAGTGCAAACATAATTTCTTCATGAGTCGAAAGGTTATCGTGTACTGAATAGGATTTGTATACTTAAGAACAATATAATTGGTGCTAAGTACACTTAAGAAGGTTATTAATTAGTGCTATAATTACACGTTTAATCATAATTTTGAGTGCAAGGATAAAACAATTGTCAATGTGTAGCTGACACCTTGCTGGAGCAAAATCCGCCACTTAAGAAAGTTAAAAGTGGTGCCATCCCTAATTAAGAAAGGGTCAAAGGTCATCATAAGTCATTAAACACCAATAATTATACCGTTGAGTGCAACTTGCATTTATGTGTATACAAATAGGTTATCATAGACCGATCACTGATCACAAGCTTAAGAACATGATATATAGTGCAAAGTCTAATTAAGAAGGTCTGTAATTAGTGCTAATTACACGTTTAATCATAATTACGAGTGCAAGAATAAGTCAATGTCAATGTGTAGCTGACACCTTGCTGAAGCAAAATCCGCCACTTAAGAAAGTTACAAGTGGTGCCATCCCTAATTAAGAAAGGGTCAAAGGTCACCAGTAAAATTACCAGTTAAAGATTTAATGATATAGGCCTAAGGTGAAGCAATTTTGACAATTTTAACACCAATGCCATCCAGAGCTGTTGCTTTCCCAACCGACATAGATTATATTTGCTTTTGAACTCTTATGTGACATTAGGTACTACGCATTCTTTATCAAGAGAATCATTAAGGTAAGCGGCAGTATTGTCATCTTGTCTAACTTTAACTTTTTATTCCCTAACTTTAACGTATTACATATTTACACCCTTTCGTGTTTGAGAGGGTACAGGCAATTGTAATCAACTTCATGACTGTTTGTGATATTTTGTATGTGGTGGGTTTTGTTCCTGCGTTTGGTAAAGTACATGTACACTTTGACGCTCGTTTTATGATTTCAATTACCATTCTAATCATTTATTAATCAAACATTTTGATCGGACATTGCGCTGTGTAATCAGTGATTGGTCCATAATAAACGGTTGATCCACATAGAAATGCAAGTTGCACAAGTATATTGTTTTTTGTTGGTGTTCAGTTTATACCCCTGGTGACCTTTGACCCTTTCTTAATTAGGGATGGCACCACTTTTAACTTTCTTAAGTGGCGGATTTTGCTCCAGTAAGGTGTCAGCTACACATTGACACTTGTTTTATCCTTGCACTCAAAATTATGATTAAACGTGTAATTAACACTAATTAAATTAGACCTTCTTAAGTGTACTTAGCACCAATTATATTGTTCTTAAGTATACAAATCCTATTCAGTACACGATAAACTTTCGACTCATGAAGAAATTATGTTTGCACTCAAGATTATGATTAAATCGAATTTTGGGGGGTCTGTCAGGGGCTCCCCCCACCCAACGCACCACTCGCCAAACTTAAGAAAACCCATTTTGCATTTGTCCCAGTCACCCCAACATATCCCACGCTTCAAACCTTTTGCACTCAAAATTATGATTAAACCTGGCTGGGCTCCCGGACTAAAAACGTAATCTTGACAAAAAGGTATGAAATAGTACCCACGATCGACGATACAAATGATTGTGCTTGACTAGACCCAATAATTGGGGCGTTTTCACTCCTTTTTTTAAATTTTGGATTTTGTCTGTCGCTAGACTTGACTAGTGCCAGTGATAGTAGTGCTTGACTTGACTTGATGAGCCCGCCTGCCTGTCCCACCCTGGCCTGGTTAATTACATTTCTTTTGTGAAAATGAAATTTGTTTACGCAAAAATAAATATATCTCTAATCCAAAAAACAGCGTCAGGTTGCAAAATTCTTTTCCATGTTCTAATTGACCGATAATATTAATAATATCTTTGCTCACTTTTTGTTATTGTCCTTTCAAGTTACTTTCATCGGTCATCGAAGCAACACGGAAGTATGTACACTACAAAGTCGATGTTGAATGCCACGTGATAAAGAGCGCCACCAAGACAACACGCCCAGCGTTATCACTCTGGCCGTTTCCCAAGCCCAATAGGCTCCGTTGGGCTCTATTACTCGATTTACTGCATAAACAAACCCAATACGGAGACGAAGCTTGGGCTTGGAAACTGGCGGTTGAGCACAACCTGCGCGAGGGCGCAGCGCGGTGTGTATAGTACTCGGGTTAAATTACCTATGGGTGCACTACACTGATTGTGGGGGCACGATCTACCAGTACCACTAATTAACTACATTTTTTCATTGTCACACAGAAAAGAGCCATAGACTGCACTCGTTCACAACTACACATCTCACTAAAGAGTACAGTGGCGTTACTTCAAACTACTCTTATTGCTTTTTCGCATTAATGCAAACCTTCAAATTTCATCTAAACTGATATGACATCCATGAATATACTATAATACACGTTCTAAAATGAATATAACGTTCCTTACAATACCTTTATGCTTACACTCTTTGTAATTTTCCTGTAATGGTCTTTGGAACCTGAGCCTATAGACACACCTTTAAGAACAAAGTCGTCTGTGAGCTGCTTCCGTCAAATCTGCTTACAACCAAAAAGTATCTCAACTCATGTTGCGTACCGTAGTTGTTTTCCCCATTGTCTTAATTATGTTGTCTTGCCTCTTCCGCACTAATTTTTTTCTTTTTATTTTAATATTTTCTTATTTGCTTATTTCTTGTCTTTTTTTTCATTCCTTGATAGTTTCCTTCAAAAACTGATTTGTTCCTTTGATGAGCCGTATCTCCATCACAATAATAGTAGAGGGGAGACCCCCCCCCCCCCCCCCCCCCCCACACACACACACACACACACAAGTTCCGCTCTTGTCCCTATATCATACACACACCCCTATCTCAAAGGAATTACTGAGATTCCGGCAATGGTTGGAAATACCGGACTATTTTTAAACACTTCCCCAATTTATTAAATTGAGTTACACCTCATTTATTTGGCAATACTGTTACACATCCGTGCGTGCTGTTGTCAGTCAGTAGTCTGGTTTCCTAACCTGCATCTATCAATTGCTCTGTTTTGTCTGAATGAAGTCGAGGAACAGCATTAATGTTCTTGGTTTTTCCCAGCATCTATTCACGCAAAACTTTAAAAATTGATCTCCGTCACAATATTTACCATAAATATAAACTATATTTCAAACCCATACAATTTAGAAATTTACAAGAGAAGCAAATGGTGTATACTACCTTCAAATCATGTAACTTTGAAACCTAGAGGAGTACATTCAAAAATTCAAAAATTCTCTATAAAGCCAAAAACACGGTATACAGTATATTTGTTTATTTCTCTATCTGTTTGCCTATTTTATAAAAACAAATCTTCCAGAGGGAACTATATCAATATTATTGGAGAACTAACCTATACTGGGCGAGTTTTCAGGTAAAATCTCTATATGAGGGTACAGCATTAACAATCATTTTGTTCATCTATCGCCACCAAAACATTATTCAACAGTGTACCCACAGATCTTACTATACATTATGACCTACACTTATCACTCCTTTAGAAAAGAAAAGCCGAACAAATAATACATTTTCACTTGCGTAATTGGTGTTAAACGTCGCGGATTTAGTAAAACATTTATCCATTTTGTGTGTAAAATAACGTTAACATTATCATAATAATTTAATATAGGTTTCCCCGACCAATTTCTCAAAAATAGCGTTCCAATTCTTTTTAATAGTGGCCAATTTGAAGCGAATTAGCTCTCGGCTGTTGTTCCCGTGGTTCGTACATGTATTAGATTACAGACGTTCAAATTCGTTTTCATACCTGACATATTCATGTTTTACTCATCCTACGTTAATTTTTGGACATTTGGTTTAAGTGGTCATTTAATGTAGCAGTCGGTTCGGTTTGCATAAGATCCACATTCACCTATTCGTTTTAATTTTCGCTCATTATATTCGCACTTTCTGCATCTAAAATAATAAAAGGGAAACGACTCAGACAAGATGCAAAGTAATTTGTTTTAACTTTTTCACAAGTTTAATTCTAGTCTTGTTTGTTTAGTTTTAACGAATCCGTCTTTAACCCAAAGAAGTAAAATATAAGTTAGCAATACGGACAAATTTTACCTACGGAGTGAAAGTCAAGATACAAACAATAAACTTTGGCAATAGTAAACTTAGGTTTCCCCGCTTTTTATCGCGTATACATATAGTTTTTGTATGTTTTTACTTGTTACTTTCAGCTCTTTTATCTTGTATATTTAATAGAAATCTGTGTTTATTTTTTTCTTCTAACTGATTTTTCTTTTTGGTGTGTTAAACAAGCGGCAAAAAGCAACAAATTTGGGGGTTTTTTTTGCTGCTTCTTTGTGGCAGAATTTTGTTAGAAATGTTCTCATTTACTTAATCAATTTGGAATAAGGCACTGTATAATTCTAAAGAACTGAACCGTTTTCGAATTCCTTTGCTTATATTCCATTTACTTGCCAAACTGGCGCAACTGGAAGCTCGAGCGAATTTGAATGACCCAATGTGACATTGTTGCAAAATGAAGTTGGATGCATCGAGATTAAAACTGAACAATCTATTTAGCTAATAAAAATGTTGATCTAAAACGTGCATCAAAATTCGTGCGAAAATGGGCGATTCTTATTTATTTATTTGTTGTTTTATTTAACCAGGGTGGCCTTATCAGTTAAAAAAACTGCTTTCCAAAAGGGCCCTGCATATAACCTAAATAATATTTAGAAATACAGAAATTGAAATAAAACAAGACCAAAAACAAAACAAAAAAATTAAATCTAACATTTAAATTAACATTTTAAATTAACATTCAAATTAACGTTCAAACAAAAATAAAAAGGACCACAGAGAAAAAGATATATTAGATCCAAAGACTATTCCAATAAATACAAACAGCACCTTAATCAAAAACATTAAGACTAAGAGCATTATTCCTGTTTCATAGGAATTTTAAAAACATGTTAAGATTAAGCAAACAAATACAATGATGAAACATAATTATAGCAAACAAAATTCATATAAAATACAAATTTGAATATGCAAAACAATAAGAACAAATATTAAAATACATATACAAACAATGACAGTAAAGAAAGAACAGGACAAATAAAAAACATCAGAACAAGAAATAAAAATGAACAAAAACAAGGACTAGGCTTAATACACTGATTAAGCATTGGTTTTCTTAATAACTTAATAACATTGGTTTTCGATAAGTAAAATCTAGAGACAAAATGATATATAACAAAATTATATAAAAAAACCTAAAAGATATACAAATAAAGTTGCCAGCAACATTAATTAAAAGGAGCTTTAAAAACATTAAAAAGAGCTTTAAAAACGATTTGGCTGCCAAATCTATTAAACTGACCGGGAAAACCTACATGTTTATTAAAAGTAGTTCCATATTAGCTATACGTACATGTATCTGCAAGTACATTGTACATCAATGTTATTATGACTAATACAATGTACTGCCATCATCAAACACAATACAAAAAAACATGTATACAAAAATTGTTTTGACGATTTGTTAAAGACTGTAAAATAGAAAACAATCGTTAATGGAAGCCATGTAAAAAGAAATGAGAGAGAAGACTCATAACCATCTAAAGACAGATAATTATAATACCATGGTTAATAGTACCAAAGACATTGGAAAGGTCTAAAAATATTCCAAGCGTACTAAAGGGTTAATTAATATTAGTACATGTAGTTACTTTATCAATTAACTGAGTGATAGCGTGCGTTGTTGAGTGATTTTCTCATTAACAAAACTATTGTTAGATATATTATATTACACAGTATAATATTTTCAAAAAAAATAGTGGTACGACTGTAAGTGTATATAGTTACAATTGAGATTGGTCTATAATAATCAACCAATTTCGAACTAGCAACTCTTGAAGATAGAAGTAACTCTGGCAACTTTCACTTTTGCAGGATTTATTCCTGTTGAGATGGGGAACATTCACGATGAGGGGGTTCAAGGCTTAGAAAGTGCACAAGTAATTTTCTTTATTAGCGAACTGTTTATCAGATCAGAACCTGCACATTTTTTTCATTGCCAGGTTATGTTCGATATCAATGATTTCTTGACCCATTAAATTATTACTTGGAGAAGAAAAGTTAAGATTCGACAAATAATGATAACAGTTACATGTTCTTGGGGGATTTTATCACCGAGGGTTTGACCAATCACAGTAAAATAACTATTAAAATGGTCAGCTACAGTATATGATGCGGATTATCATACATGTAGTTCCACCAATAAGCCACATGTGTGGATTTTGAAGAAAATCGTTTTTGAGATAATCGCAGGAAGATTTTCTCCTACTTTAAAACTTCAAAAAATACTACTTTATTTGCAACAACTTTTGCAGTATAAAGGAAACCTTCACATGATTCTATGAGAGGTGATTTTTTTACATAAACCCAGTAATTAGAATTAACACAATGGTAATGGTAAATTAATTTGTGAAAACGTAAATTTAAGTTTTTCTACATTGCCGCCCTTTCTGTTTAATGTGTTTTTCCATAATGGAAGGGGCGCACGTGTTTACAGGCGCGCACGGCCGAAAATGTAACAAAGATGTGTGGCTCTTCGTGAAAACAAAATGCATTTATCAAGATGGCTGTCTCTTGCATCAATAACGTAATTAACCCTAACTCCCTAGGGTGTGTGCAAAATCATATTGATTTTGGAGGATTGAGAACTGTAAGGGTTAATATAATTAATGATGGTTTGCTCACAGAAGCATATCAAAATGTTTAAGTACAGAGTTTTAAAGCAAAATACTGAAAAACAAATCGGAAAAAAAATGTCATTGTTGACATATGTGGCCCTTTGTGAATGTGTGGCTCTTAACATAAGGTAAGAGTTTCAGAGAACACTAATTTGACCGATTTGAATAATTACGATGCGATAAATATCAATGATTGGGCTTTATATTTTGTGTATGATTTTGACGTCGCACTGTGCGCGCGTTGGTAAAGGATTCCCTTGGTTTCCGGTTTCAGTTAACAATGACCAAACAATGTGCAAATGTAGAACGATATACAACAGTAAACTGAACTATTGGCATGTCATTGGTGATTAGAAACTGACATGACTGATTACAATGTCACGTCACACCTGGTGATACATCTTGACTGTGTACCAGTCAGCCACTGCCAGCTGCCCATCTGATGTGAATGTGATTCCAAGAGGACAGTGCAGACCCTGTGCAATGCACTTGAGAAAGCCACCTTGAGGGTCATAGTGGTGGATATGACCCGTGTTATCACCATTACGCATTGCAACATAGATACCTGAGCTATCAGTGTACACACCGCAGCAGTACTTTACTGGTTTCGCATTGATAGTGGGTTTGATGACGCGCTGTGTAGTACCATTGCCATCAGCAACATTTACTGTCTGTGACGATGAACCGATGACAATTCTATCATTGCTGTCTACAGCCAGATAGTAAGGTTTAACCTTGACTGGTATGGTACATAGGAGCTCACCATCAGTGGGGCTGTGTTCAGTCAACACCAGCCTCTTGACATCACCTACTACGATGATACCATCATTCTTGACAGCTACACCGTAGAGGTCCACTGCGGTCTTACTGACCTCACTCGGTGGCACTGTTGGTAACTCAAAGGCCAGCGTGTTGTCGCTGTTGAACACCTTCACATGGGATTCGCCTCCCTCGACGACCACCAAACGATTGTTGGTGCGTGTAGCTGCGATGCTGCGTGGACCTGTAGGAGTCATGATGTCAAAACAAACAGACAAGCATTAAGCATTTATTGCACAATCCGTTCAAAAAAGACATTCTTGAAAGAGTAAAAACTTTAGAAAAATGCCTGTCAAAAATACATTGTTCAGATTTGGTGTACATGCTTGAGAAATCACCACGTCTTATAATTCATCTTGATGGTGTTTATTTATGCCCCAGATTGTGGGGCATAACATGCTTCACCATGATTTATCTTTCTGTGTAAATAATGTGCTATATAGAATTTTTTTAAATGCCTAAGAGTGATAAACATTCACTGCAAAAACTGTGTTTAGCTCGTAAAGACTTTTCTAAACACTATTTGCTATCAGTTTGTAAACGTGTTTACATGCTAAACATGCCTGTTTAGCATTAAGGATGGAGTTTTAGTAATTGAACATCAATGTTTAGAAATTGGATACGGGTATTAGCTGCAAAACATGTCAACTGTTAGCAAACAAAGTCTGTTTACTCGGTAAGCACAGGTTTTGGAGTGTAAATCTGTGGATATCGTTGTTTACCGATGTTTTCTTTCATCAAATTCAAATGTACAAAGTCGATGTTGAATGCCACGTGATAAAGAGCGCCACCAAGACAACACGCCCAGCGTTATCACTCTGGCCGTTTCCCAAGCCCAATAGGCTCCGTTGGGCTCTATTACTCGATTTACTGCATAAACGAACCCAATACGGAGACGAAGCTTGGGCTTGGAAACTGGCGGTTGAGCACAACCTGCGCGAGGGCGCAGCGCGGTGTATATTACTCGGGTTAAATTACCTATGGGTGCACTACACTGATTGTGTGGGCACGATCTACCAGTACCACTAATTAACTACATTTTTTCATTGTCACACAGAAAAGAGCCATAGACTGCACTCGTTCACAACTACACATCTCACTAAAGAGTACAGTGGCGTTACTTCAAACTACTCTTATTGCTTTTTCGCATTAATGCAAACCTTTAAATTTCATCTAAACTGATATGACATCCATGAATATACTGTAATACACGAAAATGAATATAACGTTCCTTACAATACCTTTATGCTTACACTCTTTGTAATTTTCCTGTAATGGTCTTTGGAACCTGAGCCTATAGACACACCTTTAAGAACAAAGTCGTCTGTGAGTTGCTTCCGTCAAATCTGCTTACAACCAAAAAGTATCTCAACTCATGTTGCGTACCGTAGTTGTTTTTCCCATTGTCTTAATTATGTTGTCTTGCCTCTTCCGCACTAATTTTTTTCTTTTTATTTTAATATTTTCTTATTTGCTTATTTCTTGTCTTTTTTTTCATTCCTTGATAGTTTCCTTCAAGAACTGACTTGTTCCTTTGATGAGCCGTATCTCCATCACAATAATAGTAGAGGGGAGACCCCCCCCCCCCCCCCCCCCCACACACACACACCCCTCTTCCGCTCTTGTCCCTATATCATACACACACATCCCTATCTCAAAGGAATTACTGAGATTTCGCAATGGTTGGAAATACCGGACTATTTTTAAACACTTCCATCAATTTATTAAATTACACCTCATTTATTTGGCAATACTGTTACACATCCGTGCATGCTGTTGTCAGTCAGTAGTCTGGTTTCCTAACCTGCATCTATCAATTGCTCTGTTTTGTCTGAATGAAGTCGAGGAACAGCATTAATGTTCTTGGTTTTTCCCAGCATCTATTCACGCAAAACTTTAAAAATTGATCTCCGTCACAATATTTACCATAAATATAAACTATATTTCAAACCCATACAATTTATAAATTTACAACAAAAGCAAATGGTGTATACTACCTTCAAATCATGTAACTTTGGAACCTAGAGAAGTACATTCAAAAATTCAAAAAATCTCTATAAAAGCCGAAACACGGTATACAGTATATCTGTTTATTTCTCTATCTATTTGCCTATTTTATAAAAACAAATCTTCCAGAGGGAACTATATCAATACCTTTGAAGAACTAACCTACTGGGCGAGTTTTCAGGTAAAATCTCTATATGAGGGTACAGCATTAACAATCATTTTTTCATCCATCGCCACCACGACATTATTCAACAGTGTACACCTTAGATCTTGCTACATTATGACCCACACATATCACCCTTTTAGAAAAGAAAGGAAAATCCGAACAAATAATACATGTTCACTCGCGTAATTGGTGTTAAACGTCGCAGTTTTAGTAAAATATTTATCCATTTTGTGCGTAAAATAACATTAACATTATCATAATAATTTAATATAGGTTTTCCCGACCGATTTCGCAAATATAGCGTTCCAATTCATCTTGATAATGAACAATTTGAAGCGAATTAGCTCTCTGCTGACGTTCCCGTGGTTCCTATTAGATTTAGACGTTTAAATTCGTTTTCATACCCGACATATTCATGTTTTACTCATCCTATGTTAATTTGTTGGCTTAAGTGGTCATTCAATTTAGCAGTCGGTTTGGTAAAAGCTTATTTGCATAAGATCCACATTCATCTATTCGTTTTCATTTTAGCTCATTCTATTTAGCACTTTCTGCATCCAAAATATAAAAAGGGAAACGACTCGGACAAGATGCAAAGTAATTTGTTTTAACTTTTTCACAAGTTTAGTTCTAGTCTAGTTTGTTTAGTTTTAACGTATCCGTCTTTAACCCGAAGAAGTAAAATATAAGTTAGCAATACGGAAAAAAATTATACATGTGTAAAAGTCAAGATACAAACAATAAAACTTTGGCAATATTAAACTTAGGTTTCGCCGCTTTTTATCACGTATACACATAGTTTTTGAATGTCTTTACTTGTTACTGTTAGCTCTCTTATCTTCTGTGTTTATGTTATATCTCTGTTTTTCATGCTTCTTTTTTTTTCTAACAATTTTTTTTTTTATGTGTTAAAAAAGCGGGAAAGAGCAATCAATTTGGGTTTTTTTTGTTGCTGCTTCTTTGTGGCAGAATTTTGTTAGGAAAGTTCTCATTTACTTAATCAATTTGGAATAAGGCACTGTATAATTCTAAAGAACTGAACCAATGTCGAATTTCTTTGCTTATATTCCATATACTGGCCAAACTGGCGCAACTGGAGCTCGAGCGAATTTGAATGACCCAATGTGAAATGTTAATGCCTCATTCTTGGAATTGAATCGTTGCAAAATACAGTTGGATGCATCGAGATTTAAATTGAACAATCTATTTAGTTAATTGAAATGTTGATCTAAAACGTGCATCCAAATTCGTGCGAAAATGGGTGATTCGTCATCAATTGGCTGCCAAATCTATTAAACTGACCGGGAAAACCTATATTAAAAGTATAGTTCTAGATTAGCTATGTACATGTATTATGATTAATACATTGTACTGCCATCAGCAAACATAATCAAAGAAAATCATTTCGACATTTAAAAAAAAAATATGTAAATAGATAACAAAAGAGGTCCAATTGTGGATCCTTGAGGGACGGCATATGGAATTTGTTTAGAGAGAAGACTCCTAAAGACAAATAATTATAATACCATGGTTAATAGTACCAAAGGCATTGGAAAGGTTAAACAAATATTTCAAGTGTACTAATGGGTGAATTAATATTAGTATTTACTTTATCAATTAATTGAGTGATATAGCGTGCGATGTTGAGTTATTTTCCCGTCAACAAAACGGTACATTAGATATATTATATTACACAGTATAATACATTTTTTTAAATGACCTACTTAATTTTATTCAATGCAATACATTTTGTACACGATCAAGGGGCAGTAACCGTCACTTCATGAAAATGCATTTGTCAAGATGGCTGCCTCTTGCACCATTAATGTACATGTAACTTATATAATTAATAATGTTTTGCTTACAGAAGCATGTCAAAATTGTTAAGTACAGCGTTTTAAAGCAAAATAGTGAGAGAGAAAAAAAATATAAAAAAATAATGTGTGGCTTTTAACATTAGTTAAGAGTTACAGAAAACACTATTTTGTTCGAATTGAATAATTATGATGTGATAAATATCGATTATTGGGCTTTATATATTGTGTGTGACAGATCGTTTTATAAATATGTGACATCACACTGCCCGCGCGTTGGTAATAAGGGATTGCCTTAAAGTTTCCGGTTTTCAGTTAACAATGACCAAACAATGCACAAATGTAGAACGTAAACTGAACTATTGCCATGTCATTGGTGATTAGAAACTGACATGACTGATTACAATGTCACGTCACACCTGGTGATACATCTTGACTGAGCTGCAGTCGGCCACTGCCAGCTGCCCATCTGATGTGAATGTGATTCCGCGGGGCAGGTACAGACCCTGTGCAATGCACTTGAGAAAGCCACCTTGAGGGTCATAGTGGTGGATATGACCCGTTTTATTACTATTATACATTGCAACATAGATACCTGAACTATCAGTGTACACACCGCTGCACGACTGTACTGGTTGACCATTGATGGTGGGTTTGATGGTGCGCAGTGTAGTACCATTGCCATCAGCAACATTTACTGTCTGTGACTGTGAACTGATGACAATTCTATCATTGCTGTCTACAGCCAGAAAGTAAGGTGCTACACCGAATGGTATGGTACGTAGGAGCTCACCATCAGTGGGGCTGTGTTCAGTCAACACTAGCCTCTTGACATCACCTACCACGATGGTACCATCATTCTTGACAGCTACACTCTTTAGGTTAACTGCGGTCTTACTGACCTCACTCGGTGGCACCGTTGGGAACTCAAAGGCCAGCGTGTTGTCGCTGTTAAACACCTTCACACGGGATGCCTCTTCCTCGACGACCACCAAACGATTGTTGGTGTGTGTAGTTGTGATGCTGCGTGGAACTGTAGGAGTCATGATGTCAAAACAAACAGACGACCATTATGAATTTATTGCACAATCCTTACAACACAGACATTTTTGAAGGAGTAAAAACAGTAGATAAATAGTAAATGTCTGTCAAAGAATACATTTTTAAGATTTGGTATACATGTTTGAGAAATCATCGTGTCTTATAATTCATCTTGCATGATCTTGTTATGCTTTGGGTGTTTATTTATGCCCCACAATGTGGGGCATAACATGCTTCACCGTGATTTATCTTTCTTTGTGAATAATAATGTGCTATATAGAACTTTAAAAAAAAGGTCTTTCCTGCCTAAGAGTGATAAACATACACTGCAAAAAATGTGTTTAGCAAGTAAACACTTTTCTAAACACTTTTTTCTATCAGTTTGTAAACGTGTTTACATGCTAAACGTGCCTGTTTAGCATAAGGATGGAGTTTTAGTAATTGAACATCGATGTTTAGAAATTGGATAGAGGTGTTTAGCTGCTACACATGTTAACTGTTAGCAAAAAAAGTAAACCCGTGAATATCGATGTTTAACCGATGTTTTCTTTCATCAAATTCACAGTATTTATGTGTGTTTTTTTCTCTGTAACTATCAGATGTATTTTGCTTGAAATTTCCCATCTTTTACAAAGAGCTTCGGGAATAAAGCAAATTAAATTACTGAGGTGAAATTTTCATTTTTGGTTTGTCCACTTTTGAAATGTTGTTTTCATGGAATATATATTGAGGTTGAAAAACATTTCAACGTCATACCAACTTATTGAATACAGTAGGTCATTATTTTGTTTTAAATTTTTACAGTTTCAATTTCGCCCGGGAAATTATGACGTAGTGTCTGCACCTCAATGCACATCGCTTTATTGCCTGTTGTTCGCACTGGTATCCCACCTTGACGCGGCCAACTACATTATGCAGACGTATGTTGTAGGGCGCCCGACTATTGCGAGTACATGCAGAATGTCGACTTCACGCGCCACAAACTATCGTTTATTTTTGTATTTTTTAAGAAGAATAGAAAATCTGTGAGCTAGTAATTATTGCATCAGGTCTTTCTCGGTATGATTTTGAGCCCACTTTCACAGACACATTATGTATACACTATACCGTACACAAAAGGGTTCACTTGCATTCATTGCGCGTGCAGGGCCGCTATCGATTGGGCTTCGCGTGCTGATGGTGCAGACACTACGTCACATATCTCAGATGTACCGATAAACCAGAACAAAATGGCGGCTCGCATGACGGTAAGCGCAGTGCGAGAAAATCTCTGTTTTATATGATTACCGAAACCGATAAAAATGAAATAAAAATAAAGTCACAATGGCAATTGACACTCCTTAACATTATGCAATTATAAACTATGAGTGGAGTTTCCCTTTAACCCTAACCCTGCAAAATCCAGCACAGTGCATCTGTGGTGATAGTCAGAGTTACTGGACTCTAGTTATCGCTTTGTTAACATTTGGACATCATCTGGCGCTACTAGAGTCCGAGGTCGGGCAATATAAATCATTCAGAATGTCTTAAATGTGATTAAAAAAGTCGCCCAAAACCACACAAATACCTAACAAAATACCTTAAAATCACCTAAATATCCTTGCATGTGTGTCCAAGTATGCCGGGGTGGTCTTCGGGGGTACTCACGATCAATTATTTGCTTGCAAATCAAGGAAATTCGACCCAGTATTCGAGCGACTACTGCACAGTTGCTGTTCACGTCCTGGAGAGAATATGGATGTGCGCGCGCATCATGTCAGTGACGTAACAGGTCAAAGTGTATCGACCGGTGGTAAACAACAAGCGCGCGGCGCAGCGACTGTTTTATGTCATGGCACAAGCTGTACGGTGGCTGCGTGCTGTCATACTCCTCGCGATTGCAAGCATTGTGCGCTATCCCCGCCCGAGAGCGATTGGTGTCTCCTCATCAGCACGCAGCCACCGTACTGCTTGTGCCATGACATAAAACAGTCGCTGCGTCGCGCGCTTGTTGTTTACCACCGGTCGATACACTTTGACCTGTTACATCACTGACATGATGCGCGCGCACGTCCATATTCTCTCCAGGACGTGAACAGCAACTGTGCAGTAGTCGCTCGAATACTGGGTCAAATTTCCTTGATTTGCAAGCAAATAAATAATTGATCGTGAGTACCCCCGAAGACCACCCCGGCGTACTTGGACACACATGGAAGGATATTTAGGTGATTTTAAGGTATTTTGTTAGGTATTTGTGTGGTTTTGGGCGACTTTTTTAAACACATTTAAGACATTCTGAATGATTTATATTGCCCGACCTCGGACTCTAGTAGCGCCAGATGATGTCCAAATGTTAAAAAAACGATAACTAGAGTCCAGTAACTCGGACTACTGTGGTGACTGCTTGACCTTGCTGGAATCTGCACACAAGTCAATGTGACAAAGTATGCAATCTGTTGCGTCTGGCAGAGTTTCTAGCCAAAATACCCTGGAGGGTTATGGTTAATTGTAAAATTTTTTAATACTGTACAGAGAATATTACTAGTGAAGAGCGAATGGAAATTGTTCAAGTGCATATTTTCACAGATGGCATGTAATTTGAACTTACATCCTTGCATCGGGATTGTGCTTTTCTGGTTGCCATCGATGCTACAGATCACAACTCGTTTGTTGCGGAGGTCAGTCACTGCAATCTCATCAGGTTGATGAGCAGCAATGCCCCAAGCCCCATTGAACTCTCCTGGACCGCTTGCATGTCTACCAAACTCCCCACACAGCTCCCACTTGTCTTCCATCACCACCTCACCCAGATTGATATCACCAATCCCCTCACTCTGCTTGAACTTCAGAAATGCCAGCCTGTCATCAACTCTAGGAATATCCTGACCGGCCAACAGTTTCAAGTCTTTGCTGATTGTAGGATAGAGTGACAGGAAGTCACTATCCGATGCAGTCCTTGTCACCTCTCTAGCTGTATCTAGTGAAAACTGAAACCTCTCCACAGCCAAGCTTGCGGTTTTCTCACAATCTTCAAGTTTCTGCTCACGATCCGACTGAATGTTTTTGATGTCGTTAAGGATTCGATTTTCTTGGGCCGTGATCTCTGCTCGTATCTTAGCTGCTCTGTCTTGCACTTCTGTTGTGACCCTCCTGAGTGTGAGACTCAAATCTTCTTTCAGTCGTAAGACTTTTTCTTGGGATACTTGGATTTGCTTCACTGAGTTTTCAAACTGTGTGGATGAAACAGTTCAGCCAACGATTGCTTGTAAGTAGATGCCGCCTCGTATCCCTCAATGTACGAGTGTTCTGGCATACGGTGGTTTACGACCGTACAGTCTCGGCAGATGAGTATTTCACACGTGGTACAAAAGAACCTCGCTGCTTCGCCCGCATGGATCGGACATTTTGGATGTTGTTTCTGATGTTTCTTTGTCAGTGTAACCTTCCCCTCACGAATGTCCTTCAGTGGAGTCACCTTGTGGTTTGACATTGCTGCAAATCGAAGATGCATTTTACTACAGGCCGAGCAGACATTCTGGTCGCAATCCAGACATCTATGCGTTGCCTCATTGGCTTCCTCACAAATACCACACAAAATACCAGCATCACCCAAGCTCACTACCTTCTCCTGAAGTACAATCTCCTCAACCAAACCGATTAGATGAAAGTTGGTTTTCAGACCCTGCACCCCTGCCTCTGGAAGCTTCGTCTCCTGTCGACACACGGGGCAAGGAATCTTCGTACAGCCCTGGTGCTTCGTGCTGTGGTATTTCAGCAGACATTGCTCACAGAAACTGTGCAGGCATTCCAGTATCTTAGGGCGTTCGTATCTCTGTTGACATATGCAGCACTCCAGATGCTGTCTGCTAATCGTCTCTAGAGCTAAACTTATTGCAGGGCCGGTCGCCATTTTGTTTTGTCTGAAAAAAAGAAAAGTAATGTGTTCATCTATTTAATAATAGGTATCGACAGCCAGAGCCCTAGATATGATTTGAATTTGAAAGAAGTGCAAAATCACCCTCTTACCAAAACTGCACATCCTCTTTAAACTATCAGTATCATCACTTTTTTTTCTTCCCATTTGCCAATTCAATCCGTTAATGAGAATGCTGAGAATTTAGAAGAAAGTTACATCCTATCTTAAAAGCCATGCAAGTTGTTACAAAAACATTAAACGGAATTTCATACATAATATTCAGGGATTAAGATGTGGTTCGAGGTCATGTATCATGCACGTTTGACCTTTGATTGTTTCTGCTGGTGTTAGAGTCCATAGCAAGCTTCAATGGGAAGACAGTCTAGATGTTAAATTGAGGAAGTAGATCGTTTGGCAAAATTATTTGAGCACAATCGGTGTGTAACTCAGGATACAGGGGGTGGTCATGGCAGTATTGCCACAAGTTGTTACAAAATGTGTTCATCACAAAATGTACAGATATGCAATAAACTAACTACAGCTAGCTACTGTCAAAAGAAGTATTACATTGATAAGGGAATAAATGTGTGTTCGAGAGGTTTTAATCACTCTGTTTAATACCGCTTGGAGTCGAGGGTAATTATCAGCACCCAGAATCCAAGCGGTATTAAACAGAGTGATTAATACCGACCGAACACACATTTATTCCTATTCGTAACTACCTTTTTTGTCAAAAATTCAGCCAAAAAAGCCCCTAAAATTCCGGAAAATTGTCGCAAGTAAATTTTGGTGTTTCGCCATTCTGTGTGAGTCAAATGACATGTTTCCGCCTCTGTCGCTCTACACAATATTTACTATGAACCAGACTATTACTGCCATTGGCAACCTCGTTCCCAGGGTGTCGAGCTGTACGCGCCCAACACTACCCGTTCTTACTATTGGAGACGAGGTACAGTTAAAGTGAGCCCTGGGAACGAGTATAATGCGACATATTTATAGCGTGACGTATCTGTAGCAACGAAAGCAACCAATTACCTCGCTCGGGTCACAATCCATCAATCGGGAATTCGCACATGGGCACTGCTGATAACGAGCCCCACCAGACTACGTCACGCACGAAGTGCCTGGCTTATAGCCTCACTCATCGCTTTGTTCCCAGCTGGTTTTAAACGCTTCCAGCCATGTCTATATCGTCCGTTTATTGCCGGCCACGTGACGGGCTCTCGACCAATAGGAATGCCTAAACTGTCCCAGGTATTTATGAATACATATATGTTAAAATCCAGATAATTATGTACAATGAAAATAAGCACTTGTTAACTTTTTAGCATTTTTGCACTGATTGGTTGCGGCCCTAAAATACTGTTCACCGACAAGACACCGACAACCTGCACAGCACCGACAACAAACCGACAACACGCACATCACCGACAGACAACCCACCCAAAACGTAATCTATATTGGCAAATATAGTACAGTGCACACGATACAAAATGATTGTGATTGTTGAGCGCATTTTTTTAATTTGCGCATTTTTTAAATTTGCGCGCACAAATTTTTAAAACTGCGGGCGGAGATTTATTTTGGTTAAGTTTGCGCGCACAAACTTAAATTGCGCGATGCGGTCAACAACAAAGGCAAATACTGACACGAGCTACACGGTAGACACGAGTTTTACGTCGGCGTCAGCGCTATAGGGCGCGGAATCCACGCGTCGCGTCATTTTCAGTACTCGATGATGCGTGGCGGCAACATCATGGCAGTAGAACCAACAGTAAATGTTGACGAGTTTTGCAGAGGACAAAAACATAAGGAACAGGCAGTTTAAGATTTGAACAAAAAATATATTGATTCCTAAAAATATGAGTATTAAAATAAATATTAAGACTAGCATTAAATATTAAGACCCCTACAACATTTATCTTTCAATTTTACTATAGGGTTGATTTTTTTTTTATATTCCCTCTCCCAAACCACCCCTAAAATGATCATCAATCCCTTGGTCGCGCCCAGGCCTGAAATATATTCCGGCCACCATATAAAATAGACACGCACATTTAGTATTTTTGTAGAACCAAATCCCTAGAGTTGAACGCAAGTCTCAAATGCCCGATCTCCACAAATAATTTATATTCGTGTAGGCCACATGGACTTTTCATTCAAAATTACCTTTTTATTATCTTAATTTATTTCTTTCTTTTTTTTAATTATAAATGTAACCATTTGGGCCCGTTTTTGTTCAATCTAATAAAATTTTAAGATCGTATTTTATACTTTAGCATCACTGTGTACATGCTCTGGAAATATATTGTTCCAATAGGAAGGCTAGGGTGTGACGTGTTGTCCTGTAGGCTAGGGTGTGACGTGTTAGTCCTGTACGGTGCATACTTGATCGACCCACATGAATTTTAATTTCTAATCGTGGGTGAACCATGTTTTAATTTTAAATTAGAAGATAGGGTGTGACATGTTTACTGCACGACTCGAATTAAGATGTGTCGGGCGGCCATTTTAAAAAAAAAAAGGAAAAAAAACGGCCTTCTCCCTTTAAAAAAAAAAAGTCATGACGCTAAACATGTTTTTTTTTTTTATTTGGCATTAACATGTTTTTTTTTTTATTCGGCCATATAGAGCCCCACAGTGTTCAACGGGCAGTAGCCTTTTGGTATGGTGGCCAAAAGTTACAAACAGTAGCAATTTGTTGTTAACAAATTGTGATGCAAAGCAAAATGTTTGACAAATATTTTAAAAAGCAAATGCATTATGTTATTTATTTAATTGCTCATAATAATAGATTAAACACTGTTTAAACAAATTCTAGCATTTTTACAAAGTTGTTTTAATTTGTTCTTGTTTTTAGTTTTGCCAAATCTTTGATTGTATCCCAGCATCCCTTAAGCGCGTGCTTTGTCACAAAGAATTTCGAACTTGCAGTTCGTGTGCAACGCTGGTTTACTCAAGTTTTGAACAAAAATATCACTTTAGACAGAAATTAACAAACAGCAGAACGCTACTTTGGCCTTACCCTTTTTACCTTCGGACATAAAATATAATTATACGGCAAGTAATTCATGGTGGTGTCAGAATTCTGTTTGAATAATAAAGATCGCGCGATTTTCAAAAAATGCGCGTCAACTCTTATGCGCAAATTTAAAATTTGTGCGCTCAAACTAAGTTTGCGTGTTTAAAAATTGCGCAACGCGCATTTTTTTAAAAGGCGCGCCGTGGAAAAATGCGCTCAACATGATGACTTGTCTTGAGCCTGGCTGGGTTAAATTTCTATTGTGAAAATTAAATTTGTTTTTACGCAAAAATATATCTCTAATCCAAAAAACAGCGTCAGGTTGCACAATTCTTTCCCATTTTCTAATTGACCGATAATATTAATAATATCTTTGCTCACTTTTTGTGGTCCTTCAGTCCTCGAAGCAACACGGAAGTATTAGTCGACATTGAATGCAACATGATGAAGAGCGCCCCCAAGATCGACAACACGCCCATCGTTCTGACTCTGGCCGTTTTCCAAGCCCAATAGGCTCCATCTGGCTCTATTACAATTGACGAATTACTGCATAAACGAAGCCAAAACGGAGACGAAGCTTGGGCTTGGAAAACGACCAATATCTCATCAGATCTCATGTTTATTCTTTCCCATTGTCTTAATTATGTTGTATTGCCTCTTCCGCAATAATTTTTTCCTTTTTATTTTAATATTTTCTTATTTTCTTTACCGTTTGAATGTGGTTATTGTTTTTTTTCCATTCCTTGATTGTTTTATTTTATCATATTTTCCCCTGTACGTATTTTGTTGTGTCAGTCATTGCCTTGTTTGTTTGTTTGTTGGGGTGATTGTTTGAAAACACGTTTATTAAAAATACTTCACCTGCACATTACAGGGCCCTGTTACGTAATTCGTTTGACGAGCAATGTATACCCAGCAAGATATATGGTAGAAGCCCCCCCCCCCCCCCCCCCCCCCCCCCCCCCTCCTCCCTCTCCCGGTACCTTATACACACACCTCCCTCTATATCTCAAAATCGTTACTAGGATTTCGGCAATGGTTGAAAATACCAGACTATTTTCAAACATTTCCCCCCATTTATAAATTAAGTTCCACCTCAAGGCTCAATTGTTGGCAATACTGTTACACATCCGTGCATGCTGTTGTCAGCCAACTACACATAGTCTGGTTTCCTTACCTGAGTTACATCTATCAATTGCTTTGTCTGAACGAAGTCAAGGAACAGCATTAATGTTCTTGGTTTTTCCCAGCATCTATTCACGCAAAACTTTAAAAATTGATCTCCGTCACAATATTTACCATAAATATAAACTATATTTCAAAACCATATAATTTAGACAATTACAACAAAAGCAAATGGTGTATACTACCTACAAATCATGTAACTTTTAAACCTAGAGAAGAACATTCAGAAATTCAAAAAATCTCTATAAAAGCCGAAACACGGTATACAGTATATCTGTTTATTTCTCAATCTATTTGTCTATTTTTTTTTGAAAATCTTCCAGGGGAATCTATATCAATACCTTTAGAGAACTAAGCTACTGGGTGAGTTTTCAGGTAAAATCTATGAGGGTACAGCATTAACAATCATTAAAAAAGGGTCCTTTTTTCATCTATTGCCACCACGACATTATTCAACAGTGCACACCTTAGATCTTATTACATTATGACTCGCACATAATCTTTTAGAAAATGAAAACAAAATCTGAACAAATAATAGATTTTCACTCGCGTAATTGGTGTTAAACGTCGCAGTTTTAGTAAAATATGTATCCATTTTGTGTGTAAAATAACATTAATATTATCATAATAATTTAATATAGGTTTTCCCGACCAATTTTGCAAATAGCATTTTCATTCATCTTCAAAATGACCAATTTGAAGCAAATTAGCTCTCTGCTGACGTTCCCGTGGTTCCTATTTTACATATTCATGTTTTACTCATCCTATGTTAATTTGTTTAGCATTTGGTTTAAGTGGTCATTCAATTTAGCAGTCGGTTTGGTAAAAGCTTATTTGCATAAGGTCCACATTGATTTCGTCTATTCGTTTTCATTTTTGCTCATTCTATTTAGCAATTTCTGCATCCAAAATATTAAATGGGAAACGACTCGGACAAGATGCAAAGTAATTTGTTTTAACTTTTACACAAGTTTAATTCTAGTCTAGTTTGTTTAGTTTTAACGTATCCGTCTTTAACCCAAAGAAGTAAAATATAAGTTAGCAATACGGGAAAATTATACATGTGTGAAAGTCAAGATACAAACAATAAACTTTGGCAATAGTAAACTTAGGTTTCCCCGCTTTTTATCGCGTATACATATAGTTTTTGTATGTTTTTACTTGTTACTTTTGGCTGTTATATTTGTATTTATTTGAAATCTGTGTTTATGTTATATCTCTGTTTTTCATGCTTCTTTTTTCTAACTGGTTTTTCTTTTTGATGTGTTAAAAAAGCGGGAAAGAGCAATCAATTTGGTTGGGTTTTTTTGTTGCTTCTTCGGTGGCAGAATTTTGTTAGAAAAGTTCTCATTTACTTAATCAATTTGGAATAAGGCACTGTATAATTCTAATGAACTGAACCGTTTTCGAATTTGTTCGCTTGTATTCCATATACTGGCCAAACTGGCGCAACTGGAAGCTCGAGCGAATTTGAATGACCCAATGTGAAATGTTAATGCCTCATTCTTGAAATTGAATCGTTGCAAAATACAGTTGGATGCATCGAGATTGAAATTGAACAATATATTTAGTTAATTGAAATGTTGATCTTAAACGCGCATCCAAATTCGTGCGAAAATGGGTGATTCGTCATCAATTTGGCTGCCAAATCTATTAAACTGACCGGGAAAACCTATATTAAAAGTATAGTTCTAGATTAGCTATATATGCAAGTGCATAGATGTTATTATGACTAATACATTGTACTGTCATCAGCAAACATAATCCAAGAAAATAATTTTGACAATTTAAACAAACAAAATTAATGTAAATAGAGAACAAAAGTGGTCCAATTGTGGATCCTTGAGGGACAGCATATGGAATTTGTTTAGAGAGAAGACTCGTAAAGACAAATAATTATAATACCATGGTTAATAATACCAAAGGCATTAGAAAGGTTAAACAAATATTCCAAGTGTACTAAGGGTTGAATTAATATTAGTAGTTACTTTATCAATTAACTGAGTGATAGCGTGCGATGCCGAGTTATATTTTCCCGTCAACAAAACAGTATATTAGATATATTATATTAAACAGTATAATATATTTTAAAAAATGACGTACATGTACTTTTACGCTATTCCATGCAATACACGATCAAGGGGCAGTAACGTTTGTCTCTTCGTAAAAATGCATTGTCAAGATGGCTGCCCCTTGCACCATTAATGTAATTTATATAATTAATAATGTTTTGCTTCGAAGCATGTCAAAATTGTTAAGTACAGCGTTTTAAAGCAAAATAGTGAGATAAACAATCGAAAAAAACAACAACTAATGTGTGGCTTTTAACATTTGTTAAGAGTTACAAAAAACACTATTTTGTTCAATTTGAATAATTACGATGCGATAAATATTGATGATTGGGCTTTATATATTGTGTTTGACAGATTGTTTTATAAGTATGTGACGTAACACTGCGCGTGCATTGGTATTAATAAAGGGATTCCCGTGGTTTCCGGTTTTCAGTTAACAATGACCAAACAATGTACAAATGTAGAACGATATACAACAGTAAACTGAACTATTGGCATGCCATTGGTGATTAGAAACTAACATGACTGGTTACAATGTCACGTCACACCTGGTGATACATCTTGACTGAGTAGTGGTCAGCCACTGCCAGCTGCCCATCTGATGTAAATGTGATTCCGCAGGGAGAGTACAGACCCTGTGCAATGCACTTGAGAAAGCCACCTTGAGGGTCATAGTGGTGGATATGACCCGTGGTAATACCATTATCCATTGCAACATAGATACCTGAGCTATCAGTATACACACCGCGGCAGCTCTGTACTGGTTGACCATTGATGGTGGGTTTGATGGTGCGCAGTGTAGTACCATTGCCATCAGCAACATTTACTGTCTGTGACCCTGAACTGATAACAATTATATCATTGTCTACAGCCAGAAAGTAAGGTGCAACCTTGACTGGTATGGTACGTAGGAGCTCATCAGTGGGGCTGTGTTCAGTCAACACCAGCCTCTTGATATCACCTACTACGATGGTACCATCATTCTTGACAGCATATTAAGGTCAACTGCGGTCTTACCGACCTCACTCGGTGGCACTGTTGGGAACTCGTAGGCCAGCTTAATTGTCGCTGTTGAACACCTTCACACTGGATGCGCCTTTCTCGACGACCACCAAACGATTGTTGGTGCGTGTAGATGCGATGCGGAGTGGACCTGTAGGAGTCACGATGTCAAAACAAACAAACGACCATTATGCATGTATTGCGCAATCCTTTCAACACAGACATTCTTGAAAGAGTAAAAACTGCAGTAGAAAAATGTCTGTCAAAGAATACATTTTTAAAATGGGTATACATGTTTGAGAAATCACCGCGTCTTATAATTCATCTTGCATGATCTTGTTATGTTTGGTGTTTATTTATGGCTCAGATTGTGGGGCATAAATAAACATGCTTCACCATGATTTATCTTTCTGTGTAAATAATGTGCTATATATAGAATTTTAAAAAAATGCCTAAGAGTGATAAACATACACTGCAAAAACTATGTTTAGCTCGTAAACACTTTTCTAAACATTTTTTTCTATCAGTTTGTAAGTACGTGTTTACATGCTAAACATGCCTGTTTAGCATAAGGATGGAGTTTTAGTAATTGAACATCGAGTTTAGAAATTGGATACCGGTATTTAGCTGCAAAACACGTCAACTGTTAGACTTGATGACAAGTCGTTAGATAGTCGGGTTTAATCCGTGTATTTCAGTCGAAGTTTATCGGCACGGCTGGTTTAAGACTAGTAACGTGCCAGATCTAACTAACTTCGAAATTGGGAACGAGGCAACCGCAACCTCCCCCCTGTATACCGAGTGGACCGCTATTACCGACTTGGCACCAAGTCTAGTCAACTGTTAGCAAAAAAAGTTTGTTTACTCGGTAAGCACAGGTTTTTGAGTGTAAATCTTTGAATATCGATGTTTACTGATGTTTTCTTTCATCAATTCACAGTATTTATGCGTGTTTTTTCTCTGTAACTATCAGATGTATTTTGCTTGGAATTCCCATCTTTTTCAAAGAGCTTCAGGAATAAAGCAAATCAAATTACTGAGGTGAAATTTTCATTTTTGGTTTGCCCACTTTTGAAATGTTGTTTTCATGGAATATACATCGAGGTTGAAAAACATTCCCATGTCATGAATACCAACTTATTGAATACAGTCAATCATTATTTTGTTTTAAATTTTAGTTTTAATGGAGTTTTCTTTACTTTTTTTTTTACCTTATTTGTTAAAAGTTTAAATACAGAGAATATTAGTGAAGAGCGAATGGAAATTGTTCGAGTGCATAATTTTGCAGATAGCATGTAATTTTGATGTCGTCAAGAATGCGATTTTCTTGGGCCGTGATCTCTGCTCGTATCTTAGCTGCTCTGTCTTGCACTTCTGTTGTGACCCTCCTGAGTGTGAGACTCAAATCTTCTTTCAGTCGTAAGACTTTTTCTTGTGATTCTTGGATTTCCTTCATTGATTTTTCAAGTGGATAAAACAGTTCAGCCAACGATTGCTTGTAAGTAGATGCTGCCTCGTCTCCCTCAATGAACAAGTGTTCTGGTTTGCAGTGGTTTACGACCGTACAGTCGCGGCAGATAAGTATTTCACACGTGGTACAAAAGAACCTCGCTGCTTCGCCCGCATGGATCGGACATTTTGGATGTTGTTTCTGATGTTTCTTTGTCAGTGTAACCTTCCCCTCACGAATGTCCTCCAGTGGAGTCACCTTGTGGTTTGACATTGCTGCGAATCGAAGATGCATTTTACTACAGGCCGAGCACACATTCTGGTCGCAGTCGAGACATCCTCTTCCCGCATCGTGTGGACCTATATTGTTCGGAGGTCCACAGTGCGTATGCAAGACTAACTCACCGACAACACGCACAGCACCGACAACACACCCAAAACGTAATCTGTAATTGACAAAAAGGTATATCAAATACTGAAATAGTACACACGATTACAAATGATTGTGATTGACTTGAGCCTCTGGCTGGGTTACTTACATTTCTTTTGTGAACATGAAATTTGTTTTTACGCAAAAATATATCTCTAATCCAAAAAACAGCGTCAGGTTGCACAATTCTTTCCCATTTTCTAATTGACCGATTACATTAATAATATCTTTGCTCACTTTTTGTTATTGGTCCTTTCAGTCCTCGAAGCAACACGGAAGTATGAAGAGCGCCCTCAAGACAACAAGCCCAGCGTTCTGACTCTGGCTGTTTTCCAAGCGCAATAATAGGCTCCATCTGGCTCTACCATTGACGAATTACTGCATAAACCAAGCCCAAACGAAGACGAAGCTTGGGCTTGGGAAACGGCCAAAAGCTTTTTTCCATGGCCACCCGATAGCTAGGCTGTACTGCTGGTTTAGCACAACCTGCGCGATATGGGTGCACAACACTGATTGTGTGGGCACGATCTATTAACTACATTTTACCACCAATAACTACATGTTCTCATTGTCACACATAAAAGGGCCATTATAGACTAGACTGCACTCGTTCACAACCACACATCTCACTAAAGAATATAAATAGCGGTGTTACTTCAAACTACAGTAATCTCATCTAAACTGATATGACACCATGAATAATATTTAATACACGTTCTAAAATTAATCTAATGTTCCTTACAATACCTCCATGCTTGCACTCTTCGTTTTCATGGTCCTCGTCTTCAGAATTTGAGCCTATAGACACAGCTTTGAGAACAAAGTCGTCTGTAGGCTGCTTCCGTCAAATCTGCTTACAACCCAAAAATATCTCGTCTCATGTTGCGTACCGTAGTTTCTTCCCTATTGTCTTAATTATGTTGTCTTGCCTCCTCCGCAATAATTTTCTCCTTTTTATTTTAATTATTTCTTTATTTTCTTTTTCTTTTTTTTCTTTTTTCATTCCTTGATAGTTTTAATTTATCATATTTTTCCCTCCATTTATTTTGTTGTGTTAGTCATTGTCTTGTTTGTTTATTTATTTGTTGAGGTGTTTGTATGAAAACGCGTTTCCTAAAATTTATTTACTTTGCCTGCACAGGGCCCTTGAAAAACGGATTTGTTCTTTTGACGAGCCATATACCCAGCACGATATAGTAGAGAGGGGACACCCACGCGCCCCCTCTTGCCCCTATTTCCTATACACACACCCCCCTATATATCTCAAAGTAATTACAGAGATTTCGGCAATGGTTGGATACCTGACTATTTTCAAACACTTCCCCCAATTTATTAAATTAAGTTACACCTCATTTGTTTGGCAATACTGTTACACATTCGTGCATGCTGTTGTCAGTCAGTAGTCTGGTTTCCTAACCTGCATCTATCGATTGCTCTGTTTTGTCTGAATGAAGTCAAGCAACAGCATTAATGTTCTTGGTTTTTCCTAGCATCTATTCACGCAAAACTTAAGCAAATTGATCTCCTTCACAATATTTACCATAAATAAAAACTATATTTCAAACCCATACATTTTCAAAAATTACAACAAAAGAAAATGGTGTATACTATACCTTTAAATCATGTCACTTTAAAACCTAGAGGATTACATTCAAAAATTCAAAAAATCTCTAAGCTAAAAACAGTGTATACAGTATATCTATTTATTTCTCTATCTGTGTCTAGCTGTTTGCCTCTTTTATAAAACAAATATTTCAAAGGGAACTATATCAATACTCTTAGAGAACTAAGCTACTGGGCGAATTTTCCTGTAAAATCTCTACGAGGGTACAGCATTAACAATCATTGAAAACGGGTCCTTTTCCATATATCGCCACCACGACATTATTCAAGTGTACACCTTAGATCTTGCTACATTATGACCCACACATCACTCTTTTAGAAAATGAAAGAAAATCTAAACAAATAAATACATTTCCACTCGCGTAATTATTGGTGTTCGACGTCGCAGTTTCAGTAAAATATTTATCCATTTTGTGTGTAAAATAACATCAAAATTATCATAATAATTTAATATAGGTTTTCCCGACCAATTTCGCAAAAAATAGCGTTCCAATTCATCTTGGTAGTAACCAATGTGAAGCGAATTTAGCTCTCGGCTGTCGTTCCCGTGGTTCCTATTAGATTTCAGACGTTTAAATTCGTTGTCATACCCGACATATTCATGTTTTACTCATCCTACGTTATTTTTTTTTGCATTTGGTTCAAGTGTTAATTCAATTTAACAGTCGGTTTGGTAAAAGCTTATTTGCATAAGATCCACATTCATCTATTCGTTTTCATTTTCGCTCATTCTATTTAGCACTTTCTGCATCCAAAATATTAAAAGGGAAACGACTCAGACAAAATGCAAAGTAATTTGTTTTAACTTTTTCCCAAGTTTAATTCTAGTCTTGTTTGTTTAGTTTTAACGTATCCATCTTTAACGCAAAGAAGTAAAATATAAGTTAGCAATACGGGAAAATTATACATACCGGGCGAAAGTAAAGATACAAACAATAAAACTCTGGCAATATTAAACTTATGTTTTCCCCGCTTTTTATCGCATATACACATAGTTTTTGTATGTTTTTACTAGTTACTTTTAGCTTTCTTATCTTCTGTGTTTATGCTACATCTCTTTTTTTTTCATGCTTCTTTTTTTGTTTTTTCTTTTGGATGTGTTAAACAAGCGGGAAAAGCAATCAATTTGGGGTTTTTTTTGTTGCTGCTTCTTTGTGGCAGAATTTTGTTAGAAAAGTTCTCATTTATTTAATCAATTTGGAATAAGGCACTGTGTAATTCTAAAGAACTGAACCGTTTTCGAATTTCTTTGCTTATATTCCATATACTTGCCGAACTGGAGCAACTGGAAGCTCGAGCGAATTTGAATGACCCAATGTGAAATGTTAATGCCTCATTCTTGAAATTAAATCGTTGCAAAATACAGTTGGATGCATAGAGATTGAAATTGAACAATCTATTTAGCTAATAAAAATGTTGATCTAAAACGTGCATCAAAATTCGTGCGAAAATGGGTGATTCGTCATCAATTTGGCTGCCAAATCTATTAAACTGACCGGGAAAACCTATATTAAAAGTATAGTTCTAGATTAGCTATGTACATAGATGTTGTACTGCCATCAGCAAACATAGTCAAAGAAAATGATTTTGAAGATTTAATAAAACAAATTAATGTAAATAGAGAACAAAAGAGGTCCAATTGTGGATCCTTGAGGGACGGCATATGAAATTTGTTTAGAGAGAAGACTCGTAAAGACACATAATTATATAACCCCGGTTAATACCAAAGGCATTAGAAAGGTTAAACAAATATAAAGTGTACTAAGGGGTGAATTAATATTAGTAGTTACTTTATCAATTAATTGAGTGATAGCGTGCGATGTCGAGTTATTTTCCCTTCAACAAAATTGTATATTAGATATATTATATTAAAGTTAAACAGTATAATATATTTTAAAAATGACTTACTTTTACGCTATTCCATGCATTACATTTTGTACACGATCTAGGGGCAGTAACGTTTGTCTCTTCATGAAAATGCATTGTCAAGATGGCTGCCCCTTGCACCATTAATGTAATTTATATAATTAATAATGTTTTGCTTACAGAAGCATGTCAAAATAATGATAATAATAATAATGTATTCTTAATATAGCGTTTTACATAAAAATCTCAAAACGCTTTACAAAATATAAAAATTACATAAAAAGTAAGCCAATTAGTTAAAAAGTAGATTTAAAAAGTAGTTCAGTTATCAATAATGCCTTTTAAAAAGATAAGTCTTAAGATGCGATTTAAAAATTCCCACTTCGTTAAAATTCCATAAATAAGCAGGAAGTCTGTTCCACATAGTAGGTGCATATATGGCAAAAGCCCGATCACCATATGCCTTGCTGGGCTTTGGACGAACCTTAGGATGGTCGAGCTTTACTCCATTACAGCTTCTAGTGTGAATGTTGGAAACATGAACTGATATTAACTCAGTGAGGTACTGTGGTGCTGAATCACTATGGCGTATGAGTTTAAAAATAATACAAAGGATCTTAAATTCAACCGCACCGTAACCGGAAGCCAATGTAGTTCCTGAAGTATGGGAGTCATATCTGCATGACGGTCCATTTTCCTCCTTACAACTAGTCCTGCAGCAGCATTCTGAATGTGCTGCAATTTCTTGAACTAATAATTGTATAAACCAACAAATAAACTGTTACAGTAATCCAATCTTGAAGTATACGAATGCATGTATTAATTTATCAGTATGTGATTGATCCAACAGATTTCTAAGTTTACCAATCCGCCATAGTGAG